>JACWFT010000004.1:777076-1285747 GCA_019775415.1 Penicillium sp. VS I D KN
GCGATGCAGTTTGGGGAGTGATGGATATGGTCCCCCGCACAAATTTCCCCGATTTCCGCAAGAAATCGGCCATTCGCTCCAAAGAGGGGAATATATTGATCATCCCTCGAGAAGGCGAGAACAACAACCTGACGCGATTCTACACCGAACTTCCCGCGGGAACAAACCCAAAGGATGTAACTTTGGAGAAACTGCAGCATCAGGCAAAGAAGATCTTGTATCCGTACCAGATTGAATTTGCCGAGACGGTATGGTGGTCTGCATACTCGATTGGCCAGCGCCATGCCGATTTCTTCCATAAGGACCATCGAGTCTTCTTGGCTGGTGATGCTTGCCACACCCATTCTCCCAAAGCTGGTCAGGGTATGAATGTCAGCCTGCAAGATGGGTACAATATTGGGTGGAAGCTTGGTGCAGTCTTGACGGGACTGGCCAGCCCTTCTCTGCTCGAGACATACGTTCTAGAGCGGGAAAAGACCGCCATCGATTTGATCAACTTTGATCGTTACTTTGCCAAGCTGTTCTCCTCCGGGGCCAATACATCTGCAGAATTCCAGGAAGGCTTCATCCAAGCGGGAAAATACACCGCCGGTCTCACGGCCAAATACGATGTATCTCCCATTACCAGTACCTTAGAGTCTACAGAGCTGGCATCGGAAGTTGTGGTTGGCATGCGCCTGCCCAGTGCACAGGTTGTGCGACTCTGTGACTCGAAACCTCTCCAGCTCATGAAGACGCTCAAGTCAGATGGCCGATGGCGTGTCATGGCCTTTGTTGGTGATCTCACAGTTCCTGAGAACCGGACCAAGTTGAACACTGTGAGTCTGCCCGGTTACCTGGAGTTGATTGTCCTAATGTCTTCTAGCTCGGAGAATACCTGTTCTCACACGACGGACCAGTCCACATGTTCACGCCAAGATCACAGGACGTGGATAGTCTAATTGAGGCCATTGTGGTTGGTCATGGAAAGCGACATGACATCGAGCTGGAGCACATTCCCGAATGCTTCTACCCAGTGACTGGCAAGAATCAGACAAAGGGTAAGTCCCCGAGATCTTGTTGATTCGAATCAGTGACCGCTTGCTCATAACCTTCAAAGATCTGCACAAGATGTACTACGATGATGAGAGTTACAATAATGGTCATGGACGTGCATATGATTTCCTCGGCATCAACCCGAAAGAAGGGGCCCTGATCATCGTCCGCCCTGATCAATGTAGGTATTTTCAAACCCGAGTCTCTTTTGCACTTACTGATATTCGCGTGCAGATGTCTCCGCCGTAATAGGTCTGGACCAATACCGAGAAATTGGCAAATACTTTGGGGGATTTCTCAGGCCGCAAACGTAGGTAGGTTGGCCCGGCGCGAAGAATGTGACAACAGCTGATATTGTACCATGAAGGGAAGCTGCGAGCTTTCCTACAGTTAGCTCCCATGGGAGTAAATTGTAAATAAAACTATATAGACAGTGTAGTAAATAGCGATGCAAAAAGGTTCCAGTCGAGTTTCGGGTTTGGCAGATCGGAGCGGGAGGCACGTCAGTGGCTGCGAGTCATGCTGTTCGCATCTTTTGCGCTTTGTCAAGCTGTATCGACAAACGACTGAAAAAATTTGTTGATTTTACAGGTTATGCAAGATTAAAGTTCCTCAATTCATTCTAGTAGCTGAAGGGAATTGTAGGGGATATAATAACATCATAGTCAGGTAGGGTCATGGCTCCACCAAATCAATGACGTGATGTCACACGGCTATGCTTCCAAGGTTTCCTTGGTATAAAATGACTTCCCCCCTCGCCTGATCTCAACCATTATCTTCGGTCACGATCGCCAGAAATTTGCAACTCCCACCTTTTACCACTAAAATACCGATACCTCTTTATTCACCACATTAGCTATGTCTTACGCCGACGCTGCTGCCAAGGGTCCTAAGCAGACTCCCGAGGATGTAAGTACTACGGCATGTGACATCAGTGCAGAGAAACTCAAGCTAACTAAACCCCACAGGCGTAAGTCGCAAACACCACCCACCGTGAAGGTCGCACGGGTATGCTAACCTTTATCCAGTCGCGCTCCGAACGTGGGTGGCGTCTACCACGATGAGTCTGAGAGCACTGCCTCCCTCATTGACGTTGACTCTCCGCACGTCAACACCGTCGACCCCGATTTTATCAACCAGGAAGTCAAGACAACTACACAGGCTGAGCGGATAGAGCGCGAGGCTGCCGAGGCTGAGGAGCGCAAGGCTCGTGAGGCCAGTGACAAGAAGGCCAAGGCCCGCAAGGCGAAGAACAGCGGTCTGTACGCCAACTCCAACAACCCCGTGTACGTCACCAACGCCGTTCTCGGTGCTCTGGTCGGAGCTGGTCTGGGCTTCGGCGCCTACCACAAGCATGCCCAAGGCAAGCTTTCGTGGGAGTTGGTCGGCCTTGTGTCTGGTGCCGTGGGTGCTTTCGGTGTTGTGGACTACTTTGCCAGCAAGTAAGTATTCTGGAGTCTTCGAATGATTGGAGAACTTCAATGTGCTCCAATGTATTCATGTGATCGCTGTACCTGCAAGGTGCTAACTCTTTGTCTAGGTGGTTCCTACAGAACAAGTACCCTACCAAATAGGGCTGCACACATCAGTGTGTTCTAAACCCCATCCTGGCTTGAGTTTTTTTTGTTTAATATACCATCCCTGCTTCTCTAAGACTTTGCATTCTGTACCCTTTGGCGAGAGGACGGAGTCGGATTATTGGTCTTGTACTAGTAGCCTTAACGATACCAATTTGACGCGAATGCGGTGTGAATCATTTCCTCATTCTTAATAATCCAATCAATAACCACTTTTTGGCGTGGCAAACGAGAGTAAATCGAATAGTTATGTATTGTAGCAAAGGAAGGAACTACAGCAATGTTAGAGCTATGCCCGAAGGCGGTCAGCGGCCAAAACACACATGTGGCCTCGAAGCGTGGGCTCAGTTCAACCTTGGATCACTTTATTCTCTCAACCTGGAGGTGCCTAGGTGAATCAAACCCCCGGTGCCTTTGTTTATTGACACGTTGGTCTCCGTTCTTCTTTGTATGCTCTGAGCATCCGCGCCATTACGTGGAAGCTACCATCCACATCATGGTATGTTAATCGCCCCATCCAATACGATATGGTTACTCATGCAAATAGAACTCCCTCTTCAACTCTGCCTTGAAGCAGTCATCTGCTATCCGTCGGGATTTGGACACTTTTGCGCAGTCTCCAGCGACCTCCTCGCCCGCACTTCAAGGTGCGTCCTTCGATCTATGCGACGTCGAATACTAGCTAACCTTTGCTTTGCATAGGACAAATCGCTGCATCATTGGCCTCCCTATCACGAACAGTTGATGACTACTCAGCTTTGTCGAAGAAGGAGCTGATTCCGGAGAAGCAAGAGAAGGCATTTGATCGGGTCAAGAATTTCCGCAATGAGTTGGGAGATTATCGAACACAATTCGACCGTCTGCGCAAAGAGCGAGAGGATGCAGTACGTTCCAATCATAGCAAGACAAGCTGGACTTGAGTTTGCTCTCCTACGAGCTTCTTGACTGACCTGATTTCCCAGCAATCGTCCACCAACCGCAGTGAGCTTTTAGGCCGTCGACCGCATCACGCCGCTACTCCCGAGAATCCTTATGCGCAATCCAACCTTCCCCAGGCCTCGTCTTCCTTTGCGCCATCCTCCGGGCTGAGCTTTGGTGGTGGACCCGCCGACCACAGTCGTGAAAGCCATGCGCTGCGCGAACAATCTTTCTTCTCCAACACCAACACTCAATTGGATGACTTTTTGGATCGTGGACGAGCCGTGCTAGCGGATCTGGGCCAGCAGCGAGAGGTATTGAAGGGTACCCAGCGCCGACTTTATAGTGTTGCCAATACTCTGGGTGTAAGCGGAGATACTATCCGCATGGTGGAGCGACGCGCCAGACAGGACAAATGGATTTTCTGGGGCGGCGTGGTGATTTTCATCCTCTTCTGTTGGTTGGTGCTGCACTTCTTGCGGTGATCAAGGACTTGTATACTTTCCTACTGTACTCTGTAACGCTCTGTATGGTGGACTTTTTTTTTCTGGATTAGGTTTGGCTTTCCATCAGCGACGGCGTTTTTGATTGGGGTATCAGAATCAACAATGCGATATGTGTTTTGTTCATAAGACGTCACATGTAAAGTAAGAAACAAGGGCTTAAAAGCATCCCAATTCCACCCGAATTGTGCAATTGTTTGCGATTCCGCCCGAGCGTTGGGGATCGGCCGAGCACCGGGACATCGGAAGCGTGCTAAAGTGGAGACAGCTCACCGGGCCCCAATCTCTTTCCCCTTCTCATTCTCTCTCCCTTCTTCTTCCTCCATCCAACATCATCTGGAACCAGTAGACATAATGTTTGCCGCTCGCTCTACCTTCAACCTTTTCCAGAAGCGCGCCTTCTCCGCTTCGGCCAGCCAGGTACGTAACAATGAATTGATTTCTATTTACACGCGCTAACCCTACTACAGGCCTCCAAGGTCGCCGTTCTCGGTGCCGCCGGTGGTATTGGCCAGCCTCTGTCCCTGCTGCTCAAGCTCAACCCCCGTGTCTCTGAGCTTGCTCTCTACGATATCCGTGGTGGACCCGGTATGTGATACTGTGTCATTAACTCTATAATCCCTTTCTAACGTGATTTTCAACCAGGTGTCGCCGCTGATCTGAGCCACATCAACACCAACAGCACCGTCACTGGCTACAACCCCGATGCTGCTGGCCTCAAGGAGTGCCTTGAGGGCTCCGAGATCATTCTCATCCCCGCTGGTGTTCCCCGCAAGCCCGGTATGACCCGTGATGACCTCTTCAACACCAACGCCTCCATCGTCCGCGACCTCGCCAAGGCCGCCGCTGAGGCTGCCCCTAACGCCAAGGTCCTGGTCATTGCCAACCCTGTACGTTTTCAAATCATCCTCTAACCGATTGATGAGCTATACCTAATATTTTACTTAGGTCAACTCCACCGTCCCCATCGTCGCTGAGGTTTACAAGAAGGCTGGTGTCTACAACGCCAAGCGCCTGTTCGGTGTCACCACCTTGGACGTTGTCCGCGCCTCGCGCTTCATCTCCCAGGTCCAGAAGACCGATCCCTCCGCCGAGAAGGTCCCCGTTGTTGGTGGCCACTCCGGTGTGACCATCGTTCCCCTGCTGTCCCAGTCCGGTCACCCCTCCATTGAGGGTGAGGCCCGCGATGCCCTTGTCAACCGCATCCAGTTCGGTGGTGACGAGGTTGTCAAGGCCAAGGACGGTGCTGGCTCCGCCACCCTCTCCATGGCCATGGCCGGTGCTCGCTTCGCTGAGTCCCTTCTCAAGGCTGCCCAGGGTGAGAAGAACGTCATCGAGCCCACCTTCGTTGACTCTCCCCTGTACAAGGACCAGGGTATCGACTTCTTCGCTTCCCGCGTTGAGCTCGGCCCCGAGGGTGTTGAGAAGATCCACCCCGTTGGCCCCGTCAACGAGTACGAGCAGGGTCTCCTCGATGCCTGCCTTGCTGACCTGAAGAAGAACATCCAGAAGGGTGTTGACTTCGTCAAGGCCAACCCTTAAAAAACTCGCTGTATACCACTTCCAACCCCATTCTCCAGTTCTCTCCATGTTCAGAGCGTCTGGCCTTGTATTTCTAGATCGATATAATTGACTTAATGAATATCGGTCTAATCCGTGAACTTACCGTAAACCACCATTCCTTGACATCCTAGTTCAAACATACCGTTATTTGATTTAGATGAATGGTGTCGATTGGCAGTAGACAGCTACATGGATATAACTCGAAAAGAAAAGCAAGATCCCCCATTCTTAATGCCTTTCACTCGGCTTATGTAAATCATCAATCACAGGTCATGAACTCTTCAAATCTGAACGACACATCCGAGTAAGATCCCAAACTAAGTGTAACTACGCATCGCGTCCAGGTAACCCGTTCCACCACGAAGGTCTTGATCGAATGTCTCCGCCACATCTAGAACTCGTTTGATGTGATCCATAGACAATGGGGTCTTCTCGTTGACCGCGAGCGCCTGCGCCGTACGAACTGAATTCTTAATCTATAACTTGTTAGTTTCTGGAACACAGATTCGTCTATATTGATGCGTAGATGAGAAGCAATTGAAGTCAGAAGGGGAAAAAAAGCTCTTACCTGTCGACCATTCAGCGTGTGCCGTGCCAGCACATCGAAGTCGTTCTCTGAGAATTCAGCCGTCTGGACACCTTCGATTCCGCGCACTCGTTCTAGGAACATCTTCCAAATGCTGCGCTTCGCCTTTGGGGCCAGGTCACCATATCGCAATGCGACGTGAATACGGGATTGAAAGGCGTCGTCGAATGTTTCGACGCGGTTCGTGGTAAGGAAGAGAATACCCTGGAAATATTCCAGGAGACGAAGGAAGATGCTGACAAGGGCGTTGCGGTGGATGTCGTGGATGGTCCGCTTCTCTAGGAAGATGTCTGCTTCGTCGAGGAGGAGAACCGCACCCCACGAGTGGGCGATGTCGAGGATCTTGTTCAATTCTGCTTCCAATGAACGCGAGTCAGTTCCCAATTCTCCTGCACTGACCATGTAGAGTGGACGTCGGAGTAGCTCGGCAATGCCTTCAGCTGTTAGGGTTTTGCCTGTTCCGGGTGGACCATGCAATACCGCAACTAGGCCCTTGCCCTTGCCCTGAATTACGTCGTCAATGTTTTGGGCTGCGTGGAAGGTGTGCGATTCAACAAGGGCCTTGACAATGGACTTCTGGTTTGCTGGGAGGACCAGTGAGTCGAATGCATCTTTGTCCCAGTCGATATCGCTGATACCCGAGATGGTGAACTCCAGCCACATCTTCTCTGTGAAGGCGAAACCCAATACGACGGGGCTGGCGATGAGCAGCTCTTCCCCGGTGAACTCGCGACCTACGACACCTGCGCTGCCTTCAATGCGATCCATGTTCTCCTTCTGAATCTCCAATCCGTTCTCATCGACTTCTACCTCCACTACGCGGGGAGTCCCATCTTCGCCTTCGATTACCTTGTACACCGTCCGCGGAGTATCAGAAATCCCTCCTTGCTCGGATTCAGAGTCAGAATTCCCACAGCAGCAGCCTTCGCTATCACCATCCTCCATGTCACTCAACCCCGCATCAGACAGCTCGAGCAGGTCCGGATCTTTAGGCCGGACTGTGCTAATGGGATAGTTAGGGTTGATTCGACGGTGGATGGCTGGATCAATCATCACTCGGCTTTCGATGTTGACCTTGCCCACAGAATGGCGCTTTTTCTTGTAAAATGCCATTCCCTTGTGGAAGCGGTAATTCATACCGCGCAGTGCCACGAAGCGCTTGCCGCGCTCGACAAGACGTGTTCGCAGTCCCTCGGCATCACGGTGGTATTGAAGTGGGAAGCAGGCGAGGCTGGTGATCTTGCGTGCACCCTTAAATGATTCTACTTCAGCGGCCATGCTGCCGAAGCCAAAGTCTTTTCCGTCGTACTCCAGGTAACGACCCTCGATGCTGTACCATTGACCTTTCATGAAAGACGATTCCTTGATGGCGTATTCGATCTTGAAGGCTCGGGGCTCGTCGGTGTTGCCGTACGTCGGGGTATATGCGATGGTGTTGGGCTTAAAGAGAGCCCAAAGTAGATCGAAAGTGATGGTGTTTGCCTCGAGAAGAGGGTAGAGAGTCTTTTTGATGTTCGCATAGTCGGTGTCGAGATACTTGATCAGTACTTTGAGGTGGGCGGCTTTGGTAGCAGCTGCCTTGCGTGCCTTTCGTTTCTTTTCGTTGCGCGATTGCTGCTTGAGATCCTTCATGTATTCTCTCGATTCTTCCAAATACAGAAACAACATGTTTGGATCGACTACTGCCGGCTCTTCGACGAGACTGACACCCTTAACGCCATCCATCACCTTGGCCAGCGCCTCACGCAGCGGCTTGCTCTTGATATCCACCACTACATCGAGGAACTTGTTCTCCCAGTTGAACTTGCGACGCACCGTGAAGATGTACTGGTCCCATTCGTCCGCATCGGGATCATCCACCGTCTCGGTCAGCTTGTACTTGTGGATCGTGCTATCCCACACTGGAGGAAATGATTAGTTAAAACCAGGTAAGACAGAGCATGGGCCTGGGAACGACTCACATTGATCTACACGCTTGAATGCCACCTTGGAGGCTGGCTTCTTCTTCTTTAACCGCTTCTCCCGCCGAGTCTCACCCGGAGAATCGGTCGCACCAAGATCATCACTAGTCTGTTCCCGCAGTCGCTTATGTCGCTTCTTCACCGTGAGCTTCGAGACTAGCTTCCGCAAAAGCTTCTCATCCAACGACGAATCTGATTCATACGAGTTCGACTCGGCATCCGAATCGCTGGAGGTATCCGAAATCGAATCAGCAGCTGCCGACTTGCGACCACGCTGCTTGCGCTTCTTCCGCTTTTTCTTATCCTTTAACGCTCTCTTGGCCTGAGCCTTGGCTCGCATCCGATTCTTCTTGCGCCGCTCCGGCTCCGAGTCACTTGCGATTGAGTCCGTGACTGAAGTGTCGGTGTCAGTGTCACCAGTGGAAAGCGAGGAATCCGAGTCCGATGATTCGTCCACATCTCGCTTCTTGCTTTTTGTTTTCTTTTTCTTCATGCCGTCCATCTTGTCGTGCTTCTTGCATCCTGCTCCCGTCATGGGCGAGGTTTCTGTGACTGGAGAGGTAGCGGCATCTTTGACCGCTACTTCAGGGACGGGCGGCGGCGAGCCATTCACTATTTTGATAGTCTCGGTGGATGGCTCAAACTCGTGCTTGATGTCTGCGGTGTTGGTGATGGGTTCAGCCATGGTGGAGCTCGAAGCTTGAACCAAAGTGGGGAAATGAAGTGTGGAGGCTAGTGTAGTTGGGGTCCGCTGGGATTTGGATTGGAAGGCTGATTTATTCCGCCACAAGAATGAGGAGGGAATGTCAGTGAAGTTGGAAGCTGGAACCTGATGGGCAAAGAAAGTCAAAACCAGAGAAATGAGGAACAGAGAACAGGCACAACGTAGAGAAAGAGTGGGGTGAGACGGAGGGTTTTAGTCTGGCCGGGATCACAGTGCAGGTGGAAAGAAGGAAGCAACGACAAAAGTGAAAGGCTCAGAAGCCAATCAAGAGTTCCCACGAATGTGACTGCGCTGGCTTATGTTAAGGTGCTAGACGCCTCATGCTACCATGCGTTGTCATTTGACGAGCGGCTCTGCCTTGTTTACTCGGTCACACGGGACGGGTTGATCCTTGTGCCTAAAGTGCGTCGGAGTTATCTAGATGAATTAGAGATGAGAGATACTTCTCCTCCTTATGTAGAAGCTGTCTAGTTGGTGAATACCGCCGAGATATTCTTGGGGTGAATGCATTGCTGCCTCAAGCTATAACACCTGCATTGACTAACTTACACATCTCCGGCGCTTACAAAGCCACAATCCACCATTAACGGTGATTCAAATCTTTCATTGGCATACATGAATATATGCCAAGGGAAACCATTCCCCAGTACATATGATTTCTATGACGAAAGATGCATGAAAACTACAGACCCCGACGATAAAGAGGACCAGATGATATCCGACTGGGTGGATTCCAAACCGAGCTGAGCTCCAAGCTCAAGGTGGAGACATCAGTGCTCACTAAAAACAGGGCCAGGGATCTATTGGACCACACCGCTTATTGGCACAGTGAGGCTGTTGGATCCCATTTGGAAATGGTTACTGCCTCAGATGAGTCAGAAAAGATGAAAAGTCATGAATGAGTCTGGAGCACTGTCGCTCCAATGCTAATTTTCATTCAGATCCAGATATACACATCACGAACTTTGCAACTTCCATGTTCCGCCCCGAACACTCGCCGTACCATCCAGAAGTCGAACCCGCTGCCCAGTCTGAGAGATTAAAACCCCTTCAATACCAGGAAGTTGCACAACCCCGGTAGTAGAGGATGGAGTGCTAAATGAAAACCGACTGTACCGCCCCCCAGAGGATCGCTGAAGCGCCACCGAGAAAATCCCACGAGCAGAAGCCAAACCAGCATCAATGGTGGTCAGGTTCCCAGGCTGAGGCGCTATAATCCAGGACTTACCCGCCGGTCCGGTAAATCGGATCCCCGCGGCGTATGCAGTGAGCGCATATGTTGGGCCAGTTGACCAACCGTGAGCATGTGAGATCCGCGCATCATCGACGTAGGGCGCGTAATGTATGGATCCGTCTGTCGAGTACCCCTCAATAAATGTGGATTGGGTCATCTTGGAGTCTAGAAGCATATATCCCCATTGCAAGCGGAGGAGATCTAGTGCTGCATTGGGTTCTCCAGCGATATAGTGTGCTTGGAGCTCGAAGCCGCCTACAAATGGGGAGATCGTAGCGCCAGCTTCGGGGGCTGGGGCTCCGTAGGGTCCCCAGCGGGCCTTGAGAGCGGCGGATATTGTTTTTCGTTGGGTTTCTGATTGGGTAATGTTGGCTTTGATGGCCCAGGTGTTTCCATCTTGAGGGTGGAGACTCGTGGTTTGGTTATCGCGAAACATTCCTGCTGAGGAGTCCCAGAGGAGTTTGTTCGCGCCGGATTTGACTCCTGCTGCGACGCTTGCCCAGTGGGGGATCATGGAGGTCTGGTTCAACTCTTTTGCGAGATCCTGGGCCTCGTTCAGAACGAAGTAGAGGATTGAGTTGGCCTCGATGTTCTGATGTCGTTAGTAATGACTTACTAGTACCCATTGACAGGGGGGAAATCGAACTTACATGACCTCCCATTCCATATCGCAGCCAGTCGGCAGACAATGTTACGTTGGCCAAGCCGGTACTGTCAACCGACTCCAACGCCCACTTCACTCCAAGGACGTATTGGTCCCAATAACTTAATGCCCATGCTTTATCCCCTGAGAACCGATACAAGAAGGACATGCCGATGAGGTTGTGCAGGTGATATGTATAGCTCGCGCCGAAGTTGAACGGGGTGCCAGCATAGGGTAGTCGACCATCAGCCTGCTGCAAAATAAATAGCGACTCCAATCCCATCCGAATACTGTACAGATCGCCAGTGCTGACGGCGATGCTTTCAAGAGAGATAGCCATATCCCCTGGCCAGACGAGCCGATCGCGCTTCGCTCCATCGGTGATGGTACTAGTCCCATTCGTAATCGTGTAGTTATTGTACCAATTGTTCATTTCCGGTAGAGCGATACCGTAGCTCTGCGACGTGATAGAGTCGCCGGCTGTCGGCTCGATTGTACACAGCTGGTTCGTATATGCGCCGGCATACCAGATCTTGTTGATCAGCTCATCGTTGGAGTGGAACCAGCCCGTATATTTTCGAAGATTTTGGTCCGGCGCGGAAGTGAGGTTCACGCGGAGAGCATCTAGAGCAACCGTGGCACTGGTATTACTCGCGACTGTCAGATACCGGAAGGCACCTCGTTGAAATTTGGTGGCTGGCGTGTATTTTCCTGCGCCCTTGCCGACATTGAACCACAAGGGTCTGTCGAACCCAGAATTACCAGTCGCATCGCTATATTCGCTGCTGATCCAGAGGTTGGACTCGGTAAATGTGACAGACAAGAATGCCGACGATGATGAGGCGGAGTTAACATCTAGGGATACTAGGCCAGCGACATTTTTGCCAAAGTCCAAGGTCACAGATGAGACGCCATTGAAGGTGGCTCCATTACCAGAGGATTGCAATAAGGAGTTTGCATTTGTCACGGATCCATTGATTTGGTAGACTGATGCTGGAATCAGGTCTCGCGAGCCCGGAGCTAGAATGTACTCCTCGTATGGCACACGCGATGCGGCCGCTACCAACGGTAGCAGCAGAAGACTAAACCCGAACATTGAAGAGAAGGTTGGAAGAAATTGCTTATGGGCTGATGAATCTAGGGTTCGGAATCAGTCTCCCTTTTGTATTCAGCCACCTCTGTGCCATGTCCCTTGTCCGCTAAATGAGACCTAGGCTTTCCGCAGGTTGGGTGGCAATCCAGAGCCTCGGTGTATTTCACCCCGGAATGCGGAGTATGAGGTATGATGCAAATGTCTGCATTTAGAAGAACTTGGCTGGTAGTTTGTCGGTTGATCAACACTCCGATCTGACGAATGTGGGGTTCGCTCCATTTCCCCACATTGTGTGGCCATTCTGGTGCCTGTCTCCTTGGGGGTTAAGCCGATGTTGAGCCGAGGGGGCGATCTATATATGAAAGAGTGTTTTGATTGATTGATGTTACATCACTAGGCAACTCTGTTGCCGCAGCACACCTCCTTAGGTAGCTTTTAAGGTTCTCATGCTGCAGCACAATCAGAGGCACACAGTCCCCCACAGGAAAGCTGGGGAAAGCATTAAGTCATGGGTGGTGACAGGGCAAGCTCTGTGACTAGCACCTTGAAAGGGACGGAAGATACCTTCGCGAGGCTGGCCAATGTCGGGCCTGTAGATACGGATCGGGAGCTCACGACCAGTATCGCGTGAAGAAATCAAGCCATCAAAGGCCTCTGGCAGATGGAAGTCAAGAGATACGTCCCAAAAAAGGTAAGGAGGCTGGCAATTTTCATCAATATGATAGATATAATCGTCCAAGAGATTTGTACACAAAAACAATAAAACCAATCATAAGAACTTTGTGGGGCCGGATATTACAGCCTTGTACTTCAGGCTTCCACATGGGAATAGAATTGGAACTTTCCCATAGTTAACTAGCGCCATCAAACAATCGATCTCAACTATTCCGCAATCTTCGATCTACCATAGCAACTCGGAATGCCCTTGGTTCAGTACTCAGATTCAGAGTCAGAGTCAGATATAGCAGAAGTTCTGACACCGCCAGCCAAGAGGCCCTGTCACAAACAATCGACCTCGGACAAGACGTCGAGTCTGCCCCCACTGCCAGCGACGTTTCATGATTTATATGCCTCGACTACACGCGTCAGCACGCAAGATGATCCGAGCCTTCATGGGGGTCGAAAGCGGGTAATCCCTCATATCGAGGGAAATTGGCCAACTCATCTTTACCTTGAATGTAGGTGTATGTTACCCATTCAGCCTAACAGAGACTAATCCTACTAGTGTATCCATCGAAGGAAGAGCTGATTCTTCTTGGAAATCTGCTCCCCAAGCCCTCGTCTTCACAGTCGGGAATCCAAAGTCTCCTACACAGCGACCTAGGCGCGCAGCTGCCACTCCATATCAGCCTATCCCGGCCAGTTGTTCTTCGCACCGAACAGCGCAGCTCTTTTGAGAGATGCCTACAGACAGAAATCGAGAGTTCTCGGATAGCGCCGTAAGTCTAAGCCTCTATCTTTCATGCCGACAAGATAGCTAATTGCGAGACAGATTTGCATTGAAACCTAATGGCCTGAAGTGGGTGTCCAACTATGAGCGGACACGCTGGTTCCTTGTACTTCATATTGTTAAACCAGAACATGACAGTTTGAATGGTCTATTACGTCTTTCGAATCGTGCCCTGGCTCGGTTCGACCAGCCCCCTCTCTATGCATCCCATGGTACTCCACATAACCAAGACTTCTCCGACTATTTTCACATATCACTTGCATGGGCACTGAAAGAGCCAAACAAGGAGGAGAAGGACCGTGTTGCAACATCTGATTTGAAACCATTACAGGATCTTCGAATCCGGTTTGATAGCGTCAAGGTCAAGGTAGGGAATAATGTCTTGAGCATACCTCTACCCACAAACACTTGAACCACGTTGAGATGAACGTTACTTCGAATAGACTACCATATCATAATATAGAATAATCAAAATCAAGAGTACAACTTCAGATCAAGTACAAAAATTTGCTTGTTGGGCTGGAGCGAGGCGTTACGTAACCAATCAGTCGCGCCCGCGTCGCGCTAAAAACCTCCCTTTACAATCTTCCCAAACCCACGATGCAGATCCCAACAGTCACGTTTGTAAGACGGCACCTCCCTTGTTTCCCTGTCTTGACATAGTGCTGAGAAATGAATTTTATTGCAGGAAGATCTCCAGGCTTTTCAAGTGCAGCACTTCCCGGGACATGAAACAGTCGGCGCGCCCTCAGACGAACGCGAATATGTTGAGGACGTTGGCGACGATGAAGACCTGGGCTACTACCCCGATGGTGTGAAGAGGACTCTCACTGATGAACAGATCCGAATCTTTCGACACAGCGAGATCCACTCTTTGCTACGCGCTAAACAACTCGAACAAGACGATGTCGAATATGAAGCTCGTCAACAGTTTTCAGAGAAGGATCATGATGCATTCGCGGAGATAAAGTCACAACAGAAAGGATCGGCCTCCAAGGATACTAGGAGCAAGGAAATCACAAACAAAGAGGAAACCGTTTTTGCCGCTAAGGAGTTCAAAAGAACAGCTGGGCACGAAACGGACAACGCCATGCACAAGCCCCTCAGCTATAAGGAGAGCCACCAGACATCATCTGGCCAGGGAAAGCAATCGGGGAATCAGAATCCATACCCTGGGCGAAGGATCATCTCCTACGACGACTGAACGGCCAGGTAGCGGCACTTTGGTGTCTCAAACAGCCTATGAATCAGTCTAGAGCTCTTAGTGGAACCGCGATACCCCATCTCGTGGAACTTCGATCTATTACAAAGTGGTCTTCTCATCCGGTGAGTTGTGGTTAAATCACTTCATTTTTTTTTGTTGTCTTGGTCTTTTGCTTGCCTCTACCTCCTGCCTAGCATGACGAAACATTCATCCTTAGTCGGAAATGCCATACCATTTACGGATGCGTAAGGCTTTGACGACTATAATCTTCTCTCTGAAAGGCATTTCTGAACCAATTGAATTGCATTCTTCAAATGAGATCACTTGCTTACTGTGACTAGTCTTGAACATCATTTCCGAACAAAAAACGCGGCTTTAACGCCAAGCCCAAGGAGGCGCAGGATTCGGAACCGATGTTATTCAGCTTGCTATGCACAAGCCCTCTTTCCGTTTGAATCCATGTGCTCGACTTCCACCGGTCCAATTAATGATAACAACCGGTTGCTCCGAGTGGCCGCCCCAACCGCGAGCTTTTCCAGAAGAAGTCAGCCCACAGCCACCCGAAGATCGGAGCTTCCAATCGCTATGAATTACGATGCCATGTTGTAAAACCGGCGGCACGTACCCGACGAGTTGCGATAAAGGAGCTCAGCGAGGTCGGATCAATTTAGAAAGACGATCCTTCATTGGTGTCAAGGAAAGAAGATGCGATAGAATGAATACCTGAATGTCATAAGTGATGTTGTACATGTGAACAACTTCTGCGCCGATAACTTGGTAGCGAAAAGCAGTGCTTTGTTCTAGTCTCCGATGCAGCAAGTGCTGAAGCTCCCGACTCGTCAAGACTCCAACGAGTTGCCTTGCCTACCTATGAGCCTCGCAGTTATCCCCGTCCAGTACGCTTGACCCTTTGTAGCTTCAAACGGCAAAAAGAATTGCAAGGAATTTCATTAAGATAAAAACGAAATTGTCTTCCTTTTCTCTGCATTATCTCCCTGCCAAACTAGTACGCCTGATCGAAACCATGTCTTCGTCAACATCTTCCGCCTAGTACTCCAGCCCTGTTTGCTCTCTGAACTTGTGTAGTTCACCTTACATGCACTTACCCAGTACAAGCATGGGGTCGAACATACAACTTCCGCTGCAACACAATGAGTGTTCGTAGCATTCCACTCCAGTGTTCATGCACATATTGATCTCTTCATGAACGACTTCTGCATGGCAGAGGGCACGGCTGCACCGCTATTCTCCGGCCAGATCGCAGCAAACTTCTCCGGACACGCACTCGGCAGAAGACGAGCATAGAGCATTCACTGCTCGCTTTGGCATACATTTAATCTGCCCATTATCCTCAGTGCAGTATCCCTCGCGGCATTGATGGTCCTCGGTGCACTCAGAGCCCAATTTTAGGAAGCGGCCCATTTGGCAGGTCATGTCCTTCTTCTCGGAGCAGAAGAGATGGCCGCCGAGGTTGAAGTGGCATTCACGATCGGAATTGCACTTGTCACCGATACATTGGGACATATGCATAGTGGAGAAGTCGCCGTTGTTATTCGAAACCTTGGTTGAGACGTCGACCATTTCGCACTTGACACTCTCTACCATTCCACCGAGGTAGGAGGTCAGCATCGCGCTCCTATGGGAGCGATCGAACAGTCTGTAGTGCGAGCGGTCGAATGCGACCATCACATCTTGGCAGTTTGAATCACTTTTTCTGTTACCATGTGCCTATGGAGATGGACAAGTTCTATCAATTACCTGTACATGGTGCACATGGCCTTCTTGCCTGCTGTGATTGCACAGGGAATATGAATGGATCCCACATTATGGTATCTAGCAAGGTGAGCAATATGAGGGGTTTAACGCCTGGCAGACTTACAGATCATCGGTGCTCTTGAGCGGTTGGCACGTCCCATTAACCGGCATCGCTTTTTGGGAACCCCAGTCGCCGTATCTCTGACTGGTGAACAAGCGCGGCGTGGAAGCGCGCCTGTCGAGTGAAGTCATCTCAGACACATTCTCTAACAGACTTGCCACCACTCCCGCCAAGGCTGTTAAGGGAAGAGAAAGAAAAATAAATTTCATGGCCATGTTGAAAGATTTGCTGAGCAACTTTGGGATTTGGATGAGTGTGAATGAACATTTTGGATAGAGAGAAGCGGTCGGAATTTATATCAAAAAAGCTACAATATTGGTACCTTCAATGCAACTGAAATCGAGAAGTGCATCAGTTTCCGAGTCCACTGGTATAGTATAGCGAACGGGGATCCTGGGAACAGCTTGTCATACGATACTCACCCGGCGCCGAAGAATCCGAGGCATAGCCAATGGTTTCTTGCGCCGTTGAACGTATCCGATGCGATCCAAAGAGGCCGATGCCGAGAGTTCGGTTGTCTTAGATCTGAATCCTTGTATTCCAAATATAACTTGGACGAGCCATCCATCCGTAACCAACGGGTTCAGTATCCCGCATACTTGATTGATAGCACGCTGAATTGAGTTCTGGGCCGGGCGGAGGTCTTGGTGCAACTACTGGGTTCATCCTGGTTCATACCAACTCTACTTCAAATAAACTATCGTGATGCCAGTTTAATGCTCCAATTTATAGGTCTGAGGTACTCCATAATGGACCTTCGCTCATCCGTGGGAACACAAAACAGTTTCTCCTTCAGTAACATCGTCGGCGACTTACAGGGTACTCTAAGGTCACGGTGGTCAGTAGCACGGCCCCGGGACTCAAATGATGCTGCACGACAAGTGGTAACATGTTCTTCAGCTCCAAGGTTGGCATATAGGAACATTCGACTGGGCATGAACATATTGTACCATCTGGTGTTACTAAATCTGTAATCTAAGCAACGTTGTGTTTGCTCTAGGAGACCAATGAAGCCAAAATCAAGCCCTGTATACCCGTGGACAGCGAAACATGCTGTTACTACCGCAATTGTATCTCCATTCTAGTCCAGGTTTACTTACACCCTAGATTATCATTAGCCTGGACAGGTGACCAACAATTACCTTTGCTGTGGACAACTGTTGTCCATGCCTAGGGAAGTCAAGTCCAAATTGGTTATTCCAGATGGGAGATGGTGAGTAGTAGCCTCAAAATAGGAAGCGAAAAAGCCATGATTTCATTGGCAGTCAGGAAAGCCTTGAGTAGGTTTCTAGGGAGAAAATCCTATTTCATGGCAGCAAAGATCCTGACTTTTTTTTTTTTTTTTCTATAAAGTTCCTCGCCAGCACCAGCAGAAGAGTCACTGCTGCCCAAGAAGATAGCGGTCCATTCTTGTTAATGGCCTCGCTGACCCCATATAAGGACCTGAAATTTTCTGAAGCTCAAGTGTCTTGCTGCTTCATTTTCGAGCCGATAAGAGGGGCATCGGGCCTGCACCGAGTCCGGTGCTACGTCTAAGTCCATCACAGCTGCATGATTTGATTGCGTCGAAGTAGGGTTCTTCAGGGCGTTGGACTCCGGCCACAATTTGCATGTTTCAGAAAATTGGAACTGCAGGACCGGGGCGTTTGAAATCATGGGTGGGTGCGATGAGCGGTGCGCATCACATTTCCATGTTCTTGGAAGAAACGGGCCCCCCGGTCATGGGATTGGCTGTCGACCAGGTAGTACTCTATAGTCGTTGGAATTTGGAAGGCGTCCTTGTCCACTACGGTCGCGTTGTGTCTATAGTAAAAGGCTCACAGTATCATGTTCATTAATGCCTGAGAATGTGTATGTCCCCAAGGGATCTCTTTGACAGTGATGTTAGATTTACCTCGATTCAATAAGATCTCAATCATACATCGTACTAGGTAAGCAAAGCCAAAAATACCAGTACTTCTTAAGGTGGTTCAAAGTATATATGAATGTATTCAGACATAAGTCCAAGCTTGACAGATCAATGCTGTTCTTCCGGGGGTAACGCGATATGTATAGCACGCTCTGCATAAGCCCGATTTTGGGCATTTCTATTAGCAATAAACGAGGTAACATGCTCGGGAATCTCAGTGACCATATTTCCATCGCTGGGGATTGGCTCTCCAAAAGTTTCCCAGACAGGAATCACCCCGGTCCAGATGCGTTGGGTAACGTCGCCATTTTCCGTATCCTTGCGTTGATCGGATACTCCACCATCCCGGACCTTACCACTGCCAGCCACAACCTCGACTTTGAGAATCACAGTAGACGACATTTCTGCCCGGTCGGGGGGTACTCGTGAGTGATCCCAACGATCCGCGACAACAGAATTGGTGATAAGCTTCATGGCCCAGAGTTTCTCCTCTTCAGATGTGACCAGCTTGGCATATCCATGCAATGTTGCCGAACGGTAATTGTAGTTGTGAGAGTTAGGGGTAAGAGAGAGTACTATTCCATCGACTCGACTGGTGGCAATGCAGATTGGGAGACCCTGCTCTTTGGAACCTGAGTTGCGGGCTAGGTTCATGATGCGTGAGCTCACATAACCGTGAAGATAGCATTCAAGTGGTTCATCGATTGCCGCCGAAGGGTATTCAAACGACCCCATTTGTCCAATCATTGGCAGGATAGTGGGAAAGGGGTCCTCTGGACCAGGATTGAAGGAGACATTCAGCACCTGGGATGTATTGATGATGGAGTGGATTGCACCCAGGTCGTATGTTGCTATTAAGAAGAGATTAGATAGCGAATGATAGTCTAGATTTGTCTAGATGTCTCATACCGCGATGCTTATACCGATTCACCGTGTTAGAAACGCCCTTTGGATACGTCAATGTCCGACCCATATTGTTCTATTTTCGCGAAATCTTTCGGACAACAAAATAGATATTGTGATAGAGCTGTTATATCGATTAGATTTCCACAAATTTATACACATATGAAAGACAAGATAGGGTAAACTTCCGACACGCATCCAGTGACCCGTTTGAGAATGTCCAGCCGAGCCAGACTTCCTGCGATTGGTGGCGCACACTTGAAATGCACAGATCTCTAGAGGATGAGGGGTGTCAGCAATTTCCAATCGGGTGGCCCTAATTGGTTCTGGCTTCGGTATATGTAACGGGGATTTTAGATAGTGGAGACAGCGTATACTCCAAATCGGTTCAATGCACAAGTCTCCGACTCGAGACAAAAACATGCAATGTTGCCTACACCATCAAAATATCCGCGGAATATCTGCTATCCAGTGATCTAGCTGAGGCTTGGATTGCTACTGAGGATGTTTGAGAGTTTATACATCGTGTCTAGGAATCTTGTACAGTGTCACCGCGTGATCCACATCCTGGGTACTCTTGGCTGTTACGCTCGCCGTCTATTAAGAAATATAAGAGACTGGCACGAAAATGGAAAAGAGGCTTCGTTGGAGGACACGAATTAAGGAGGCAAATTTGCGCGGTAGATCAATTCTTCCGTGCATATGCTTTCCTTCACGCAAGCATTTGACTGAATACTCATCGTAGAATTGATTTACCTAGACTTGAAAAAAGCCCTAATGACTTTGCTTCAAAGAGCTTAACTTCCTTGCATTAATAGCACCTCGATAGCTCTCCCAATTTTATAGACTTTGTCTATACTAAAGCCATGTCTTCATCAACCCTCCTGCCCTTCGGTGCTTAGCAGCACAGTACATTGTCACATCCGCCTTGATGAAGAGTACTTTGCGCCATACAGGGAATGGACAACAGAGAACTTATATCTACTGATAATTTTCTCATGGGAATAATTAGTGCAGTGTCTATACCGTGCTCTGTTTCCTCGAATGCCTCACGCTGTTTTCTCTACAGCCAGGATGATTCATACCCTCTGTCTACTTTTATTTGTCAACCTCCAAAAAGATAACCCTGACCTGCTACGATCTACCAAGACACTCCCAGCTTGTCATCATATATAACTCATCTGCAATCTGATCTCAAGTCCGGGCGGCATAGGCACTCAATGGCAATCTGGAAAGACGCGGAAATATCTAAGCTAGGTTTCTACCGGGAAGGGTTGCGGCAATCGTGAAAGCTTTCTCATCCGTCAATCCTCTGTTATAATGTTGCAGTACTTTTTTTCGGACCTGCTTTATCATGGCTAATTTTTTATTTGGTCTTTGAGCACCATAACTATACACACTCCCCTCTAACAGAGTTGTTCGTCTACGACAAGCTGTCACCGGGACGTGTCGATGCATGGTTTTTCATTGCCTTCCTACATTGTGAGTAAGCTTCTCCTTGAAACAGAAGAATACCTTGTACCTTATGTACTTGCATACTCTCATCCTTGATGTAGCTTATGCTATAGTTGCAGGTCGCGCGGCATTCCTGAACCGCACCTAGGCTGTGTGCAACATTGACCTGGCTGCAAATTCTGCTCAGCAGAAAAGAAACATGATTATGTGGAACGTCAGTCTAAATTGAAATTTGGGAAAAAAACCGAATATAGTGATACATGACTTCGACAAAGTTCCCTACGAAGAACGCGTCAACTCATTACAGGCACCTATTCTGTCGAATTGACTTCATATGTTAGGCTTAGATACATAATACTCAGGGCTTATTCACGCTTGTCGCATCAGCAGTGTGTGTATATAGTCTAACGCTTCGAAACCTGTACTCCGCAATATTGATGGATGATCTCGTCAGCCCGATTTGTCAATTAACGCCTGGAGACCTCCGTCAGATGATCAGAATATATCCATGATCTATGTAGCCAGCTCCAGCTGATTTAGATAGACAACCAAAGAGAGAAAAGCGTAATGGTAGTAAGAACGATAGGTGATCTCATCATCTTTCTCTGATTTCCAAAACATCGTCCGTAGTGCCAAGGCCCATGCGGCGAGAAAGAAGAATCCAGCGACGAGAATAACCTCTTTGCAATAAATTGCCGATTGCGTCACTGCAATGATACCACAAGTCCCAACCAAGATACCTGTACCATATCGCAGACGAAGTTGCCCGACGGGGCCAAGGATGATAGGCAGAGTCCTTCGACCAGAGACACGATCACCGCGTACATCATGAAACTCTTGGAGATGTATCGTCAACATGCAATAGGCTGAGATAGCGGCATCCGGCCATATACTGACAGACCACTGCGGAACGGTGTGACAGATCACAGCATTCTCTAGGCGATAGATGAGAAACGTTGCGATCGCAGAGAATGCATTTCGAAAAAACCAATCTGTTGGTCTTGGCCATACATAATTGTAAAAGACCCATGCATTCCAGATAACGAGATATGTGGCTGGTCGTCTCCCGTACAGAAAATGAAGGAGAGAAGGAAAAACCAGCCAAGATGCAGTCCATCGCCAGTAGGCACCCTGCAAACTCAAAATCCCAGACGGAATGGGCCTGTTGGGTTTATTCATCTTGTCTTCCTTAACGGAAGTAGATTGGTGGACTATTTCAAAACAATATGTAAAACGTAAAGTTGTGAGAATGATATGGAATGATATCTTGAGTATCGCCTCGGTTGAGAGAGGGACAGCGATACATCTAGCGAATAAACCCATAATAAAGCATCCAAATATCGCAAAGGCGTTGGATCGAAAAAGCTTGGTCGTTATCAATATCTCGTGTTTAATGAAGTTTAAGGGACGAATGTAATGGCTGCAAAAGGTTATAAAGCCTGAGAGCCATGAATGAGTTAGAGAGTTGCCACGGGACTATGGGAAAGAGCGAGATTTACTTGCAATGGTGATCGTCAACATTTCTTCCCGCATGTCGGCTGGAAACGACAGTCACAGGTTTTTCCTGTCTGTTATGTTCAATAATGATTGTAAGAGAAGCCTTTGGAAAGTTTCCGTTCGAAACCGAAGTAGAAGTTTATATAAACCTAATGCTGAATTAGGACGATCCTATGGGCGTGACTATCAATGGAAAATCAAGGATATGCCCAATGGCGCATATTATTCCACAATGTGAGCCACACAAGCCACCTGGTCATTCAAGCAAGGATGCATCCTATCAAGTCCGCAGCACCCAGATCATATGTTCAGCTCTTGCATGGGTGAGAAATTGTGGCAAAATTACACCGGTTGCATCAAGCTCCACGTATGTTGTGTCGTCAGCAGTGGATGAATTCTGAATGCCTCATAGAAGCTGGAAATCGGTGTCTTGTCTTCCTGCATGGGCGAACAGATGCGGCGAAGATCAGCCACGCCTGCACCAGGCTCCACGCATGCCGTGTAACATATAGTGTCTGGATTTCCGAACGCCACATAGAAGCCGGAAGTCAGCATTTTCTCTTCCTGCATTGGAAAAATTCAGCTTGGATTCCAATTTAAATAATAGTCAGGATCCATGTATGATAAGAAAGGGTATACAAGACTATCAGGAAGCTCGCACTTCTTTGTATCTTTGACCTCATCAGATATTGAGTGCTATAAACCCTGCCTCAAAATGGATATTACCCTTCGGCTCCTCCCCTTTGAGACGAGCTTCTGTTCCTTGACTATTCTGGTGCTTGGAGGAACTCTTATACTTGCCATATACCGGCGTTGGTGGCACCCTCTACGAGTTTTTCCCGGTCCGCCCTTGGCTAGTGTATCTGGATTGTGGGAAATCTGGCAAGAGATCCCACGCCAGGGAAATTCCACACATGCAATCCAGAACCTTCATCAAGCATACAGTGGGTACTCTAGCAAATTGTACTTGGACAAGCTATAATGACCAGCTGATTAGATTCCAATGTCATTCGTATATCCCCGAACCATCTTCACATCAACGATTTAGATTTCTTCTACGAGTGAGTCTAAACCTAGCCTTGGTAGTTTTACCTCTATGAGCCTGTTCCTAAAAAATACATAGGGTATTCAGGGTGAACTCGGATTTCTTGAAGCCACCTCATTTCTACGAGCGCCTTCAAGCACCAGGCTCCCTTGCCACGGCCACGAATCCCAATGAACACCGTATCCTGCGACGGAGAGTTGGCCCGCTTTTTAGCTCGAAAGCAACAGAGAAAATGGCACACAGCGTCAAGCTTAAAGTTAGACAAGCAGCGGAGAACTCTGCGGCTTTCATTGGGAAAGGTTCAGCATTCAACACTCAAACCCTCTTTAGATCGATCGCGGTACGCCCAAAGCGCATTTATAACAAGAATGTGTAGCGCTGACCAATATTAGTTGGACATCTTGTGCGCAGAATATTTTGGGGGTTCCGTAGATTTTATTGAGAATCTTGAGGATGCATCAAATCTATGGGCTGCTTTAGATACAATCGTCCGACAGACCTGGTATTGTAGGTGGACTACTCGCATACCTGAATTCTTGATAACATATTGATAGGAAATTTCAAGTCGCCCGAATTCCCTATCTCACAAAGTTTGCGTTTGGGCTCCCCGACTGGCTTGTACGCTCTTTGGTTCCCGACTATGTAAAGTTCAAGCAGGTTTGTTCAGCCATTTATACCTTTGGCTGTTTGTTAATGTTTCATCACACAGCGATGTGCCATATTTCTCGACCAAAGTTTGAGGCAGAGGAGACTGCAGAGATATGAGCATAGCGGAAGTCACGTCACATTCTTCGATTTACTCATGGAACCGATTCCTAGCCAGAAAGGCTTCAGCCTGAGTCGTGAGAACCTTGTCGGACAAGCAATCGGATTAGTCATTGCGGGTGTTGATACTACTTCACTTTCCTTGACTACTGCATTCTATAACATCCTTTCATCTCCAGAGGTGGAGAGCTGTCTAGTTGCAGAACTGGAAGATGCGAGGCCTCTCATTCGCAACGGACTCGAATTTCACGAGATTCAAAAGCTTCCATATTTGGTCAGTAACTTCCGACTGCCCTCAGGGCCTCTAACGGGCAATAACAACTCACAAAACGTTTAGACAGCGGTGATTAAAGAGTCTCTTCGGATTTTGCCTCCATTGCCTGGCCGGATCCCTAGAACTGTGCCACCCCAAGGCACTTTCTATAATAAAACTTTCATACCGGGTGGGGTAAGTGAATGCGTCTAGGAGATGGCATTTTCTTCTAAGTCTAATTTATATCATAGACTATAATTTCTTTCAGCCATTACATGATCCAGAATGATCACTCCATATTCCCGCAACCTCATGTCTTCAGACCAGAACGATGGCTCGGGAATAACAGAGGCGAGCTTGAAAAGGCTCTGGTAGCCTTTAGTAAGGGAACAAGAAGCTGTCCTGGTATGCAGTAAGTGCAATGGAGCATCCTGAGATGTTGGAAAGTCTTATGTTACACGTGATACATCTTCTAATCTTCCATAGGTTGGCTTATCTTGAAATGTATACTATATTGGCGACTTTTTTTAGTCGCTTTGAACTACGTTTAGACTCTCCAAATCCTGGAGAAAAGCTTGCTTGGAAAGACTACTTCGTCGCTGACCTTCAGACAAAAGTTGAAATCAGAGTGATCATGGATCGCTGGAGTGAATAAATATGGAGGTTAAAGCTTAGAGTTGATAGGAGTTAACCATTTTATCTATCACTGCTTAAATCAAAATCGAGCACTAGTATCCTTTACGACCCTGAATATTTGAGTACCGTTAGGAAGTCTTAGTTCTAGGGTATCGATACTAAAGTAGTAAATAGTATTTGACCCAAGTTCATTTCTCTATATACTTATCAAGGCAAAGGATGTAGACTAGGCGAGGTCAAAGATATGTACTCTTGATTCGTAAGGTAACTCATGGGATAGGTAAAGGCTAGTCCTTGAGGAATTTACTAAATCCTCTCGGAAGTGCATCAAATATA
Source organism: Penicillium sp. VS I D KN (assembly GCA_019775415.1). Classification (NCBI taxonomy): domain Eukaryota; kingdom Fungi; phylum Ascomycota; class Eurotiomycetes; order Eurotiales; family Aspergillaceae; genus Penicillium; species Penicillium sp. VS I D KN. Next base: position 802,243 of record JACWFT010000004.1, read on the forward strand.
TACACGAGGGGGCAAACCCCTGATTAAACGAGTCATGCAGGTGCTTTTCAGATGATATCAGGCATGTTTAGGCATCATATCGGCTTGCCCTGATAAAATACCCTAACGTTCAGTTTAGGCCGTAAGAATGGTTATTCGCATGCTTATTATACATCTATTACCCATAGTAGTAGTGGGTCAAGTGACCCAGCCCGTAGACCCCCTTTTTACATTTTTAAGCTTTCATCGTAGTGATTTTATTTGATTTGAATTGTAATTCTCTTTTGATAGGTATTTAGTAGGACTAAGTTGAGGAATAATATAAAGCTAAAGAGATCTTCTAGAGATCACAAATATATTCAATAGCAAATGCTTCCAATGTTTGATATACCCCTAATCTTGAACAAAGAATATGGTACAGATAAATATATCGGACTAGAATTTGAGTACTCGTCAGAAAGTCTAAGAGCATTCGATCCAAAGTTGATGATAGAAATTTGCGACATAATGAAGCAACGGAAATAGATTCACGTTCGTGATGACGTTGACACTAAGCGCACGATTTAGCCATGGTCCCAAAAGAGATGATCTACTAAGCCCACCGCGGCGACTTCAGAATGGACTATGCTATTATGGGAACTTACGTTTCTTCTTCTAGTCATCGGGGTTCTCGTAGTTTAGTAGAGATTTTGATTCTCCTAATGTTCTCTTCCGCCCATCTTTAGCAACCTATCGACCCCAAGCAATAGTACACCCAGAACTCGAGAAACTCACATAATGCCCCGAGAACTGCCTAAAGAAAGATCGGAAAAGTGGAGCCAACTGACTGATAGACCGACCAGCTCAACACCAGGCTATCTCAGTGAGATATACTATGGTGAAGCCTACCGTGTTACGTCTGGTAAGTCCAGAGCACAGAAGAGATCCGTCAACACGGACTTACGATTTCAAGAACCAAGTTATGGACCCAACAAGGGGCCATCTGCAGCAGATATTGATAAGGCTTTGTCCCCAGTGGAGATCGTTGACAGGTCGAGCAAGACTTGGTGGGAAAGGGCTAATCAAACCTCGTTATGTTCACTCAGTGCCGGAATTTTCCTTTGCGTCCTTTTCTGGGTAGTCCTGATTCTTATTTTCTCCATGGCAATGGGGTATATCAAGACGCCTTTTGGAAAACCGCGAACAACCTTGTCCACAGAAGGTAGAGAGGTGCCTGGTGTGAATGGGACGTCGATTATACAGACACCAACGAACGCGTCAATTCCAGTGACAATGGTCTCCTCCACTGAAGGACCTCCATCTAGTTCCGCACAGACCACATTTTTGACTCTGGCCAAAACAGCCCTTCTGAAACAACCGACTTTTCAAAATTAGCACCTCTAAGTGCCCTAGCTTGATGAGTTGTTGAGGATGGATATGAATTGAAATGTGTGGGTCAAACTTGCTATTGTATAATTCTTTCTTATCGTTGTCCTTCTGAGACCTCAACTCACTCAGCGTACGCTCCAAAGCTTTCGTATGCGATCTGTACTGTTGAATTGTCTGGTTAGGGTGATATTATGTGTACTTTCTTTGTTCTTTTTTGGATATTATGTCCTAATGCTTAGTAAACGTTGTGACTCAACTTCCAATCTTTGGAAGACATCAGCGGACTTCTTGTCAATCTATTATATACACATTTTCATATCCATATCTGTAGGATTGAGCTTTTGGCTTGATTACCTTGAGATGTACAAAGATCCATGACCATATAGCCGATTCGGTAGCTAATCAATGTAATTGATGAAGTTCTCAGTGATTCCGGCTGACTAGGGGTTTTGGCCCACTAGGATTAGATTAAGTCGAGGAACTCCAGTCATCTGCGTTCAATCTCATCCGAGTTCAGTTCATCTTGAATAACGGCTCTATACTGCACAGATATTGCCGGGTAAAACGGATCCCGGTTGCCGGTTACGTCATATCATTGGCCTTCGGCCAGTCGGCATCCAAAAGTAGCTCCGATGACCGAGAACTTGCGTCAACCAGCGCGTCTTAAATTGCGATCCAATCCCGTTTCTTCATTCTGCAAGAGTACACAAAATGTCGGCTTTGAGAATATCTACAGCTTCATTATCGCGCAAAGCGATCACTGCATGCAGGCCACGGGTCTACCTGGGCGTGCGCTGCAACGTGCGACCGGTGCTTCCGACTGTTCGGTTGAATTACTCAACGAGCACGCCGCGACTGTCTCTTGCTCCTAAGGTCGAACGTGGCGGATCGAAGGTCTTCAAGGATGCTGATGCCGCAGTCGCTGATATCAAGAGCGGTTCGACGATCCTGAGCTCCGGGTTCGGATTGTGCGGGGTTGCTGGTCAGTGAATCGCGGAGATTGGGAAGCAACATTCGTGCTAATGTTCACCTGTTGTAGAAACTCTTATCAATGCCATGGGCCGAAGAGGTCCAGATCAATTGCATTCTTTGACGGCTGTCTCGAATAACGCTGGTGCTGCTGGCAAGGGAGGACTCTCAACACTATCACAGAATGGACAGCTGAATCGGTTGATCCTGTCCTACCTGGGCAATAACAAGGTCTTGGAGAAGAAGTATCTGTCGGGTGATATTGCAATCGAGCTCTGCCCTCAGGGAACATTGGCTGAGCGGTTGCGTGCTGGTGGTGCCGGTATTCCGGCCTTTTTCACCCCAACTGGCGTTCGTATGTTGGCACAGGATCCACCAGGGAATTTCACATCTGACGTTAATAGACACCTTTATCGAGGAGGGCAAGATTCCCGTTCGCATGGATGAGTCGGGTAAGGTTTTGGAATCGGGAAAGCCGCGCGAGACTCGTGAATTCAATGGCAAGAAATATTTGATGGAGACCGCCTTGACAGGCGATGTGGCTATTCTGCGCGCGTGGAAGGTCGATGAGGCTGGAAACTGTGTTTTCCGGTATGTCTTTCAACTCGTCTCTTCATACATATACTCATTGCATCGAAATCAGGTACACGACCAAGGCCTTTGGCCCGATCATGGCAAAGGCGGCCACCCTGACCATCGTGGAAGCCGAGAACATCGTTCCCGTTGGGTCCATTGACCCCAATGATGTCGACTTGCCTGGTATCTTCGTTGATCGAATCGTGCCGGCCACTGACGAGAAACACATCGAGAACAAGAAATTGCGGGAGAGTGAGACCGAAAGCGCGGAGGGCTCGACGAAGAGTCAGGCTCAAATTGAGCGAGAGCGCATTGGCCGGAGAGCGGCCAAGGAGCTGAAGCAAGGATTCTATGTGAACCTGGGTGTTGGTGAGTAATGTCAAGTCCTTGGTACTGTATAGCTACTCACAATTCTAGGTATCCCTACCCTCGCTCCGTCCTTCTTGCCCAAGGATGTCAAAGTCTGGGTTCAATCCGAGAACGGAATCCTCGGAATGGTGCGTTGATGAGAAATACTTTATCACATCGAATGGTGGTTGACTTCTTCCAGGGACCATATCCGACCGAAGAGGAGGTTGATGCGTGAGTTTTCTCCCTCTTTTCGTGAGCTTTCGTTTCTAACACTCACTCGTCAGTGACATAATCAACGCTGGAAAGGAGACCGTGACACTGATCCCCGGTGCCGCCACATTTGACAGCACTGAATCCTTTGGCATGATTCGTGGTGGCCATGTTGATGTTTCGATTCTCGGAGCCCTGCAGGTCAGCGCGAACGGCGACTTGGCGAACTATATGATCCCAGGCAAGGTTTTCAAGGGCATGGGTGGTGCGATGGATCTTATTTCGAACCCTGACCAGACAAAGATCGTGGTTGCGACAAGCCATGTAGCGAAAGATGGATCGCCTAAGATCGTGCAAAAGTGCAGTCTGCCTCTGACTGGTGCGAACGTCGTTAGCACCATCATCACTGACTTGGTAAGTGAGCCGGACTGCTGCTTCGAGTAATGCGAACTAACGTGCACCAGTGTGTCTTCCAAGTGAACCGGGCTACCGGTGAGCTCACTTTGACTGAGCTTGCTCCAGGGGTGGAAGTGGAAGAAGTTCGCAGTAAGACGGATGCCAAGTTCACCGTTGCGGATAACCTGGAGATCATGGAGTGAGATACTAGAATATAGAGTGTTGTGTAAATCATTTGAACATCATAATCATCATTTTTAGTCAGAATAGCGGAGAACAATCGAGCAAGAATACTGAATATTTACATTCTTGACGGATCTACGTAAAGCCTGCTATCATGATATTCCTAACTCAGCCAATATCGCCTCATTATGCTCGCCGACCTCAGGAACCGATCCCATCCGAGCCCCGAATCCACCTTTGTCTGCTGATTTAGTAGAACCAGGCGGTAGAAGGGCTTCTACTGGCCCAGTGGGAGTTTGAACCTTAGTCCACCGATCGCGAGCCTTAAGCTGGGCATGTTTCCAGACTCCTTGCATATCATTGACACTGGCATTAGCGATGGACGCAGCATCAAGTCGCTCAATGGTCTGTTCAGCAGTCAATGTCGCAAAGACATCGTGGATGGTTTGTTTCAACGCGTCGCGATTTTGTGTTCTGAGAGAGTTACTGGAGAATCGACTATCCGTAGCCAGCTCCGGCTGACAGAGAACGTCATTGCAGAAGTTGACCCATTCTCGTTCATTTTGGATACCCAGCATGACAGATTGACCATCACCTGTTGCAAAGGGTCCATATGGGTAGATGGCTGCATGCGATGCGCCGGCCGGGACTGGCCCGGGCGCATTGTTAAAGGTGTAGTACATCGGGAAACCCATCCACTCAACCATACTTTCCAACATGGAAATATCAATCCGACATCCTTGGCCATCCTTGCCACGTTGTAACAGGGCAGAAAGAATATTGCTATAGGCGTACATTCCTGCGGAGATATCCGCAATCGAGATCCCCACCTTTGCTGGCTCTTTCCCAGTACCAGTGACAGAGAGCATTCCTGCTTCGCTCTGGATAAGAAGATCATAGGCTTTCTTGTCACGATAAGGACCATCTTGTCCATATCCGGAGATGTCACAGACGATCAGAGAGGGGTGTTTCTCCTTCAGCGCGTCGTGCGACAGTCCCAACCGTGCTGATGCGCCCGGTGCCAGGTTCTGGACTAGCACGTCGGCTCGCTCCAGGAGTTTCATGAGAACTCCATGATCGCGTTCGTTCTTGAGGTCCAATGCCAAACTCTCCTTTGAGCGGTTGGTCCAGATGAAATGAGAAGATATACCATTGACACGGTTGTCATATTGGCGGGCGAAGTCTCCCACTACAGGTCGTTCAACTTTGATGACACGAGCTCCCAGATCGGCTAATTGACGTGTGCAGAAGGGTGCTGCAATGGCCTGTTCCAAGCTAACCACAGTGATACCAGCAAGAGGAGCTGGGCGGTGTGTAGAAGCTGCACTTGATTGCCGTCGACCCAATTGCGATGGGCTGCGTAAGGTCCGTGCTGATAATCGCGTGAAGGCAATGCGCGGGAGCTTCATGGTTAGCAGAGATATAGTTGGATGGTTGAATCGTTATAAAAAAGAATGTTCTCATATACTATGCGCTGAGTAATGATTACCAGTTCGCCCGGAGGGAAAGCGAGTCGGCTATATGGCGAACCCGAGGAATTCCCGTGAGAGTCGGCAATTCGACGGCGCCGAACAGCAGCCAATGAAACATCTCTGGAAGTAAGAGAGCTTGGCCTATGGATTGCTTGCTTTCTGACGTTGAAGAGAGGTCGGTTTCGTATTTTGCTAGCAGCTCAAAGTAAGCCAAGACCGAGACCACTCATCGCGTCGGCTCGAGGCCCCCTTGAGTTCCAAGCGCCCGATAATTCAGCAATCCTATCATTATGATTCAAAGGTGGCGAAGCTCGTCAGATCAGATCACCCAAGTCAACTTCTTTCAAGATGTTACATTGTGACAATGTGGATAAGAGAGTGGAGGTAGAGTGGGCTCAGCGGGGGAAACATTTGTTTACCTTGGTTTTCACCCGCATTTAGCCTGTATATTGGCATCCTCATAATCAGGACCACGAACGGAGACCGTCCATATTAGTACTCTACTCTCGATGGTATTAAACAAAGGACGAGGCGTAAAGTGTCGAGGCAGGCCACCTGAGTTAAATTGTGGCGGAGCCCGATAATACGATCTTACTGGTCAAAAGCAGGATCTGCAACACCACTGCCCCATTGCCCCCGTTCTCCGTCACCTTGCGGCTTCGAGCAAATCTTTATTCAGGGCTGAAGATTCTCAAATCCCTCATGGACTCACTTATCTCGCACTCCGTCGGCGTAGTGCTCATTCTCTAAAGTTCGTTGTTTGACAGCTTCCTATATACCCAACTCTTGTTCGCCGGCGACTTCTGATATGACTCTACGATATGCAACTTACCCCGTCTGAGTACGGTGGATTGGTCCCACCACCAGGACAGATCCTTAACGGAGTCTCACGGCCATGGAGGATTACAACTGTTTTATCAGAGGTTCTTCTTCTAGCGGGGTAGGCGACTATTGCTATCGCGAGTACCTGACACAGCTTGCTAATCAAACCATCTTCTTCCAGATATCTCATGTTGGCGGTGGTCCTCGGTAACTCGAAGGACAACACCCACATCAATGAAGCCACAACTGCCGTTATCGCGCTTTTTTTCATCGGCCTCGCGCATGCCTCATTAATCGGCATTGCCTTCTTCCAACGGCACCAACACGTCTTCCTTCTACATTCACTATTTATGTCAGTCCCTCATACGCGTTGATGGAATACCCAACTCACACCTCCCAGGCCACTTATTATAATCAACTTAATTGCCTTATTCAACATACTCCTCAACATCTTCGCTCGCGATCTATTCCCTTTGTCCGCGCTCCGGGTCGTCTCCATTGGTCTGCCGAGCGCGTTTACCTTGATACACGGCGGTGCAGCGATTCTTATTTACCACGAACGCGGACCCTCGGAGAATCATCGAGCTGGGGACGATACACCCTTATTGAGTGACGAGGAAATGCAACGTCGCCAGCTTGCCCGACTGCTGGGGGATCGTTCTGCCGCGGCGCCGTCCCCTCATATCAATCATAGCACATATCGACTCGAAATCCCCACTTTGGAGCCTGTTCAGAAGACTTGGGCACCAGAACTGAGCCCCCCGCCAGCATCTCGGCCTGCAACAAAATCCAAATTCCAGCGGACCAGCGTAAACCAGTCCATCATCTAATGATTTGGAGTGGCATCCAATTGGAAAGCATGGCCGTATTTCCGCGTCAGGGGAGAACACATGCCTTGGGTTATGGCCGATAGGCTGAAGAAAATGCTGCCTGAGCTGTCAGGATAAAAATATTGATTACAAAACTACTGTGGGGGTCATGGAAGGGTCAGTTGCCATGTCAACCAGTCGATTTGCAGTATCTGGAAAGCCTTACTGCATCATCCCCCGCTTTCAAAATTTGCTTCGTGTCAACAATATTGTGTGTAGTATAGGAAAGATTAGGGGTTGTTTGTACCCGATTTGATCAATGAGACTTCGCTGACATTAACAAGGGTCTAAAGCCACGAAATGATTAGACGTCGCCACTAACTACCTTTTTCATGACAGTACCACCATTGGGCACCGACGCTATAGAGTACATCAAATCAAGCAGACTTGGGCTGGATACAATTCTAGCCATGGAATTCGGAGCGATAGTATAGTCCGCAATTGGTTGATAATGTTGAAATATGAAGCGCAAATTTGCATATCGAATAAGTGTTTAAATCAAAAGTGAAGTGCAACCTTGGAACAGGTATAAAAACAAAAATAGCCGCCCACCTTTTTTCTTCCGAGGAAAATGCATCAAAGTCCGAGTTCGTAGCTTGTACAAATGCCGTTCTGTCTGTCATCACGTTTCGCATATAGATCATACCTCAGTGGAAATCTTTTCTGAGGACTCGCTCTGGTTGTCCGCAACACGTTTGTTATAATACTCCAGCACTTTTCTACCCCACACGTCCTTGCCTTTATACTCACTCACATATTCTGGCCATGTTTTCATCTCCTTGGCTAAATTTTCCAATTCTTGCATTGGTAACTGACTGATTGGCGTCAAATAGGTTTTAACGCCAAACACTATCGCGCCTGTTCGGGGTAGGCGGCGAAAGGTTTGTCTCTCGCGACGAATCATGATTTCATTAGGCGAGGGGTCAACAAGGGCTTTCTCACATAGAGAGCCTGGTCGGTATAGAATCTCGAAAAGATTTTCGTCTGGTCGCTTGATTTCCACGAAGTAGTTGGAGCGCTCCATTGGCGATGTTGGAGATAAACGAGCTAGAAATCTGAAGACTTGTCAGAATCGTCATTTTACGTGTATCATAAAGGCTTTCGTACGTACTTGCTGACTGAGTTGGCTACTTGCTGGTGCCAGAGGGGGACTGGCTCGTGCATTTGGGATATTGTCCACCCGATGCGCTGATCAACTGTCCACCCTGTAGGGAACAGACTTGCGCTGGCAGCCCTGTGCCATGGTTAGCAGGCGCCTTGGAACGAAACTCGATTACTTACAAGTAATACTCGCCATCATCGTTCATCATCAAAACGCTGAGATCCTCCATTGTGAGCCGCACTGCCGCCTCCAGGGCATCAGTGCTGTTCACAGTGGCCTGGCCACTGATATTGAATCTCTCCTTCGTGACATTATTTTCAACCCACGCGTCGCTCCCTTGAACCGTCTTCTTGAACATGCCAGGGAAACGCTCACAAAGGAACTCTGACACTTCTTCTAGCGCTTCTTGGCAAGCAACGAGGGACTCAGGCAGACATTGAAGAACATTGTCTCTCTTTTCCCGCAACAACTGATCTCTGACTCGATGCTCATCCATGTAGTTCTTGTCGAGCGTAAGCCAATTCTGAGTGTCTAATCGGCGGACATCCATCATAATTCGGTATCGTTCTCGACCTCGAATCGGCTGTGCTGGATATGGAGCCATGCGCTTGAGATCGGAGGGCCCTTCGGAACAGACATTTTGCAATGATTCTTTTCTTGACGATAGCCAACGTAAATATCGTTTTTGAGATCCCACGACAAGCAGCAGGATCAAAATAGAAAGCGCCACCAATGAAAAGGTTGTCATACTTCTTCCATGCGGCACCTTGATGTGTGAAAGGTCGAACTCAATTTGAAGGTCGAAAATAACTTTCTTGTAGTGACAATTGGGACTTCTATGATAGGTGAGGAAGGAAAAAGAAAAAAAGAGACGATGCTCTGAAGAATCCTTGGAAGGATCGTTTACATAAATAGGCTTTGGCTTTGCCTAATGACGATACTCACTACCCTGTCAAGACCCAGACTTAAATCCAAAGCATAGAGCCAGCTGATCAACAAAAAAAAAATTAAAAATTAAAAAAAAAAAAACGAAATAGATTTAATTCAAATAGAAAGAACAACAAACCAATAATCTAAAAGGAGAAATAATTCTAAAGTGTTAATTCAGCGACGCTAGCTCCAGTCAAGAAATGGATACCTCGAAGGAAAGCAGTTGCATTCCACATTCCTAATTCATACGGAACTGCCGTGATACGCTCAAGGATTCCCCGCAAAAAAAAAGCCTCAGTTCGCCTCCAATAACAGGCACATGATCGTTGACCTCAGCTTGGGGTCATCAGCGGCTCGGGCTGTGCTAGCATGGAACGACTCCACTAGTGTCTCGGGGGCTGGTGGAGATGGTCAGATAGGCCCTAAGACCTTGTCCTTTTTACACTACGGAATCGGCGCTTGGAGAAAGTCAAGGGACGTGCTCAGGGCCGGTGAATGGACCCAATCGCTAGGCACAAAGGCACGATCTAGGCATCAGAGTCGTCAAGCTCGCGTATACGTCCGTGCGCGCCCCTCGTGGTGAGTTTGCCGAACAAAATCGGGAAACAAACCTCGAGACCAAGTCGTGCAACGAACCCGGATACCGTCGGAGGGATACCGGTCTTACCGCAGCTGATTCCGCGTGAAGCGAGGGCTAGAGTATACACATCAGCAACAACGATGATGTTTGATCTGAGTCATGCCAAGGTACTTTAGCCCCAGCTATTTTTTATTTTTTATTTTTTTGGGGGATTGTCTACACTTTACAGACGTACTAACATGGTAGACCCGACTGGCTGAAACCTCGATCTACTAGTCTCACTGCACATCACACCGGTCACCGTCATCCAAACAGGTGTAGCTGAAAAGAGCCTGACGTATCACTCCGAGTTTGTGTCTGTGTGGGGTACCCCCCACCCAGTACCTTTACTTCCGTGCCCACCGACATCATGATAGATGATGTATCTATGTGCTATGACCTTTTCAACCGTTGGAAAAGAGGAACATCATCATTAGGCCCCCGCAATCCCTGGTCTGGCCTGGATTGATGCTTCCGCCCTGGTCACAATGGGCACATAGGGCATGTGTGCAGGTACATCCCCTTGGCGTTCGTTGACGATAAAATCAATAGTCAAACCGGCGATCACCAGGTCCAGAATTTCCAGTTCGACTTTTTTTCGCCCCAATTTCCTGTAGTCTGTTCCACGGTCCCACTTGGGTGGAGCCAATTCCGGGGTCGCTGCAACCGCTCCTTTCACGCAAAGCGCGCTTGCCGCTGTAGCCTGCAAAACACCGAATTTCACGGTCACCCGCCACAACGGGGCTTACTGTGCAAGGAGCTGGAGCTTTATTGATTGTGTGACCGGATTGAGGTTAGTTTTCAATTTGTAAATGGAAGCTATGACGAGGATCCGATTTTTGGAAATGGTGATGGCGAGGTTCGGAAACCGAGCTTTCCAGGCCCCATCAGGACCAATTGGAAGGAACTTGTTACACCTTTTGTTATTATGCGTTTTTCTATACGTTGTTGTCTCCCATGAGGGACGTAATCCGAAATTTCGAAGGCACAAGGGGTACAATCCATTCTAGATATTCTCGAGGGTATTTTAGGGGACTCAATCCCTTTTCATTCTTTCCTCCTTCATTATAACTTTGTTTGTCAATGCAGGTTTGCGATGTTACCTGTAGCTCATGACAACATAAGTCAGGTTTTACTTTCTGTTCTCCAAAAGTTTTCTTTTTTCCGTTCTGAGCATCAAGCCCTCTCTTGGATATCTAGGTTGTCTTGTCTTGGCAAATATTTGCGCCAATCCCCAGCGACTGGATGTTTTATTCCGTGAATATATACCCGGACTCAGGCCGTCTTCACTTCGCCCGACAGTATTCCGTACTCTACGTCTATTTCTTAATTTCCCCATCTCTTTTAGATCTTCATTATGCATTGCTACCCGTCTACACCATTTAACCTGTCGGAATCAAGGTCTGGATCATTCCTGACATGGTTAACAGCATGTCTAGACGCCGCTGGATGCACACCACTCTCATACAGTCCTGAAGACTTCGTAATTTGGCATTTCTGGAGCTAGGAAAAAGGCTAGCATCGCTTGTAGTATTTTATTCGACCTCAGGAAGACCGTTAGTAGACCTTGAAAGGTTTGATTGGCAATCTAGGAAGCCGCGGCAGAGACCTAGATGCCTACATTCAATCCCCACAGCTAGAGATTCGAGGAGCTACTTACGTACGCTGATGTGGCCAAATTCAAAGGTGTCAGCATTCGAACGAGCTGTTGTCATGTTGATTTCTCATCTTTTTCTATTATCGCAGTCTCTTCTGTCGTAACCCAGCAAGAGCATGTTGAAAATCGCGTTTATTGGTCGACGGATCCAAGAGCGGGTTGAGCCGCTTACTCCAACAAACCCCCATTCGGGTCTAGTACCAGCTGTCAAAAAACTTCAAGATTCCATCCTGGAACATTCAACTGAAATTGCAACTGTGAAACCATGGAGAAACCTACTATTCGCTTGGCGACACCAGAGGGTGAGTAAGGAATGCCATTAGTTCCCAATTTTCGTTCCCACATTCCAACGCGAAACCAAAGCCCGTGTCCCACTAATGACAATGTCCAGATGTCCCACTCATCCTCCAATTCATCCGCGAGCTCGCCGACTATGAAAAGGCCCTGCACGAGGTCGAAGCCACTGAGGAGTCTCTCCTAGCCACACTCTCCTTCCCCGATACCCCGCCCAAGCGTGGCGCCGTCTACACGGCCCTCGTTACCCCACCTCCCACTGCCGACAACCCCGCTCCAATCCCCGTCGGCATGGCGCTCTACTTTTACAATTACTCCACTTGGCGCTCTGCACCCGGTATCTATCTGGAGGATCTTTACGTGCAGCCGAGTGCTCGTGGCCATGGCTATGGCTTCTTGCTGCTGAAGTACTTGGCGAAGCAGGTACTTGAGGCGAACGGCCGTCGGTTGGAGTGGAGTGTTCTGAAGTGGAACGAGCCTAGCATTCGATTCTATGAGCAGGTTGGTGCCAAGGGAATGGAGGACTGGATGAAGATGATGGTGGACGGTGATGCTTTGACGAAGCTGGCTGAGGGTGTATAGTTGATCCTACGGACTTGCAAAAGGATAGTATAGATGACAAAAACGATTAGACGTCTTCGAACGCTCTGAAGGGTGAGATTTGAAGATTATATTGTGACTGGCTATATCTTGTGGTACCATAGCCAGGTATTTAATTAATATTGTACAAAAGCTTCTATACGTCTATAACCCGTTTTTGTTCGGAAGAAGGTCAATTCCAAGTAACGGTGACTTCACCTTCCACCATGATCTGTGTATCTGGATATGCTTCCGCTTCATACTCGTCTCTCTCCTGGGAAATAGACGACCGTCAGCTGTTTACGAGCGTCAATTCACCCTCATCACTGAATGTCTCTTCGATATATCTGCCGTGCACAAGTGCCGACGTACAGTTTGAGATTAGAATTCAGTCCACCCCTGAGTTGGTGTCCTGTTGGTGTTTCGTAGGGCGCTAGGCGTGCAGCTGCATCGCTATTCAAATGATCGTCATGATTGGCCCCAACTCTGATTTGCCACGACCGCCGCAATCTGGCCTGATGTTAGCACCGATGCGAAATGGAAATGTACACCTCTTGTTCATGATGGGATATTTACCGGGGAATCCTATCAGAGCTAAAAACAAAAGGGGGGGAATGGTTAGGCAACCACCTAGACTTATAAATGCGTCAGCAGAGTTAGGATAGAGCAGTATAGAGAAGGAGTCTTGTTGACATGTGGTCACTGACGACCCTGAGATCAGGATATAGTGGTGCATGATTGGAGAGTTCCATGGACATCAAACACGAACCTGAAACAACACTTCGAAACAACGCTGAAACGGATCATAGAAATATGAAACTGAACGAGGTACGCCTTGAGGGAGTGCCCAAGTGGCAAACATCAACATACTCGTATACCTCTTTTGGACCCCAATATGAGGCGATATGGCCTTGATGCTTCATTCTGAATCCCTTAAGTTCAAAATCCCGCCCCCTTCGTGCCCCTGAAAGACCCCATTCTTTGACATTGAAAGTCCGGCTATATATGACTATGGAGAACAAAGAGTCGAAACAAGCAACTCGACGCACGGTTCACCGCCGAGTTAGAACTGGCTGTTTGACTTGCAAGTACGTTGATAACGATGTTCAGAAAAGCTTGAATGCTAATTCAAAAGCAGGATTCGGAAAGTGAAATGTGATGAAACACGTCCATCTTGCACGCGATGCGAGTCCACAGGCCGGAAATGTGACGGATACAGTTCCATCTCACAAAGCTCATTATGCCAGTTGCAGCCATCCCTATTTCCTGACTCAGACAGCAATTGCTTGCGCAGCCTGGATCGGTTCTACCACAGTCTGGAATCGGCATTTTGCCTGCCTCTCAATTACCTGTTTTGGTCGCGCATTGTAGCACGATTAATTATTGAGGAACCAGCTGCACGCCATGCCACGATCAGCCTCATGAGTCTATATGAGACAAGCCATCAGGATCCTGCATTTGTCCAGCTTCCATATGATAACGGCTTCTCTCTCCGCCACTATAACTCTGCCATGAAAGAGATCCGCTCATTGAAATCAGTCCAAGCCGATCAACTCGATACGGTGTTGATTGTTTGTGTGCTGTTTGCATGCATCGAATTCACACGGAGAGATATCAATGCAGCGATGACTCATATCAAGCATGGAATTGATTTGCTGAATGCGGCGCGACATGTCTCGAGGATAGGTGCTATCCTCCGATACATGAGTCTTACGCCCATTTTTACCATCCAATCCATATGGACCCTTCCAGTCCTCACCAATTGCCCGTCTTATCAGACACCAGAAAAGTTGAACTCGTTTATCGAGGTCCAGGGCTCAATCAACTCTATTCAATATGATGCTGTTCAGCTGGCTCGCATGAAAGAACAACATCGTATCTCTCAGCTCCATTCTCCTGATTTTCTGGGAAAAGCTATGCCACACATTGTCGTTCAAGAGCAACAGCGGCTAAACGCGGCAGTCGAGTCCTTACGAATCAAATTCGCAGACTTCAGGGCGAGGCTCTCTATTGATCCCAACTTCGAGAATATATCTTGCATTCTGCAACTCAGATGGATCATGTTAAAAATCTGGGTCGTTTGCCTAGGAGAGGACGACGAAGTGTACGATACCTGTATGGATGATTTTGAAAAACTCATCAATTATGCACGGAAGTCGCAACTCCTTCCTACGGCGCCGGGATTTATGCTGGAAGTCGGACTTCTTCCATATCTCTACTTCGTCATTGCGAAATGCCGAAACCTACAGCTCCGATTGAGGGCATTGTCTTTGATCCAAAAAGGATATAATCACAATGTTGATATATTCTGGGATCCAAGCATTATTTACAAGATGAGCAAGAGGATCCTGAGAGCAGAGCATGGCTTTGAAATCAAAGATAAACATGTTACTGTACTTGAGGCACTCCGAGACTCCCCCATATTTGCACAAGATGTTCGCCTTTGTCATGACTTGGAGACTTGGGAGGCTGATAAAAGAATCAATCTGCCATCACCCAAGGGAAAGGGAGCCCGAACAGGCAGTATTCCTGCATCAAAAGCTTTGGGCGTCCCTGAATGGAAAAGGGAACAGCTTGAAGTTGTCCTTAGCGGAATATAACATTCCATGGAAGTACCTACCAGAATAGGTATAGTTATTCTTCAGGAGAGGCTGGTACTCTCCTACACTCCTGGCTACACTTAAGTTACTTCATTTAATTCACCAATCGTGAGAAGCTTGTATTTCTCCAAACTTTCAGCTGGCCTGGAGGTGTTCAATTACTCAGCCCGATTAAAAGGGACCCGAGAAACGGATTATCATGACATTGAAAGTCGCGGGCTGCCTGACTGAAAAGGGAACAGCCCAAAGTCACCATTACTTACCACAATGTTTACCAAGTGCATAAATAGATAGCCCTGGAGGTGTATCTAGGTATATCTGTCTACAATGAGAAGCTGGTACTTCTTTATTATTGAGGGCTTTCAGCTGGCCTGGAAGCGATGATTGTATATCTATGGAATGATATTTACTACACATTGATACCACTGTCATGAAAAGAGTTGGTGCGGAGCTGCCCAGCTCTATACGTTGATTCCAAGATGAAACTGAATGAATGATACATTGAAGATAATTGAACTGATAGTAGACCGCCAGATTCATGACCCGTGATAAATACAGAATTGGGTATAATGACCATTGGAGCACAATACCATGATGCAAGGTGTGTTTCAATAACCAACGGTAATGCTTAAATGTGTGCTTTTCTGCAGCACTCGGAGTCTGCCAATCGGGATGATCCGTTCTTGTTGGATGGTACGTCAATGGAAGGGTTGGCCGTGAAGAAGTCCGCAGGGCGGATCATGAGCTGGAACATCTCAACGGGCCTGATCCGCAAGTCAGTAACTGTTATTCAAAAGCTGGAGGCAGGTTGCACTTACATGACAGGCCAGTCCTCAACACGTGGATTGTGAGTGATACCAAATGTGTTCCAAACCACGACGTCGGTGTCTTCGACTGCATCTCCTCGGCGAGCGGCATCTGAGACACCGTCAACTTCGACTTGGCTCTGTAGGGTGTATCGACCACCTGCGTAGAGCTCGTTATCCTGGTACTTGGTAACCCAAACGTGATGCTGGGCGAACAGAGCTCGGCGGGCCTGCACCGATTCTGGATCCGCCAATAGTGTCTGTGTAGCCAAAGGGATGAATTTATATCCAACGGGGTTTCCGCTGATGGGGTTAGTCTTGTGAGGATTAACCATCTTGATAGTCCGGTTCAGCTGTGGTGCAGCATCGATCCAGGAGGAACGCTTGACGGTCTCCTTAGTAACTTGGTAGAAATTTCCGTTGGGATTTGTGACCGCGTTCTGGGGAACGGCGTGTGACTCCTCCACCACGACAGAGTTCTTCTGCCCATCAATAGCCGGGTCCATACGAACACAGAAAATGTGCTGGTGGTTTTGAGCGAGAACACCCCCACTCACGACATTTCCGTACTCGCTGACCTTGCCAGCGTCAATGTTGACGACATTAAGAATACCGGTCGCACGGGATTCCACTGTAATGCCGCCTGATTGATCGAACTTGAAGGCGAAGATATACTCGTAGTTGGCCAAGGTGATGATAAACTGAACAACGAACTCGCGGAGACGAGTAACCACAGCCCGACCGGTTCGCCAGTTGGAATGCTTCCAGCCGATGCCGTTATCCTGCTCGTGAAGACAGATGGCATTGGGCATTTTTTGAGCGGTACCATCGGGCTTTGTCATCACGGCATCGAGATACTTGATGACTCCGAGACAGTCGCAGCCCAAAGACAGGTTGTTCGCCATGTTACCACCGCCACCGTCACCAAAGTCAAATGCTTGCTTGCGGTGGAAAGGGGGCCGGGGATCGGCATAAGGAACAGTCTGGTATCAATTAGCAACAGTCAACTTCTCACGCGAAATAGAACATACCATCTCACTGATCGCTAAACGATGCATCACACTACGACCATCATACCAGACATCGTGGATAGTGGCACCTTCACGCGGGTTGAAGGCGACACGGAAGCGCCACTTCTGCCACTCCACCAGAGAATTATCTGTCACCCGGAATGAGGGCCCCTCAGGCTGAACCACATTCAATGGTTTGAGGTCCTTTCGTGTTCCCTCGGGAAGCAGCTCAGGAACATACTCGGAAGGCTTGCAGTGCCCAATAATATCGCGCTTGAAGGTCTGCTCAAGCAGGCCATCTCCCTTACCACCAGTGGCAGGTCGGTCCACCCGAATGATCTCTTGTGTGTGCGCATCCATGACCGGAATGATGGGAAGGGGGAATGAGTAGAAATTAGAGTCCTCGTTACCGGAGCGCTTGTCCTGGGCAAAGCACAGTGCCTGGAAGTAACGGCGATTGTCCTCCGTGCTGTCCAGACCGCCATATGGCCATGGCTCGATCACGACCTCGAAGCCCTCTGGGAGATCAAAGTCTGCGAGAGCCTGCTGAAACAAAGACGACTTATTGCACTGCTCCACTAATGTATCGAACTCATTCAAGGTGAGTGAGGCATGGTGCTGCTTGCCTACAACGTGGTGCTTGACTCGAGTTCGGGTGGCCACGTTGATGACTGATTCTTCGTACGAGGGCACCCGGTCAGCGCCAATCACATCGTATTGACACAAGGCCAGACGAGGTGGACGAGGGGTTGTTGGGCTCAAGCGACCGGCATGCTCAATGGCAAGGTATTCGAGCAACTGCGCCTTGGGGGGTTCTTGTAGGTAGATCTCGCGGAAGTCAATGATGGTGTTAGGGTGAGCGGCTCTGACAATGTCACGGGCCAGGTTGGTCTCCTCCTCGGAGAGGATAGCAAGTGGGTGAAGCATGATTGTGGTTTGTTTGTGCGGCTCCTCTGCAAGCTCCCAGGCATGCTAGATCGACTTATATAAATGCACGGAATGGGAGAATTGAGTGGGGGGCCTTGTCTCGGAAAGGCGGAATGGATCCGAGATCCTCAGTCACCTAGGCGAGTCACCTTTCCAGGTAATAGTTATCTGTTACTTTCCGATGATAAGATATCATCACTATCTAATACCAGTTCTTGTGAGCTCCGAATACTTTATATAATGCTGTTCGTTACTAGCATTCTGTCGTATCGACATGGCCTTATCTCAAGTTCTATTCCGACCTTCCATCGAGTGGCGAGCTACGCAGCTATATATTACATAAAACAACCGCGGACATGGCCAATCATAACTGTAATGATTGGCATGGAACAGGGGTCTTGTGCCAAGGAATCATTAGGCATCCATTTAGACTTTTGGTTACCAGCGTCTATGGAAGTAGTTCCGCAAACCTCGTGAAATGCGGGGATGTGGAGTTCATAGCCCGTGATGTAGTCGCCTCTACCAAGATATGGCCCTGTTTCACCGAGGAAAACTCATCTTGAATCTTTATTCTCGCCTATATGTGTATCACTGGTGATCGACAGTGGCTAGGGCATACTAGATCAATTCTTCAGGTGCAGGCCTACAGCTATTCCGACCTTGACTCATGCTTATCATTTATCATATCTAACGTTCCTTCCGATTCCGAGCTTTTGCTTCCCGCGACAACGGCTCGGAGAGACGCCCGGACAGACCCACCTAGTATAACTCGCCCAATCAACAACGGTGGCTGTTGTCACTAAGCAGCTATTGGACCTGAATT
The DNA here is from genome assembly GCA_019775415.1 of Penicillium sp. VS I D KN. NCBI lineage: Eukaryota > Fungi > Ascomycota > Eurotiomycetes > Eurotiales > Aspergillaceae > Penicillium > Penicillium sp. VS I D KN. Next base: position 820,785 of record JACWFT010000004.1, read on the forward strand.
CGATCATGTTTGGGTCAACCTGCATTGATCGTGGAAATGCGGAAAGAACGCGCAGAGATAAATGTAGCAACTGGAACATTAATTTACATAAAATGCGGGGAAGAGGTGGAGCTTGGTGATAAAACCCTAAGACCAGACCAGAGTCTGCATCAGCCCTGACGATAAGCCTTACCATTGCCATGATCTAAGTTGATCTTTACCTAGGTTATCAGGAAAGTGCGGATTGAGCACCGCCATGTATTAGTCCCTATCTCGTATTAGTCCCGCGGCTATAAGACCAAGGTAGTCCGGATTCGTAGTCTGGGCAATTTCCTCAATTTGAACTTGTGCAGTGCACAAATGAATTCCATTTCTGATCTAGAAGACAAGACCAAAGTGGCTTCCCCGGAGAAGCCTATCAGTGATGAGGAGCAGCTGGCTGCCCTTGGTCACGTCCAGGAACTACGGCGTGAATTCTCATTATGGTCTATTGTGTGTCTCCAGATCTCATTGATGGCAACATGGGAGGCCCTCTCGTCCGTAGTGGCTACGGCTTTGACTAATGGCGGTGCCCCTTGTTTGTTCTATAACTAGTATGTCCTTCAAAATGCTACCTAGTACCTGGGCGAGCCCTGACTCTTTCTTTCCAGCCTGATTTCCTTGATCGGCACAGTCTTCGTCGTCCTGTCACTGTGTGAAATCGCTGCAATTTATCCTACTGCAGGAGGTAACATATTCTGGTTCTCTGTTCCCCTTGCTTCAATTGCTCATGGATCCATGTTAGGACAATATCACTGGGTCCACTGTCTCACTCCTGCATCATATCGAGCCACAGCATCATGGTTTACAGGCTGGATATCTATCGGTGGTCAACTCGTCCTCGCCGCTTCAGCAGCTTTTGCCGCCGGACTACAGCTACAGGCTCTCATTACCCTCAACAACCTTGACACATATGTCGGGACAAGATGGCAGGGGATGCTCTTTAACTGGTTAATTTTGGCATACTCCACGGCGGTCAATATCTTTGGCTCCAAGATTCTACCTCATACCAACACAACTGCTGGTTAGTCGAGAAGAAACATTCAAAAGGAGACAACTCGCTGATATTAGTGCAGGCATATTGCACGTAGTTGGATTCATCGCGATCGTCTGCGTCCTGGGCGTCATGTCCGACAAACATTCCGCCGACTATGTTTTCAAGGACTTTTCCAATACCAGTGGCTGGACAAGTGACGGAGTGTCATGGTTGGTGGGATTGCTCAGCACTGTATACCCCTTTCTCGGGTAGGTCTCTTCCTAGATCCCTCATCGTACACGGCTTACCTTTCTTGCAGATACGATGCCGCCTGCCACTTAAGCGAGGAACTTCCCAAGCCCTCACGTAACGTGCCCCTGGCCATGATCGGCAGTGTCGCCATCAATGGAGTGATTGGCCTTGTCTATGCCATCGTCTTGTTATTCTCTCTGGGCAATCTGCAGGACCTCCTCGAGTCAAAGACCGGGTTCCCCTTCATGCAACTCTTCCTCAATGTGACAGGCTCTCCAGCCGGTGCCTCCGTTATGGCGCTTTGCATTACCCTAGTGGCCTTGGCTGCCAATGCTGCCGGTACAACCTCAACCAGTCGCACGGCATGGGCCTTTGCGCGCGACCACGGTCTACCAGGTTCTGGATTCTTTTCGTACGTTAACCCCACCCTACAAGTGCCTGTGCGCATGGTGGTGGTTGTCGGATTCTTGCAGATGCTGCTGGGTCTGATCTACCTCGGAAGCTCAACTGCCTTTAATGCCGTTCTCTCTATGGCTATTTTAGGCATGTACGCGTCCTACTTCTCTCCCATTTTGTTCATGCTTCTCTATGGTCGACGATCATCCTCATCCACCATCCGTGGATTGGGCTCGGGGATGTTCGATCTCGGACCACGATGGGGCCCAGTGGTGAATGTGATTGCACTGATGTGGCTGGTGCTCGCAATGGTGTTCAGCACATTCCCCACTGTCGAACCTGTGACGCCTAACAACATGAATTACTGTGTGGTTGTGATGGTAGGCTGGGTCTTCATTGGTGGGGTGTACTATTATGCCTGTGGTGGAAAGAGGCGATTCTCAGGTCCGGTGGTGGAGTTAGCAGAAGAAATATAAGCCCCGCCCATCTAATAGCAGCAATGATGTCTGCATTTGTTTATTTCCCTTGATCTTCATCTCTCCCGCAAACTCGAGTTGCCACCCGTCGGACCAGTGGAGACTCCACTCCACTTATTTCCTATTTCCCCGAAACTCTACAATAATGCCAAGAGCGAAGTCCAGAATATAAGTAGCGGGGTTGGGACTGAAGAGGGGCAATGTTTTGAAGCGAAAGAACGGTCTAAAACGTATACTCAGCCATGCCGAATACCAAAACTATCCACGTTCCCCATTTGGGCGGCACCGACGCGGCGTATCAAATGCCCAAGGAGTATGACCCTGCCAAGCCGACAGTGGTCCTCGTGAACGCCTTCACCGCAACATCTGAGTTATACCGACAGCAGTTTGATGACCCCCAGCTGTCCGCCAAGGTGAATTTGGTGGCTATCGAACTACTTGGACATGGTCAGACACGCACCTCGTCCGAGCAGTGGACGTACTGGGACACAGCGCAGATGAACCTCCAGGTCTTGGATGCTTTGGGTATTGCCAAGGCATTTGTATTGGGAACTAGCCAAGGAGGCTGGATCACCGTTCAAATGGCCCTGTTGAGACCAGACATGGTATGATTGCGGATATGTCCATACATTTCTGTCGCTGCTAACTCGCTCATAGATTGCGGGTATTATCCCCCTGGGAACGTCAATGGACTCCGAGTCGGATCGCAGTCGAAAGCTCGACTGCTGGGATGGCCAGTCGATTGTGTCGGGCTTCGTGAATCAATGGACCGTCAGCAAACCAGTACCTAATTTCGAGCCCGGTGATGACTACTGCGATGCACTGATTGGAGTCGGTTTCAATGAGTGCTCTGCCGAGGTTCATGCATTCTGGCGTGACTCCATCAAGTCCAACTATAGTGGCGAAGACGGTCGCAGGCGTCTTCGGATGGCTGCGATTAACTTGGCTGAGCGTGGACCAATGCATCTTCGACTGCCGGATGTTCGCTGCCCGGTTTTATGGCTTCATGTAAGTTTATCAATTTCTGATTCTATAATCCTGGCTAATTATTCCAGGGAACGAAAGATGTTGTTTTCTCCTCGGCGAATGCCGCGGAAGAGATCAAGCTATTTACGCAGTCCCGGGATGCGAGATTGGTGACGATTGATGGAGGCGCCCATTTCTTGAACTGCACTCATCCAAGAGAGGTGAACAGTGCAGTAGTTGAGTTTGTGAATAAGTACCAGTAAATGCACATATAGATAGCAAATTCAATCTCTGCCCCAATATCGCTTCATGTACTGTTCCACCGTGGTTGGCTGGATTGAAGATAGACGATTCAGCGTGGGATCAATCACCCATTGATCTAACGTCCCCACAATCTCCAATTGACACTCCATGTATTGGATGAACTGGCTTGGCGGTATACTTTGGAGCCGTGAAACAAGTTCTGGTTTCGTCACCTTGCGAACTTGAATTGGTTTTCCAGTGTATCGTTCGCATAGACTGATCAGGTCCGTGAAGCCAAGGGTATCCCCTGCCATTCCCAGTTCTCTACCTCCCCATGGCTCCTCAATATCCAGCGCGGCGACTACGAACGATCCCACATCCCTGATGTCGGTCAGGGTCAGATTCGGGAATGATCCATCTGCACGCACTGGGACCTCGATCCAAGGTGATTGAGCGTCTAGATGAACGACAAAAGACCCTTCTTGAAAGCCGGCCAGTGCTTCAAGCCTGATCTCATCTTTTGGGATCCCAATTCCAAGGTAGTTCATGAACATACCACATGGAAAGCGAGCGGCGTCGATCGTGCCTTGGCTGATTGAAGTCTGAACTTCTTTCCAAACTATGTTTTTTGCTGCTAATAAATCGACCATTGTGTGTGCATAGTCTGTGAGTGCGAACTCTGATGGTGCGAATCGTCGACACCCGGCTTCTTCCGCCGCATGGAGGAGGTTTACTTGTGCGGTGATCCAGTCCGGGCCAGGTATTAAGAGGACGCTGATGACTGCCTCCACATCTCGCAGAGCTGCCACGAGGGACGTTTGTAGGCTGTAGTCTACATATCGGATCTCGACATTTTGCTGAAGTGGGGAGAGCCGAGAGGCTTCTCGTTTGTTTTCGCGCGAGAGAATCACTGGGGTGTAGCGACCATGAGTGGCGAGGAGAGCGGATACAATCGACGCTCCGAGCGTGGGACTTGTACCCCCAGCTACGGCTACACGCATGATTGGGGCTTAATTCACTTGCAATAGGCGTTTTGTTGATATCCAGGGGAGTGTTGAAAGGCTCAAATTCCGTAATTGAGAGGCATGTTGATGTTCGCAGGCTGATCAATACGAAGTTGTTCATTTGGGAATGTCGTCATAACGAATTACTCACACTCAAAGAATCCTTGGAATGTGCATGAGGCCCATCAACTGGTCTTGTTATGCGGTAAACTTCTCAGAAAATAACTAAAAAAATAACTAAGTCTTGAAATTGCCGTAAATATGCTGTTCACGCTGGAAGACATGAATACTGAAATCCGAACGCCCAGCCGCTGAGGATTGTTCATCGTGAGCATCGCTCTTCAGCTGGCCTCCATCCCACCCCTAGTCGCTCCATTACAAGTCGTTCTCTATCTTCCCAGGTGTCACCATCGTGCTCTAGATCCACAACTTGACCCCCTGCAGTGCGTTCCCGTATCCCACTGGAATCGAATTTCCAATTATGAGCCTTTTTTGCGTAGCGTCTCAGGTCTCGCTGAAAGGTTGTGTCGCCAGACCATCCTAGTACGGCGCAGCCAATGCTCCTCCAAGGAGATATAATGATGTCGACACGATGGTGGAGGTTGGGGTTACGTTTGCGACTGGAACCTTGATCTCCCGAGGAGCTTTGGTCATCAAAGTGTGGGTCTTGCCAAACTACCAACGCCTTGTCGAGTGTATCAAAATGCTTCCCTGTTTCATCGCCTCGAAATGGTGTTGTTTGCTGCTCACGAAGCGTTGATGTTAGATGCAAGGAAAGCGTATGGGTGATGTACTGCTCCGTCTCAAGACTAGCGACGACATCAACAATAAGGCTCCGCGTGACTGTATCATCACGGTGAGTGAGTATAATATCTACGTCGCCGCAAATTTGTTTTCCACGTCGGTAGCCGCCGACCAAAATGGCTTGCACATCGCCGTTTGCTTCCGGTCGCACCCGATTAGCATGACGCTGTACAATCGCAACGATATTTTCAGAATCGGAGCGCGAAACTCCGGCTTTAAACTCATCGTTGAACTTGACGCCAATCTGCTGCACGCGGGAGAGCGAGTTCCATCCATGCTCCACAATGTCATCAATATCCCTCCACCCACGATGATAATAGAAATCCCTAGCTGTCTTGGCTCCGACACCCCAAATCTCATTGAAAGTGTTAAGGACATGCAATGCTGGGTCACTATCCAAGGCACTCGCAGCAGCAACATTACCATCGTCATCAGTGTGGCTACAGGCACCATGCTGCTGGAATTCTGCAAATAGATTGGCGATTTTTACATCGCACCCCGGCAAAGCAATAATCTCGCTGGGGCGTTTGATGACATAAGGGTATGCAGCTATAGCAGCAATTGACGTGCTGTAGGCTCGTACACCAATCTCATCAAGAGTTAGCTCTCGGATTCGACGAATTTTCACGAGCTGAGAGATGAATTCTTCGTTGGGAGGGTGAAGAGGTGCCGAGCGCATACAGGCATATAATACTTGGTCGCGCACCCAGTCCGGTTGAGGCGGGAGTGATATAGTCTCGTCATGCTCGGATGTGGATTGTCGATATAGTATCGGTGGATTTCGTTGGCTTGAAGGTTTTTCCGTGGGCTCTTTGGAGCGCCGAGCTTGAAAGTGATGGTGTTGCTGCGCTGGCGAGGGATGTCCTGCTGCATCTTCTCTTGCCCTTTGGATGATCTGGCTTGATATGAGAGTGGGTGGCGCTGTAGGGGTGGTTGATGGAGCGGCAATGCTTTTCCGTCCCTTGTAAACCAGGAATGGACCATAGGAAAGACATTCACCACTCTTGATTGAACGATCTAGCCAGTCCAGTTGGATGACTGTGACTATTTGTGCCTCATCCTCGGCTTTGGGGGGGATATGTCGCGAATGATCGTGTCGAGTTCTCGATTTATCTTCTTCCTCGGATTCTGTGCTAAGATCCACTATTTCCACTGCAGCATTCACAGTGAAGTTGGCTTTCGTCGTTTTTCGTCGTTTAAGTGGAGGCTCCGTGTCAACTTCAGGCGAAGTCGGCATCGATTTTGGGATTGCGGATATCTCCTCGGTCCATATTCCCCGCGAGCGCAGCTCCAGCACTGCACGCTTCTTGCGGCCAACCTTGCCCAAAACTATACCTGCTTCCGTGATATCATATGTTAAATTGCCCCCATGACTGAGCAGACGATCTTCAGTCTCATGTAGTTTGTCCAGCGTCATGTGTGTGGGGAGAATGAATATTGGAGGCTGTCCGGTAAATAGCTTCTCATTTTCCGCCTTGAAGTGGATATCTGATGCATTTTGGATGGAACTTTCGATATCCATTGTGTTTGTGTGTTTGCACGTGTATATCACCAGTTATCTGATGTCAACCACATGTTCATGCAGTGACCTGGTAACATGATTGGGTCGCGTCGCGTGTTGCGCGCCTGAGTCCAGAGTGAACTGATATCGGAAAAATGAAGATATATTGCACGATCAGATGTAATGGTAAAGGCAAGTGAAGCTTTGGAAGATGAGGAGCGCCTATCACGCCAACTCATCTCGTGGTGGTTACAGACGTGAGGTTGGGAAATGAGGCGAGACGAGGTTCTTCAAATGACGTCATATATTTTCCCGAGGTCATCTTCACCGTTCTGCACCTTATAAATGCGAGGTATCACCTCGGTGGATTGGTGCGATGTAAGGTGAGTTAGTTATTGGTCTACAATCTTGGAAATGAGCGATAACAGTTTAGATATATGATATGCCAGGCCGAAGTGCCTGGTTATCGGTCAAAAGTCAATGTTTGGTGGTCATCCCACCAACCTTTCATCTACCACGAATCAAATGATACTCATGCTATCTCCGAGTGGTTGAATCTTCGGAGGAGCCCACTCATATGGAGATATCTAGTCATATGAATTTAAAGTGCAGTTCCCTCTAAAAAGGGCGTCTTGCAGACCTCAACGTGCAACTTAACGGCCACTGCCACTTGGAGTTAGCGACGAGCTACCCTGTATCTTTGTCAAAACATACATTCCCAGTCCGAGTACGGGCAGGATGCCTTGATGCAAACTTTCAAGTGATCCAAGTAGGGTACACTTGGGCAGGTGCATGCCGTATCTGAGACGCCCTTCCAGCACTCTCCGACGATAGCTGCTTGTTCGTTACACACGAGCTATGGCGACAAAATTTGTGAGAAAATAGTGATATGTGAAGGATACAACTTATATTTATTCCTCACCAAACACGGAGTCATTCCATAGATATTAGGGTCGATGTCGACAGGGGCAGCCAACCCGCATGATAGAAAGCCAGCTAGTGCAACAAGCACCGAGATCGACATTTTGGCAATCGGAAGGGAATAATGTTCTTCGAAAAGCAGGTAGAATAATACTTGGCAACCTAGCTAGATGGCGTTGCCAATTTGAGATGCCCATGACCTTTTATATTGAAGGGTGTGAGAAACATTAAAGGTCACAACAGCGTAAAGTGACACGCTCCAGGGTTTCTTTGTCCAATGAGGTATAGCTGTATCATCTTGGCCAATAGAGCGTTTCCCAATCTTACTGAGCACATATAGTTGAAATGAAGATAATCTTAGACAGATGTACTCCCAACAGATCCAGAGGTCTTCACTCATTGAAATCCGCGTGAGACTGTGCTGTGCAACATTTCACTGAAATAGTAACTCCCGATGAAGAGCAATTGGCTTGAGCCCGCGACGTATCCATGGATATCCTACCTAGCATTCAAAACTTCTCTGTCTTTCCTGCCAATAGTAGAAGGCTGACGCTCAAGGTGTCACCTGAGGTTTCGATATTGGTGAGCGAATATTACCGTTTGACTTTCGACCGGAGATTTAGTACGGATACGAGCATGGGGTAATTTCATTTCAACTTTCTTTGTCACACTCAGGGACCAAGAGCCAGTCTTGGAAATTTTTTATGACAATTCACTTGCTATCGAGAATGAAAATTCAAAAGATGCGACATAAATGAACATTCGACCCCAGAAATGCAGATCAGGTCGAATTGAACGCGCCTCGCTAAGAATACTTGTAATCTCTTGGACAACCGCAGATCCTTGCAGCTCACAACGGGAGGGAGACAGCCACCACGAAGCGTCAATTGGACACTCCGTGCTCGATCTTTTCGTCTGCAAATGGCTTCCTAGCCCAGACTCTCTTCGCGCGTTGATAGGAGTGGTGACGAGGATTCATCAGTTCCTTTCTCATCCTAGCGTTGTAGACCTGCACCTCCTCGGGCGACCACGGGGTTGGACTCCCGAATTTAGTCATTAGATACATTGTATATCCCTCCATACCAGTCAGCCAATGATGGAGATTGACCGACCCAAGTTCTTTCAATGTTTTGTCCCTAGGCCATGGCCCAATTGGCCACTTGACGTTCTTTTCGTGAACGTCAACAAAGCCAGCTTTTTCGATCGTAGCCCGCATTGTTCTAATAAGGTCCATGGGTTTTCCAGACTTATTAGCGGCAGCATCGAACCTAAAACAGCAATTAGAACTTTCTCTTAGCAACGGCTACCCTTATAAATCTCTAGAGCTTTGCAACGCGCGTTTTCTCCATACCTCGGTCCGACTTCGAATAACACGTTATCATGCGGAATGCTATCGTCATCACAATAGATTGTAGGGTGAATTTCCATCTGTTCAATCCATCCACCAGGCTCCAGGCAATCGTAGATTTGCTTCATCAACTTCTCTGTCTCCGAAGGAGTAAAGGCACTTGCCATAATGCGGAGATGGATCAAATCGAATTTCTCACGCCAGGTCCACTCCTGTAAAACGTCATCCACCTCGAGGACACAGTTGGGTGGCATCCAGCTGACTGGCGGGGGAAAAAGGTCCACGCCACGGACAGCGGCATTAGGAAACATATCGGCGACATCAATAGCCCATGACCCCTTTCCTGTCCCAATATCAAGAACATTTTTAGGGGTCAATGGGGATTGGAATAGTAGGTTTTCCTCATCGGAATCCACGATTAAAGCTGCAAGGTGTGCAGCATCGTAGGTTTCGAATTGTCTTTCATCCGCAGGGAAGCAATACTCGTCGGACTTCAGGGACTGATATCTTCGGCCATTCTCCATAAGACCCCTGTACAAAGAAGAACCGATAGAAGTGGTCTCTGATTGCCAATCTTCAGGACTGTATTCATCTGTTATTACATGCAAATCCGGGTCCACATCCACATTGATCTTGTCAGTCATGGTAAGGAACGTTAGACCGAACCGTGGTAGGCCGGACCGCGGTGGAATGGAGAGTATAGTATTGGAAGTTTTGAGGGGGTGGAGCCAGGTGTCATGAATGGCGGGTAACCGTCAGGGATGTGGTGGATTTGAAAAAAATGCTGCACGGGTGGGGGCCTCGGTAGTATTATAGCGCTTCACGGTACTGGTACCTTTGCGCGGGTACTAGCGATGTTTGTGGATAAGGTAACGGAACCCACGTATTGTACACTGAGCACGACCCTCAAGTGCTCGGGCTTTGTTCGCGTAACGGGTAACGGTCCGAGTGGAGCCAGTCCAAGTGGGTTTCAGCTAACTGATGCGCCAATAGATGACACTTCGTTAAAGTCCATGGACAAGGAATATCAAAAGCCATGACCTGCGCCTCTACGTGCCCTCGGTCTCTGTCGGCGACAGCGGACGGTCTTGTATAAGTACTCAGCGGTAAAGATAAGTTGTAGAAATATAAATTACAAAGCCTGTCTAACCAGATTACATATAGCTATACCTGGGCCTAGCCCCTCCTTGAAAAAGAAAAAAAAAAAAAAAAAAACCTTGAAAGGCAAAACTTAGTACTTTTTACTGCTGCAGTGTTTCTCGCAAAGAATCTTTTTGAACTTTGGTGCGTTGACAAAACAGACATATCCTCGCACGGGCACATGGTATCTTTACAGTAAGTAACCCTGTCAGTTTATTAAATACAAGGGGTAAATTACAACAATAACCAAGACTCATAGTAGACAAGCCGCCCGTCGTCGGATGTGGCGCTGAGAAAGCACGAAAGAGTGGAGTCTTTGTAGAAATCAAACGTGTCACTGTGCCTCTACTGTACTTAGCAAGGACAGCATACGTCAGCGCGGCCATTGACTAGAGGACATAGTTAATTAGGTGGCTTTGCGAGGCGGTATATACTTAACGAAATTAGTGTACATAAATAACTTTCTAATGTATACCGTTTAATGAATAGCTGCAAGCTACTACGTAACAGATAAATTGATTGCGTCGATGAAAAAATGTTAGAGGCACGATATTCGGGATTGAGAGCCGCCATTACCTAGTCCCAACAAATAAACTGTTCTGCACATTGAGGACTTGAATTTGAGCTGCTACATATGTCACATGTAAAGGAGGCAATTTAAATTCTACGCTAAGACCGGAGTAAGGCTAGTGAGTTTTGACAACTTCGGGGTGGTACTTTTAGCAAAGCTGATTGTCCCCCTGCGCGGAAATCCTAAGCAGCCGTTAGCATGTTGTCGCCTCTAGTTGTATAAGCAGGAAGGTGATATCAGAAACGAGAGGCTAAATACTTTATCAAGAAGGAAAACAGATAGTAAAGTGGAGAACATGATTGAGCATTAGCAGTCCGAGAGACCTAGTGGAGGAAATTGGCAAGAACACGAGAATAGCTGAGCAGAGATAGGCACGTAATCGTTATATGCATGGCTATCATTTAATTAAGCAAGCCCAGCTAAATTGGCTGGCGAGAGATTGAAGTTGCTACCTTGAGAGCATGTCTAGTGCATGCGTGTATCATGCGTCCTTCAACCGTCACGCCTCACACGTGCAGTCGAGCTCCTTCTAAAGTCGAACATTAGCAGTTCTCTTTTGGTGCCCATGCGCACGCCTGCTCAAAAGCTAATAAAAATGAGTCATTCCGATTCAGAGAGCGGATCTAGACGATCTGATCTTCAATCCGTCGCTCTTCAGTCGCAGTGACACGGGTGGAGTCCCCCTTGGCAATAACAGTGGTCTCCTCACGCTCGTACACCTCATCCTCTTCAGTGGTGGAACCAGCTGCAGCACCATCCTCCTCAGGGTCAGCAGCCTCATCTTGGTATCTCTCTTCGTCGGTCACGGCAGAGCGCCCGTGGCGTCGGTCCATCCATCTCCGCCACGGCTTGTACACCACAACGCTCAATCCTCCGAATATGATGAAACACCCACAAATGCCACCACCGATGGCATCATAATAGTCGCCGGCAATTTGCACGCCGTCCCAGAACTTTCCGGTGGCATCGGTGACGTTGAGGATCATGGTCAGGAGCTGAATTACGCCAATAACAATGGCAACAATGACGGTCAAAACGGTCAGTACAATCGAGTAGTACAAGAACGCCACGGGATCTCGATGATTGTCTCTCGATTGGGGTAATTCGTTATCATCAACGTCCGAAGCCGTTTCGAGGACTTGACTGGCGGCCTTCTGGGACAGGAAGTTCTGTGCTGGTTGGATATACAGAGAGAACATGAGGGCTCCATCAACGGTATCCAAGAGACACATTCCGGCTGGAGAATAATGAGTGAAAATCCTACCCGATGGTCATGACAATGCACTTACCGGTAAACAACGCCGGAAGAATCAAGATCACCCAGAACGATGTTCCCTTGGCAGCTTCGATGGATGAGATACCGAGCAACGCAATCTCAGATGAGGTGTCAAAACCAAGTCCGAACAAGACACCAAGAGGATACATCTTCCAAGGACTGATAGATAGTCAGCCAGTGTGAGAACAAGGAGAACCGTATTTGCAACGCACCGGTCAATCAATTTGAACATTTTCTTCAAGATGGAGAACAGTGGTCCTCCACCCTCGATCTTCCAAGCTTCGTCCTCTTGTCCTTCAGGCAAGTTGAAGACCTTTTGCATCTGCTTGATTAATTTGAACAGAATATAGACGTTCATGAGGCCAAGTAGAATGAGGAATGCGGCGCTGACGGAGCTACCAATGATACCGCCAATTTTGCTGAAACTATCAAACTTGGACGACACTGCAGCGGCGGTAGCTGCGACGACAATAGATGTGATGATCACGATTCTGAGATTTACTTAGTGCAATCATTCATTATACCATATTCGGCTCTCAATCACCCACGTGGAATGCCCAAGGGAAAAGAATGTTCCCACCGTGACGGGCCTTTGACCGGTTGCCAACAACCGTCGAGTCATCAAATCAATGGCCTATTCAAGTCAGTGCTCGGACTTCATCAAACGAAGGGACCGTGTCGAGCTTACGGAAATATGATCCGCATCGAAAGCATGTCTCAAGCCGAGAGAATATGCTAGAGCTGCAGTGGAAATCATGGATCTAAAAAATTGTCAATCAAATGGCGCATGGACGGGCCGATGAGACAGCCAAACATACGGATGGTAGTGCTGTCATGATGTTAACTTCCCGCAATTCACTTTGTGTTAATGAACAAGTGAGACTAAACATACCAGCACAATCGCTGCGGCGGCCCATACGATGATGTTCAAAAAGGCGATCAGAGCAATAATCGCGATGGCCGGAAGAGGAATCTTGCGAATTCCGGGCATTCGACTGTGAGAACGCTCAGCCTTGCGAATCAAGGGTTGCAAGCTCCATTTCTTATCACCGTCCAGACTGTGCAAGTCCACAGGCGTTCCGTCGACGATGGAGGACATTGTTGAAGACAGCAAGAGCAAAGTATATGCTGATCGTTTCGGAAATGTATTCTCCCCGCTTGACTTGCAGGTGCTCTCTGGTCGGAATCAGATATATGAAAAGCCTGCAGAGCACTGATCCAAGAGCAGCAGCGGACGACACCACTTATTATACCAACTGCTCTTGGCTTTTACTTGGCTTGCAGATGCACCACTTTCGCGGCAGAATTTTCTCCTAGTCTTATCGGCCGTCACCTTTTTGACGGCATGCCAAGGTCCCCGAGAACTGAAGATCCACTTGGCGGGGAAGTGTCCTACGGACACAACAGCAAATACACAAAGCAGCCAACAATTTCGCGGCTGCTCGATAATGAAAGACTCTGACTTGTCTTCTCGAGTTTAGTCTTTCTCAAAGAAAGGCCGATGGCTGCGATAACCACCACGAACAACGTGGGATCAACACGTGATATGGCGGGGCAGCGGAGAGTCCCGGTTGAATTGATAGTTGATTATTATTCATTCTACTGGTTCTGATATGATAATTTCCCTGGTTGAAATCTCCACCGTCGCGTGCAGAACGCCCGATCCACCTCCTTTGCCCGAAATCGGCCTGAGATCGCCCAATCGGCAAACTCTTATACTATTTGCGAATTTGCCAAAATCCGGGGTTCTACTTCTGAGCTTCCCCCGAGCTCTGAACACCAATCTTTGTGTCCCATCAGGTACAGGAGAAAAACTGAAATTGTTCATCGGCCTATTGATCGTATCGTTGGGTGATTTGGAATCGTACTGAGCAAGTATGAATGCTAAGGTCAACTTCAATTCACTTGCTGCAAACCACCCGCCTGGACCGGAAAATCATTCAAATCAGCGATGATTCGTTTGCAATCGAGGGTCTTCCTGTGGACGTACCATGCATATCGCCCTAAGCCAAATGAAAGAAAACCATCCATGTGGCACATACGCGTCAACTGGAGACTCAATGTCATTTCGACCAATTTCCATGGATTCAAGAGCTTTTAAGGGGTGAGCATCGGTGTACATCTCAGTTGACCGCTTCATTACCCACGCCAGAAATACAACCCCCTGGCCCTTAGACAAGGAAGTAACATCTGCCAGAAAGAGAGGTTGGAGGGGCTTTCTCATCATTGTGGCTGTGGTTACGGGATGCAGTCGTTGACTTTCACGGAGCGAATTGTCCACATTCTTCAAATTTGATAATGCTTGCTAGTTCTAACCGCGTCTTGGCTCGAGAACTTGAGCGATCTCACTTGGAGTGGGAATTTACGATTCCTGGTGATAGGTGAGGTTTCAAGAGTGCACTCACCAGACTCACAGCGGGAGTGTGGATGGAAGAGAATTGGATATAATGAGGTACATACCTAAATGGTACAGTGAACTTGGTCCGGCATTTTCAAGATCTACTGAATTGCATCCTTCTGGTGGATGTCAGTTCAAGTGAATAGTCGAAGTTGGCAATGAAGAATTCTTACCGGTCTTTCAACCAAGCCTGTGTCACATTCATGCATTCTTTTCTCACGCTCTCCAAAGACACCACTCAGCTTCGATAAGTAATCAACATCCAAATGGTTCACGACGCCCTGAGCCATCAATTAAGGCTTGATACCCATATATTTAGCGGCCAGAGACGGTAGATATTTACATCTTTGCAGATAATCTCTAATGAGCAGTGGGGTACAGCCTGTGGAAAACGCTACTCTGAAGTTCCATAGCAAAGAATTGACCTTGGAAGTTCAGGTGGACTCTTCAAGTGACCAATAAAGCGAAAGCCTCACATGCGGAATCGCTGAAGGATCCATGCATCGCGGAACACGGCCAGCTGAGCCGGAGAGTACTTTTAGCATCCAATTGGTCATAGACCATAGCACAGACCATACAGTACATATTCATGTTTATTTCAAAGGCCCGGCCCGTATTATTACCAAAATTAAACGCGGGGAAACACCGCAATTGAAGTCGGGATCCTGTTTTCTGACCCTGATTCTCGAAAGCAATCCATCTATCACATCTTTTTCTTTTCACGCCTGATCAGCTTTGCCACGTCCGAACCACTGACCCATCCCAAACCCTAGTCCCCGCAGGCCACGCTGTTGCGCCTCCCGTCGTGCAGCCCCATCAACAGCGTCCTCTTGCTCCTCGGTGTGACGGTACCGACGATCCGTATAGTGAAGAGCGACTTGCATCAGGACGGCCGCCAAAATACTGGCGATCAAAATTCCGATCATCACCAGGTTACTCTTACGGTACTTCTGCCGCCCGGGGGCATTGGCGTCACTCGCCCATCCAGAATACAGAGCATAAGTTGTCATGATACTTCCCAGGTTTCCCCAGCCCGAAACCACGGCAGAGGCAGCGGCCACGCCGACTTCGCCGTGACGGGGTTGGAAAATCTCTGCAGTCCACGTCATCGTGATGGGTACAGTAGGACCGAGGCCAAAACCGACGATCAGCAAGCCGCCGTACCGTGGCCAAGGGTTTTCGTCAGACCCTGCGTAGCTCGTGAGAAGGAGACCCAGGATCTGGAGCAAAGTTGGGATGGAGAAGAAAAGAGCACGGTGGCGATGGAAACGGTCGGAGAAGGGTGTTACAAGCAAAATAGCAATCAAATCCATCTGGACACTCGGTTAGCTAGACGTAGATTAACAGCTGCTCGATAGATAAACTTACAATCCAAATAGGAGCTGTGAGCAAGCTCACATCGACTCCATTTAAGGACGGGTTGATTGCCTGAATGATCAGGGTCGCGTAGAGCTGGACACCAATCCCAACTCCAACAACGCCAAAGTACATGATCAAGAGCGGCCACAGACGCCAGTCCATGAATACATGAAGCAAGTCCCGGAAGTTCCACGCGGGGGCATGGTAGACACGCTTCAAGTCGTGGTAGTGAATGACTGCATCACGCCCCTTCAAGGCCGGGGTACTACGAGGAACCCATTTCATGAACCATGCGCGAGCAGGTTCTGCCTCACCCGGTGTGACAGGACGGTCCGGTAGCCACCAAAGCAAGACGAATCCAAGCGCGATAGTGATCACACCCCATACGAGGAACATCCATTGGAATCCAACGTAGCCACGGGCTCCGTCCATCTTCTGGAATCCAGCAGAGACGAGTCCCACGACGGCTGCCGATACTTGCGCAGCAGTGAAGTACCGACCAATACGCTTGCCCATTCGTGAGGGTGGGTAGAAGAGTGTTAGGTAGTAGGTCATTCCTGGCCACAGTCCTGCTTCCACAATACCCAGAAGAAGTCGGAGCAGGCTGTATGTCTGTTAGTCCGGTTCTGACACAGTGAGCGAGGTATACGTACTAGAAGCTCCAAGCCGCTTTCATAGCGACCATGCAGGTGCCGATCAGACCGACGCTGATCACAATGCGACTCATCCACACGTGCGGACTCAACCGCGTCATGACTAAGTTAGATGGTAGATCGAAAACCACATATCCAACGTAGAACAGAGCCAAAGCGGTTGAAATCTGATGACTGGTCATGTGCAAAACATCGCCGATGTCGTGGCCGGAGCCTTCGTTCATGGTTTGCGCCAAACCCACATTCGAGCGAATGGCCGAAGCCATAAAGTAGAGCACCCAGAGGGCGGGGATGATGCGCCAATCCAATTTACTGCGTGGTCAATATTAGTACATCGAACCTAGCGGTTTTGGGCGAATCCATACTTATAAATGCGTTCGACATTATCGATGCTGAACTCGCCCGGGGCAAGTTCAATCCCAGATGCGGAATCGGATGAATCTTGTGGGCGTTCGTAGACATCCTCGGAAATGGGCTCCTTGGGCACGCTCGCGGACGATGCTTCGGCGCTCATTTTGAAGCTGTCCACTGCTTGCTTTCTTTTTCTTTTCCCCTCTTCCTCTCTTTTCAACTGAGCAGGCCGGTTGCCGAATATGATCCAGGCGAGCCGGTTCAAACAATAAAAACCATCAATATTGTGGCAGCTGAGTTTAAATAAACCTTGCCCGTTACTGGAAGGATTGATTAGCTAAATTCTGCCCAATTGCTAGGATCATGTTCCCCGGGCTGTTCTCGCTCAGCCTTTACCGAGGCATATCGCTTATCGAATCCCTAACAATGGGGAGTAAAAAATACCCGGTCGACCTACCTTGAACCTGTTCCCCGTTCACTGTAGAGCAAAATGGGTCTGAAGGACAAAAAGGGAAAAAAAAAAAAAAACTTGAAGGCGGAGAAGAGGCCGATCTGATAAAGATAATCAGAGGGGTTCTCGGCAAAAGTACCGTGGACAAATACTGAAATTGGTATCGCTAAGATTTACGAGGATTTGCGCGTGAGTCAGACTTTTACATGCACTCGAGAAAGCAAACCCCAAAAAAAACCAAGATCAAGAGCGGGATGTTGAGCCGTTGAGGTTGGAAAAATTCTTCCGATTCTCGGCGTCGAACCTCAACATCTCACCGACGACAACCTTAATGTCGCTTAAGTTCGGACTTTTCACGGACATTTCTTCATTTCGATCAGGTCACTCCTTTTAAGAATACCCCACGGGAAAGGCTAGATGACCGCGAGTTCGGCTTCAACTTGATTTAAGTGGGGCTAAGTTTTCCGTCTCCGGTTCCACCTTCGGCTCAGCATTTTTTTGGCTTTCCTGACCTTCGAAGATATCGGAGAATGGAGAAGCGAAAAAGCCAAAAATTGAAGGGAAGCTTCTTATTTACACCCAAGGCCGGAAACGGCCACCTACAGCGCACCCGCGCCTGATAACAAGTGAATAGGTTACTGGGCGCAATGGTCATGTTAGTAAGCAACCGATCTACGGAATCGAGCAACTGTATTTGCTGAATCGCGCTCCACGCCTTCCAAGTTTTATGCGATCTGCTAGCTTACCAATAGACTACTGTTCCCCCCCTAATTCTAGATGCAATGGGGCCCCCCCCCCAGCGTCATCCCGCTCACTGATGTAACCCTTGAAATCGCTTGACTTGATATTCGCAGGAATATCAAGTCGACGCGAGTCTATGATCCCGTCAAACACGTGACGTTACCTTTACATAGAAGCTCCATCACTCGACATTGCAATCTATGATACAGGTATTCCTGCTCAGTTGTTAGCTCCTTTTTTTCATTTATATTTCAATTGCACCCTCCAGATCGCAAGTATCAACTGAGATCGGTGCATTATCTCCACACCACGCTATCCATATTCATAACAAGTCTTATCGCCTTCGGTCATTTAATATATCACCACGGTCTGTTCAACTCATAGACTCAAACGTACCCGTCTAATACATTTGCAGGGTGATAATTGCCTTGACGGCATGGACCCAAAAACAAAGGTCGAACCTATGGCGAGTTCGCAGCACGATATCGATACGGAAGGCCAGCCCAATTATGAGGCTGGATCGCCACATGACGATGAGAGCCAAGAAACCGCAGTCGAGGATGAGCAGAAGCCGGAGAGACACACATCCACTACCTGCGACAATGATCAAAAAAGAGTCGCATCCTCCACGTACGCCTCTGAGGAAATGTCGCTTTTCCACGAATGCGTTTTCATCGCAACGATATGCACGGCGCAATTCACGACGCAAGTGGGTCTAACCCAAACATTAGGCATCTTGCATCAGATCGGCGATAGCTTTGGCGTCACAAACCCCGGGGTTCTTTCTTGGTTCATTGCTGGGTATAGCTTGACGGCGGGAACCTTTATCCTCGTTGCGGGTCGGATCGGCGATTTGTTTGGTTACAAAAAGGTCTTCGTCATCGGCATGCTATGGTTTGCTCTTTGGAGCATGGTTGCCGGACTCAGTGTCTATTCGAATCAGTACTTGTTTATTTTCGCCAGGGTACTTCAGGGATTGGGCCCGGCGGCTTTACTACCCAACGGACTTGCACTTTTGGGAGTTTCCTATCCGCCCGGGCCAAGAAAGAACATGGCATTCGCGTTGTTCGGTGCCTGTGCACCAGGCGGGGGTGTCTTCGGCTTCCTCTTCTCCGGTCTGTTCAATTTAGCTTGGTGGCCCTGGACATTCTGGAGTTTTGCGATCGCGCTGGTGCTGCTGGCTGGCTTCAGCACCTTGGTCATCCCAGCACAATGCCGCTCGCACGACCAACATAAGGGGTTTAGAAATAAACTTCAGATGCTTGATATCCCCGGAGCCATTACTGGGGTCGCAGCGCTGGTACTGTTCAACTTTGCGTGGAACCAAGGCCCCGCTTACGGTTGGCAACAAGCATATATTTACGTCTGCTTGATCCTTGGTGTTCTCTTCGCAGTTGGCTTTTTCTTCGTCGAGTCTCGCTGGGCCAAGATGCCGCTTGTGCCCTTCAAGGTCTTCACGGGGGATATTATTTTCGTGGTTGCCTGCATCGCCTGTGGCTGGGCCTGCTTTGGTATCTGGGTGTACTATTTGTCACAGTTTATCGAGGTGTTGAGGGGTGCACCGCCACTGCTCCTAGCCGCATACTTCTGCCCCGTGGCTGTCTCGGGCGCGTGTGCATCCGTCGCAACTGGCTTCTTACTGCACCATGTTCGCGCGGCGTGGGTGATGACATTCTCACTAACCTGCTTCATGGTGGGAACCATCCTGGTGGCGACAGCGCC
Source organism: Penicillium sp. VS I D KN (assembly GCA_019775415.1). NCBI lineage: Eukaryota > Fungi > Ascomycota > Eurotiomycetes > Eurotiales > Aspergillaceae > Penicillium > Penicillium sp. VS I D KN. The sequence goes on from JACWFT010000004.1 coordinate 840,352, forward strand.
AGTACATCGAACATATTGGGCCCAAGTGTTTGTGTGCATGCTGGTTATCCCATTCGGTATGGACACGTCGTTTCCTGCGGCCACAGTTATTTTCTCGAATGCTGTCAAGAAGGAGCATCAGGGTATGGGAGCGGCCTTGATTGCTACTGTTGTAAATTATAGTATCTCACTTGGGTTGGGATTTGCGGGTACCATCGAGGTGCATGTCAACAATGGCGGCAAAACACCTGCTGATGTTCTCCTTGGGTATCGCGGCGCTTGGTATTTCGGAATCGGCTTGACTGGGCTTGGCATTGTGTTGAGTTTGATTTTCGTCGCGAAGGGGTATTGGCAGGACAAGAAGAAGCGGAGCTTAGAAGGGCGTTAAATTTGTAAGAGTTACCAGGTCTCTAGATGAAAAGTAATTGTTTTTTTAGAATCGAGAACTACTACCTTGAGTAGCCTTGTCAGGCCCACTTGACTCCAATTGTGCTCCACTTGTCATTGAAAGGCGTGTCTCCACACCTGGGATGTCACTGGTCATGACTAATACCTTGGCCATCTCACTTAGGTTCCTTATCTCTACTTTCTCGAACGGACTCATACAGTTGAAGGCGGTCCAAGACATGGCGACCGAGACACAAATTATCCCGTTGGCAACAGTCGACTCCAACCAGGTTTCCGACAGATGGGACACTTCGGTTTCACGACAAGTATCGATTCATGGTCCCTTGAACAACCATGGACATGAGCTCTCTCGACTGGCCCGGGAGACGGAGCCTTTGGGACTCTCTCGAGCTAGGGCGGTCATTTTGATGATCACACTGACGGGCCTGACGTTCATTGGCAGTATGAGTGCTGGTCTGTTAACAGTTTGCCTGCCTGGCATGGCAGCCGATTTGAATCTACCTGATAACCTCCTTCTATGGTGAGTGACTTTCCATTCTCCAACCGAATAGTTAGAACCTGACATGACTGTAATGGAAAACTAAAGGCCTGCCTCTGTATACTCGTAAGTGCTCTTCCATCACACTTGTGGGATCCGCGGAATTAACAAGACCTCTAGTCTTGCGAATGGATGCTGTCTGCTATTGGCGGGTTCATTAGCAGATTTTTTCGGGAATAGAATCATCAATCTAGTCGGGTGTTGCCTCTTGACGGTGTTCATCCTTGCTTGCAGCCTGGCACAGACTGGTCTCCAGCTAATCCTGTTTCGTACCTTTCAAGGTATTGCGACTTCGATGTGTCTCCCAACTGCTTTCAGTATTATGACAGACAGCATGCCTGCAGGTAAACGCCGGAACATTGGGTTTTCCTGTCTCGGGCTGGGTCAACCGTTCGGCTTTTCCGTGGGTCTTGTTTTGGGGGGAATCTTCCAAGATTCCACCCTCGGATGGAGATTCGGCTACTATCTCTGTGCGGGGGCGACTTTCATTTTGACTGTTGTGAATTATTTCAAACTACCCCAGGACAGGCCTCGAGATCCTTTTTCGTTTCGCAGACTCCGGACCGAGATTGATTGGGTGGGCATTCTTCTTTCGAGTGCGTGCCTGGGCATCATATCTTATGTTTTCGCGTGAGTCTTGCGCCTCTGTCATGAGGCGAACCCTGAACTAATCTTCTTGCATAGCAATATCACTGATAAACCATCCACCATTCGAAATCCCGAAAATATCAGCTTGCTGTGTGTGGCTGCTGCTATGATACCCTCCTTCTGGGCCTGGATGCAATGGAGAGAAAGGTCTGGGAGACCAGCCCTGATCCCCAACTCACTATGGAATAACACGGCATTCGCAACCATCTGTGTGATGGTTCTTTTCTCTTGGGGGGTGTTGAACGGAATGGAGACTATTTTGAGTCTTTTGTTAGTCTCAGTCGTCAATAACATGAGTGCACTAGGCTGACTCCAAAAATAGCTTGCAAGAAGTTCAGCAACTGTCTGCGATTCAAGCAGCGCTTCGGTTTTTACCTAACGTCATCATCGGGATTATCGTCAATATTGGTACTGGACTCTTAGTGCATCGCCTCCGCGCCAACTACCTTGTCCTGATCACCTCGATTCTCTCCGCCGCCTCGCCACTACTCATGGCGATAATCGATCCCAAATGGTCGTGGTGGTATTGCGTGTTCTGGGTAATGATACTATGCCCTTTATCAGCAGACGGTAAAAATCCCATCGACCTGAGCCGTTTTGTTTGGAAATTGACCAATTATCCACAGTGATATTTACTGTCGCAAACCTGATCATCGCGGACTCCTTTTCGCCCAAGACACAAGGACTTGCAGGGGCTGTTTTTAACACTATCGCCCAATTCGGTACATCGATCGGTCTCACAACCTTTGCCATCATCGCAGCTAGTGTCACAGATGGATCCTCATACAGTAACAAAAGTTCGCCGGAAGCTCTAATGGTCGGATATCGGGCGGTCTTTTGGGCCTGTTTTGGACTCTTGCTGGCTGCTATAGCGATCAGTGCCTGGGGGCTGCGGCGAGTAGGAAAGGTTGGTCTCAAACGAGAGTAAAATTGGAGTCGACACACCTACAAAAAACCACCTGCTCGGGTGCTACTTCGGTTGTCTGCAATATACTATGGAGCAAGGCTATGTAGAATGAGTGTGTGGGAAACCTCGATTACCAGTATTAGTGGCTACTATTTATTTCTTTGTAAACAATAGACATTATGCATTAGAGATGTGAGATACTGTTATCACATTTGAAATCGCTCAGCTAATCAATTTCATACATTAGGGTAAATTCATGTTCATTTCACAACCGCCCGGAAGCAATGCAATAGAATAGCACTTTTCAGTATTGGAACCAATGATTTAGATAAGCCGCCTTCCAACCGCTTCAGTATATGATGGAGGCCTTGTCGGCTTGACTGCGAGCTGTATCAACTCTTGTTATCGGACAACTGTGCGTCGTTGGGACCTTCTCCAAATTTTGGTCCTCAGAATGCTGATTCTCCTCTCGCTCAAGCTCCAACTGTTCCAATTCCTTGATGCGTTTGAGTTCCTGACAGAACTTGCTGTTAGCTCTGATACGGTCACCGTAGCGGATGAAGGCAAATGGGATAATAGACACGCCCAAGGCCAAAAAGGCGATGAGACTACATGCCCAGTGGATACCCAGCCGGTTGAACATCGGTTTTGCTGCAAGGGGCAGCACTGCTCCCAGAATGCTACGGGTGCAGCTCGCAGCTGACTGAGCACTGGCCGATAGCGTTTCGTATGCGTCGGTCAGATAGTTCAGCATAGCCATGAAAATTAAAAGATAACCCATTCCGAAGGTGATTCCAGAGAGGAATGGTACGACCCAAGGGATATTTCCAGAGGAAGTCCAGCCCACCCAGAAGAGCGAAACGACGTACAAAGGACCACCGAGGCAGGCGAGAGGGAGTCGTCTGTATTCTTCGATTTCGGCCCAGGGTGCTTTGCGAGCTTTTGCTCGAGCGAGGTAGCCGTCATACCAGAGGAAGACGAAGCAGGCTAGGATAGCACCGATACCAACTGATCACTGAGTTAAGGAAGTTTTCATCTACAAGTGAGTGAAACACTTACTTGGCAAAAACATCAAACCAGCAACACCCGCACTCATTCCGTATAGATCTGTTCGAATCAGATTAACATGAGGGCTTAAGGCATGTGGTGAATACAAGTGGGAAAGAGGACTAACCCTGGAAGATGATGGGGTATGCCTCAAAATAGAGGTAAAAGATTGCATATGCAAGGGCGAGATACAGAGATGTCAGTGACACGATCGATTCATGGAGTATCATGCGGAATGGTCGAGAGATGGTGATGAGGAACGTCTGACGAATATCGCGGCTCTCCACTTCCAGTGGAGACACGATGTTTGAATTTCCAGTGTCTTTGCGTAGCTTCATCGCACGTTGTTTTAGCACAACGGGTCCATAAGTTTCCGGCATCAAAAGAACCAATGGAAAAGAGGCACCGGAGCAGATGAGGCCAATCCAAAAGCACCATCTCCAACTCACAACGGCGACAAATCCCGATACCCAGGGACCCACGACTGGTCCAAAAGTAGTGCACTGTGAAGCCTCAGCGATTGACATACATCAATGGAAATCAATTTCGCTTACCGCCATAAAATAGGCCATTAGACGGCCTCTCTTGGTCGGGTTATCATGCACATCAGCAAACAGTCCACCTACGGTGGCGATCGGTGCCGATGCCATCATTCCATTCAGGAGCCGAAAAACCAATAACGACGGATAAGAGTTTGCTACTGCACATGCCAGCATAAAGATCATAAAGCCGCAGTATGCGATGAGCAAAGGTCGCCTACGCCCAAAGTACTCGGAACTAGGGCCCCAAAGAAGGGGACCTAGGATGTATCCGATCAAAAAAATGGAGATGGGCAGCACTAAAGCTTGTTCATTTTCGATGTTGAATTCCGCTGCGATCTGCGGAACTGCGTTGCTACAGATCGAAGAAGCAATGGTGCTGTTCATAACCTAGACGTATCCCCGGGTGTTAAACGATGGACTGGAGGAAACTGTTTAGGGTAGCCACTCACCTGCATTACACCAGCAGCCAGTACCAGAAATTTGCGACTCTGGGCTATTTGTTAGTATACGATATTCCTTTGCTGGGACCTTCTCGGCACCCGATAGCTCTAATCATGTGGGGTATCCGGGTTTACTGTACATTTTTCCAGTTGACAGGGTTACCTGGGTCATTTGGTCCAAACGATACGATTGTTTTTGAAGCCACACGTCGAAAGCGAGCATACGATGGGTTGTCGTAACGTTCTTGAATGGGTTCGCGCAGGACTACTGAGTCTTGGTCCGAGTCTCTAGACAACTCACTGGGGGACATGGCCACATTTTCTGCAGTGAATTTTCAGTAAGACTGGCGGGGGGAAGAAACTGGTCTCTTTAGACGAACCTGTTGCTGAGAGTGCTCTTTGCAAGTTCTCTTCCATTGGGAAATGGTCCGCCATGTTGATATTGGCGAGTCACATCAAAATGTCCGAAGTAAAATTTACTAAATGCCGATGCAGGTGGGGTTAGCCATTATAAGAATAAAATAAAAAAAGAACACCAGCAGAGTTCAGGAAATGTAAATTGAGCTCCACTCTCACAGGGTCCCAGTCATAAGTTGGGGTAAGAGGCAAACAAAAGTCGGTCATTTTTGGGTTGGCTCCACATCTACCCAATGCTTTCACATTGTCTGCGCCCTAGACTTGACAAGAGTCTGTGTGCGGTACTCTTGTGGACCAAATCTAAGAAATTTGAGCCTAGTCGGTTCCAATGTGGTAGGGTTATTGTTGATCAGCCATCCACTCGGCGTTTCGGTTAACACGGCTTTGTCTGCAAAGTTTGGGCATTTCCCAGTGGCAACCCAATTTGCGACTACTGCAGTATCAAGTCTGAATTCACATGAAACCTCGCACACCTATGCGGTTTCAATGCAAACAACGAAGTTCTGGGGTTCGTTTGCGATCTAAGAATTCACTTGAAAAGTTCCTATCCGCATGCGTCCAGGTAATCGGAGGTCATCAAGCATAAACCACTTGAACAAGAGCAAGATTTATGAATTATGCACAGGCCTCAATGATCTAGAGCCTGCAAGAACACCCCAGGACTTCGCTTTATTGGCATTATGCTAGATCAGATCTTGTGACATTGAAACTGCACCGGGCTGTAGACCGGTGCCGGACCGGGTCCGTGACACCAGTGCTCGGCATTCGCAGTGGGATTGTACATTCAGAATTTTGTTGAAACAGGAAACCTGAACCTGAACCTTGGAAGAGCTCCATGTCCTGTGAATAGTCTGGTCATTATCAAGCTATCCCTTTGGTTGGTCTAGGGGGATGCGACAACCTTTTGTTTGGTTTGGTAAACCGGTGCGCCAAGCAAGGCATGCCAGGCGGGTCGGACATCTCGCCGATTCACAATGAACACCCTTGTAGCTATTAGTCAAGCATGTTCCAAGGTTCTTATGCAAAAATATCGGAATATAACAGGATATATGGCTTACCGGATTTGCTAAGGAGGGCAGCGGAGCTTAAATTTTAGACCAGTCACATGTCACTGTACATTTGAAGGATAGGGAATTAAAGTGGAGGACATTTTGGTGCCGCCTAGGTTTAAAGAGCATATTCGAACCTTCTCTAGGATGTGTGACAGGTCTGCCGTTTCAATGGGTAAACTGTGCGCTTTCGAAATGAAAGGAATTGAGCATGCAGTTGTGTTTTGTCATCTGCTTAGGTGATGTTTAACCTGCTAGGTATATATTTTCGATGTCAGATATGATGTACAAAACATTTGAATCAAATGAATCCTTCTTTGACCCCAAAATCGAATGCATCAAGAGGCAAAGGAACTAGAAAATTGCAATAGTTGAAGATATACTCTGTACAAAGCACCTTCAAAGCTGGTTGTAGCATAAGGAGATCAACATGATTTTACCTAATTAACGGGCGAAGCATTTGGGCTTATATGTGCAAGTGCTTTACCGACCGATGAGTTGCTTGACTACCATACTATTTTATCAGCCAGTAGTCTATCAATATTTCACATAAGACAAAATCAGCAAGTCCAATTCCTTCAATACCAGTGAAATCGATTGATGTGACTATATTCAAATCACTAGAACGAAGCTAAAGTCATTACGTCAGACGCTAACCCATATCCAGCCTAGCCCAACGGAAGCAACTTGAATGTCTTCTCATTCATCTTATATGAGACTTATTCAATCATGGCTCCTCCCGCTCGTGGACGGGGCACAAGCCAGCGGAGCCCGACTGTCTTGGTATGGAGGAAGCAATCGATCCCCGACATGCGAGTATTGAGCTAATCGGTTTTTCAAGGTCACGGATTCTCGCGATCAACAATCTGCTTCCACACCGCGACGACACCGATCTCCCGCCACCCGTTTCATCACTGTTGATAATGTGCTCCAATACGCCTCCGATGTTCCTTCGATGCAACAGCGGCAACCCCCACCGACCTCGCGACCACGCCGACTCCCATCAGGCGGCCTAATGGGCAATGCCGGCGGAACCTCAGGAGGGCTGCCGACTTCGGGCGGCACTATTGGCCGACTGGCGGCACAACCACGTCTGCCTCCCCGGACAACCAAAGTCAGTGAAAAGCTCGTACTTTTACCCGACACCGGCGGCGTTGGTGAGGAAGATACTGCCGACGACGATGACGAGGCTCAAGATGACGCCGATCTTGTGGATGAGGAGCTTGTAGATCGGTTGGCTAAAGAAAAACGAGTGGACCCAGAATTGATCAGACGGCAGCTGCTGATGCAAAAGCGCCTGGGCGGGGATTTTGGTGTCGATAATGACCTTGCGCCTCTGCTGGCCGAAGAAGATTTACTCCGAAAGCGACGTATTGCACCCGAAAAGGCGAAGAGCTACGCCGAGCGACTGCCAAAAGCCCGCCGTGCAGAGAAACTGGCTCGCGTCACGGCATACTGCACCGCGCAGGCCTACAAAATGGGATCCTTGGCGTCGTTTGTCAAGGAATGGCACGGAGCGCGGACCAAGCTATATGACGACTGTCTCTACACGGCCTACCACCTTCCACTTCTCCCAGGCCACGAAGGATATCGTCTTCGGAGCAGTCCCGTCGTGAAATTCCCTGGTGGCAAGTCGCTGCTGGATGAGGAAATTGAACGGAATGAACTTCGTGATCACCACGACGACTACATCGGCGAGATTGAAGAGCACTCAGTCGGACGTCACAATCGCCCCGAGGATGAGCATCATCGAGCTGCATCTCCGCAAGAGTCAGATGATCAAAGCTCGCGGGAGGAGAGCCAAGAACGGTTTTTGACCCACGTCTCGGAAGAGGAGAGTCGCATCCCAGAAAACCACGAAGCAGCTGGTGACTCCGATGTATTCCACACTTCCAGCCAGAGTGGGTCTGATCAAGCCCAACAGGCTTCTGAGGTCCCGCCTCCTCGTCGTCGGCACAGTTCTGGTGACAGTCACTCCCTCTTGCGAGACCTTCCTCAGCCAGCAGCAACGCCTTCATCATCGAGGACCCCCGCGCCGGCGCGGACTCTTTACAATGTTGCGGAGATGTTCGTCTTTGGCTACGGAGTTGTGGTATTCTGGAACTTTACTGAGCGACAGGAGAAAGATCTGCTGGCGGATCTGGCATTTGCAACGTCATCAGCGACTGGAACGCCTATCCCGCTTACTACAATGCCGCTTCACGAGGAGGATTTCGAGACAGAAGAATTCCACTTTGAGTACTCGACTGAGATTTCGCGCCCTCGCGTGTACAATGATATGATTACCCTGCGCAGTGGTGACCACATGATAAAGCTGGCAATCAGCCATGGCATATCTCAAAGCACAAAATTGTGTTTCTTCGAGGAGGTCATGGCCCGTCAAATGGCAGACGCAAAAGACGTTCCCCGCCGTCTCGCCGTGACTGGAAAGTTGGGCATGAAACGTGAAGAGGTCTTCCGAATTCTTGGCCGTCTCTTCAAGAGCCGCGTGGAAGTCAATCTTTGTATGTATTCATTTGTTTTCACATGCGTCTCAACAGTCACTAATCTTCACTCTTTAGCCTCTAATATGCTTGACGTTCCGAACTTTTTCTGGGAAAGCGAGCCTACACTTTACCCCCTTTACCTCGCTGTACGAGAGTACTTGGAAATCAAACCGCGAATCCAGGTGCTCAACGAGCGTTGTCGAGTCTTCTTAGACCTCGCCGAGATTTTGTCCGATTCGATCGCTGACAACCGCACTTCTCGTATGTTTACTTCAAGTGTCCTTTGTTCAACATTCCCACTTTACTAATTTCGGCAATAGACCAAACATGGATCATCATTGTCCTCATTATCATTTCTATCCTCGTCACCATCTCCGAGGTCTTTCTCCGATTTGGTCTTCTTCATGCCCGTGAGGGTGCTGCCTCCAGCCCTACTAATATTCTTGCCCGCGCCATGGGCCGATCCATTCCTTCTCCGGTTTCGGACTGGTCTTCCACTAATGTCCCCCCTGGGTGTATCTGCCCCTCTGTTGCGCCCGGTGGCGGATCGGATATGGGCGTCGGTTCGTTTTGGGCCTAGGTCAGTCGACAAATATTCATTCTTTACACCAGTCTAAGGCTTTTCTGGGGGTATGGGGTGGATCTGCATATAATTCATTCATATTACATATCTTTTCATGAAGTGGCAGCCTAATCTTACATTGAAGCCCACCTCAGGGAACCGATGACACGATTCCTCGTGGTTTGACAGCAAAACTTTTAAGAAATGAATCCAAAATTCTGCCATATCATGTCTAAAATGGAAGACTGCTAGTAGACAAGGGTCTCAAAATAAGGCTTGAATCCAATCAAGAAGCCAATGTGAGCTGTTTAAATCACCACCACCTGAAACTCCAGGGCTAGGACCAGCCAGCAAAGAACCATCCACCCGCATGGAAGCAAAGGGTCTGAAAAACATCGAGTAAAAGAACACCCGGACCAAATACTTGTTCACATCCACAAGCACAGCTTGCCGCTGGCAGTACCACCAGCAACCCAGTTCTTGCTGCGATGGAAGACCGCTACTGCAGGAACAGCAGTGATGCCGTCACCACCCAGCTGGGCAAGCTGGTCACCACCGGCACTATACACGTCAACGAATCGGTTCATATTGCCGATACAGAACTTCTGTATATGGGACTGCGGATTTAATTGCCATTGGGGACGCAAGCTAGAAATGAGTCAGTAAGAATGTGTCAATAGATAGTTAACAACGTGTTTGGCTTACATTGTAACCCAGCGACCTGTCTGGCAATTGTGCCTGACCACAGTGTCAGGCCGGAATTCTTGATCAGGCACTGTGTGGCCTTTTGCCCATGAGGAGATACCTTTAGGGCCCATATCGTAGATTTTCAAGGTATCATCGTACGAAGACGTGGCAATCTGACCCGCGGCATTGAACGCAGCATGTGAGACTGAGAGGCGGCTTTCATGCTCTGCGATTGGCTCTGGTTCGTCGAATGAAAGGTTTCGTAAATCCCACAGTCGCATAAAGCGATCCAAACTGGCGGTGGCAAAGATATGCGAAGACGATGGACACAACGTAAATCCGCCAATTTTCTTTTCAGATAATTGCCATGATGATACGGAGTTCTTGCGGGTACGCACATCATAGCGTGCGAATCCACCGTTAAGAGTCGTCCAATAAACGACATTGGGGTCCTCGGGAGCCATATCAATGCCAGAGATTGCCTCGTCGATATTTGTGGACTCCGGTCCATATGTCTCGACCGATACCGTTTTCTCCAAGTCCAATTCGCGAATTGAGCTATCGTAGCTCGCTGTGTACAAGCTGGTTGGCTTGGAAGGGTGGATTGTCATCGAGCTAATCGTGCGCGTGTGGATTTTGAGGGTTGTGAGAATGGGATCAGGATCCTCCTCATCCTCCTCATCCTCTTGCTTCACCTCAGGTTTCTCCTGTGAGGCATCCAGAATACCTAGATGCCCCATCTTGTCACCTGCAAATACCAAAGGCTTTGTTTCGGAGGGGTGAAAAGCCATGCTATACACTCGTTCGGGGGTTATCTTGATCCCTGTGAATATCGCATATCATGTGAGTTCCAGTTCATATAACGAGGGTGATCAGCGTGAGAAGCATACTCTGTGGATCCCATTTATCCCATAGTTGCAATCCATTCATCTCTTCGCGAAGAGCCTTGAGATCCTTATCAGTGGTTTTTTCAATGTCTTCATCCCCGAATGTTCGTAGATATGGTTCCGCAACACCTTTGTTGACGACATCAATCCCAATCAAGCTGTCCCCGCTGAGCTTTTGTCCGGCAACGAACATGTCATTCTGGGTGAAAGAATCTGTGCGTCTGATCTTCTTGACACGTTCGATTTCTTTGGCCGCCTCATATTGTTCCTCAGCCTTACGCTTGGCAACCTCGCTGTCGGCAGCGAGTCCCTGCAGGCGGGACGATTGACGTCGTGGGGTGGGCGACTCCTCCTCTTTCACCCGCTTTGGTGCAGCTCTCTTCTTGCTTCTCGTCGAGTCATTCTTTGCTGCTTTGCCCGCACTCGCAAATTTCCCTGTGGGCTGGGTGAGTTGTAACTCTTTTAGAAGCGCTTTCTGCTCAGCTATGTTCGCCTGGCGTTGCCTCTCGATGTCAGATAGAACATTTGATTTGTCGATAGCCATTTTGACCGAAAAATGAGAAAAAGGCCCGAATTTGAACGAGATATGACGGAGGCGTGTAGAAGTGGGAGTTGCGCGGGTAAATCGCGACATGGAACACGAGGTCAGGTGACAAAATTAGTGGAAAATCTGGGGAGTAAAGAACACAGCTTGAACTAAAAGGCACATCTAGGAATATCACACTAAGAGAAAGTCTCAGTTTGAGCCTGACTCGGCATTGAACAATAACACTGCACTTTTATCTCACTCCGATGGCCACCAATCTCTCACGCATATACCTCCTGTCGGCAGCGACTTCATCTACAACGTTCCTCTACCAGACCCGCACCCTTTCGCAGCTATCTCGCTCCTTCCCATCGCTTCACCAATTGCGCCGCCGAGACTTTTCCACAGCGCACAATGGCTTAGATATGGAAGGGGAGGGCCATGGTCCTTCAGCAGCCCCAGACCAGCCAGAGCAAAATGACTCCGCGAAATCAACATCCGCCGATCATCCTCCACGGCGCATGAGCTATCTGCGCCATCGCGGTGCTTCAATTCCTCACCCAGCGCCAAGGGGCAATAAGAAACAGACTACAAACCTAAAATCAAGGACTATCACTCGAAATGAGCGGGAGGCGTTCGGGGGCCTAATGAGCCGGTTGAACAAGACGCAGCAGGCCCAAAGCCCGCTGCTGGAGACACAGAAGCCAGAGCCCGTGCCAAAGACCAACGATCTGATGGCTATCATGAGCGTTTTTGAATCAATACTAGAGGGTACCCGTGCTGATGCGAAGGAATTCCAAACTGTCAAGAAATCTCAACACGAAGTGCCAGTAGACAAGCAGGAGCAGACTCGTTCCCGCCAAAGCGACCAAACAGAGGAAACAACTGATGAAGCGGATCAGATTCGGCTCAGTGACCTTGGACTTGAGGAAAGAAGTGCAAGCGCCGACGCCGACGCCATCATCACCTTGACAGAGGCAGTGAATATGGTCGTTGAGCGAGAGTCGAAGAGAATTGAATCAGAGCTTTTCCAAGCTGTGGAACAAGGCAAGGGCGATTCAGGACTCTGGGCCGTTTGCAGGCAGCGGATATTCACCATGATAAGCCATATAGGAGTTCCGGTGTCATCAACTGCCCAGGACCCCGATTCTAGCTCTACCAGTATTGCGCTCCAGAGCCCTGATGCATCCTCTTCATCTGGTCCATTGAACATTCCGGCCGCGGTTCCAGCTGGCCCTGTAGTTGCAAAGCTCTACCCGCAACTTCTACTTCTCGCATTTCGGATACTAAGTACTCATTTCCCAGAATCACAACTCATCAGCCAGTTCCGAAGTGCGGCTAAGGCACACGGGCGGTCATCTGCCTTCCTGGGGACCTCGGAGGTCCTTTGCGACGAGTTGATGGCCTTCTACTGGCACAGCTGCAACGATCTCCCGGCGGTGGTCTCATTCTTGCGCGATATGGATAATGCTGGTCTTGATCCAAGTCGCCGAGTTCGCAAGCTTCTGCGAGACATTGTTCGCCAACATGACCAGGACGTGAAGTCGCGTCGGAAAGCTAAGGGCGAATACTTTTGGGGCGCGCCGCCAAATCAAAAGGCATTCCAAGAGCTCGCAGGGCCGGGTGGTTGGATTGAAACCCTTCACTCCCGGAAGCGCCAGCGGCGTAGCACCGCCATTCCTGTTCCAAGGATGTCATGATGCTTGCTGCTCGGTGCCTGTGTAATATTGACTGGTCCTCTTGTATATATCAACTTCAAGACACTTAGACATTGACAACCAACATACTTAATAATTACACATTGGATCATCACCTTTTCTTGTCATTGTATCTGAAATCCAAAGCCGAGCCCTAGGTGATTGTCACGCCTATTCTGGCGATGAATAGTGTGTTTACTGAAACGGCGCCAGGGAGTTGTCTAACACGAAGCCTGTATATCCTCCATCTCAATTTCAATCGGCATGGAATCGGTATTCACGCCGAATGTTTAGCCGCTTACATAACCCGATATGACGCCAGGCCGTTGTCCCCGCACGTTATCTCCCCGTTGCTTCTGTTTCTTTCTGTACTGTTCGTTCTTGTAAATAAAGATCTCTATGAACCGTTTGAAGACTTCTCTACGTTCAATTCGGCTCCCGCATATATCCTCAACACAGCTCTCCGCACCCTACTTGTCACCCACCAACCCGTTCGCTCTAGCCGTTCACCCAACCTCTATTCGACGCACTATGGCTTCCGCAATGGCAAAGCGCCTGGAGGGCAAGACAATTCTTGTAACCGGTGCCTCCTCTGGTATTGGAAAGAGCACTGCGAAGGAGTTTGCGCGCACCTCGCCGAAGAGTCTGAAGCTGATCCTGACCGCGCGCCGCATTGACACCTTGAAGGAAGTTGCCGCGGAGATCAATGCAGAAGTCGGCGATGGTGTCCAGGTGCTTCCCGTGAAGCTGGACGTCAGCAACCCGGAAGAGATCAAGAACTTTGTTCCCTCGCTGCCGGATGAGTTCAAGGATATTGATGTTCTTGTCAACAATGCGTGAGTCATCTTTCCGGAAATAAATTGAGGGGCAGGATGAAGTACTAATATCGAGTGCGCATGCAGTGGTCTCGTCAAGGGCGTTGCTCAGGCTCCCAATATTGAGACGGAGGACATTAATGTGATGTTCAACACGAACGTCACTGGTCTGATCCATATGACTCAGGCTATTCTTCCTATCTTCAAGAGCCGATCTGAAGGTGGCCGTGGTGATATCATCAATATTGGCAGTATCGCCGGTCGCGAGCCTTACCCTGGTGGTGGCATTTACTGCGCTACCAAGGCTGCGGTGCGATCTTTTACCGACTCTCTTCGAAGGGAGCTCATTGCGACCAGAATCCGTGTCATTGAGATCGACCCAGGTCAGGTTGAGACAGTATGTTTGCCCTTCGAGTTTCTCTTTCCAATGTTCTAACAAGTATGCAGGAATTCTCTGTTGTCCGGTTCTATGGAGACAAGTCCAAGGCTGATGCCGTGTACAAGTAAGTGGGAAACTGAAAAGGTTGTTACACGGCTCGCGTAACTGACTTTCATTTGTAGGGGCGTCGAGCCATTGACTGGAGATGACATTGCCGAGGTTGTGGTCTTTGCCGCTGGCCGAAGAGAGAATGTCGTAATTGCTGACACATTAGTCTACCCCAGCCACCAGGTAAGTTCACTCCGCACAGCCTGTATGGATGTCCTGAAGCTAATGAAATAAGGCGGGTGCCGGTGCCATGCACCGCAAGTCATAAATCCTTCATCACCATGCTACTGGATGAAGTACGTAAAGATTGTATCATAGTTGGGTACAATGCATGATGAAATGATTGAAATAAATGGACTTGCAAAGAATAGACTATGGTAGCTACTAGAGCTCTCTTTGAATCAATCCGAGATTCGTCGTCCTGCAACCCTCGAGGCAAAAGCAAAGCCCAGCCTGAAGCTTGATCTAGTAGTGTGTTTCCATAGCAAGGTTCATGGGCCCATGCAGGTTTTTCCACGGCACCTCGCTTTCGAAGGTAATTTCCCCCGCGAATGGTCAGTCCCACATAATCACATCAATTGCTTGTCGACAATCGGCCTTCGGCTGCGGAATGAGCCGCGCGGAGTATTTGTGGATACGCGGCTTCCGCCCTTGGCGGTATTGTGTAATCGGCTGTAACATTACATGCGGGGAAGGTGTTAAACCACACGTATATGTATGGTAACAATGTTTTGAGTTTGTACAAGTCACGCCCATGAAGCCCCTTGGATAAGCCTTGGTCCTCATTCACAGTTTATCGCTTCATGATCTCATTGTAGATCAATCCAACACACCAATTTTGAAACAAATTTATGACCCACAGAGCTAACACTTTCCTGATTGACCATTAACATCGGCTCTCGGCAATCCATGACGTTCTCATTTGGTTCATTCGAGCAATTCACCGCCCAAATTGGACCCGCATCAGCGAATCCGGAGATGATGTTGACCATATGCAGCGAGCGACCCAGACTTTACACTTTGGCAACCGACTTGCATTCACTCATTTGGGAAGTCTTCTTCATTTAGCTGTGTCGTTCTTACTCATTTCGCAAACATGTCCGACCATGTAATTCCCGGCTCTATATCAAGATCTCCGCCCCAGCCCGCCTCCGCTTCTCCTGACTCTAACTTCTCAGCTTGGTGGGCCGGACTGACCAGCTGGTGGAATATTCATATGTCTTTAACATCCTACTCACAGCTTCCTCAAGCACCTGATCAACAATCCGCTGAATTGGAGGGTGAGACGCAAGATCCCACAATGGAGGCATTGCGGCTATCTAAAGCCCGATGGCGCACCTACTGGCTTGCTGTCGTGCTCTGTTGCGGTGGCGCATTGTTTGGATATGATTCGGGTGTTATTGGTGTGTACTCATGCGGCTCCTGGTATCCGCTCTTGCTTTCGCTGTGTCTAACTTCCCCCAGGCGGTGTCCTCACATTCGACTCCTTTCAACAATCATTTAAATTCACTGCAGAAGAGAAGACTCAGATCAGTGCCATTGCTGTTGGTATCCAGCAGGCTGGTGCACTAGCTGGCTGTTTTATCGTGTGGCCAGTGACCAACCGGTGGGGCAGACGAATTGCCATGATGGTCTGCTCTGTGGTGTTCTGCATAGGTGTCGTGCTCGAGGTCATTGATACCCACTCATTATCGGCGTTTTATGTCGGACGTGTAGTCTGTGGCCTTGGAGTTGGAGCATCGGCTACTGTCATTCCAATCTACCTGTCCGAGATGAGTCCTAAGGAGATTCGCGGTCGGCTTGGCAGTTGCTACCAATTAACCTACACAATTGGCATCTTGGCATCTTACTGGATCGACTACGGCGTTGAAAAGATGCCCTCCAGTGCCAAGCAGTGGCAGTTGCCAATTGGTCTGCAGCTCGTTCCAGGCGCGTTGATGGGCCTGGGCATGTTCACTTTGAATGAGAGTGTGCGCTGGCTCCTGGCTCATGGAAAGACCACGGAGGCGTGGGAAAGCCTTGTGTGGATTCGTGCTGGTGACGGAGCTACAGTGCGGGAGGAATTTGAAGAAATGCAGCGTGGCCTTGAAGAAGAGCGCCATGCTACGGCTGGCTTCCATCCACGTGAATTGCTCGAAGGGCCTAATTTGCACCGGCTCCTGGTCGGCGGTGGCCTCTTCCTGGCACAGCAGTCGACTGGCTCGACCGCCCTCGCCTACTTTGGCCCTCAGTTCTTCTCCCTTATCGTTGGTCCTGGTGACAAGAATTTGTTACTGACTGGCATTTTCGGTGCTGTGAAGGTCGTTGCCTGTTTAATTTTCGTGGTCTTCATGTCTGACCGGTTCGGACGCCGCCCAGTGTTGGCTGGCGGAGCTGCTTTCATGGCCGTGTGCATGCTGGTTACCGCTGCTGTCGTCAAAAACTACCCACCGCAGGACGGAGTTGTGTCCTCTGCGGGCATCGCTACAGTCGCCTTGATCTATCTCGACATTATCGCTTATAACTTCAGTTGGGGCCCGTTGCCCTGGCCATGTGCGAGTGAAATCTTTCCCACTCGAATCCGTGAGCCGGGCGTCGCATTTGGTGTTGGCTCCCAATGGCTCTTCAATTTTGTATGGAGTTTCTCCACTCCATACATCATGGCCGGAATTGGCTGGGCAACGTTCCTATTGTTCGGTCTGCTGGATGTTCTTATTCTCATATTTACTTACTTCTATCTGAAGGAAACTGCAGGCAAGACCTTGGAGGAGATCAATGAGATGTTTGATGGTATTGATCCTGATGCCGAGCAAGGCTGGAAGGATGATGCAATCGTTGATGGCTTGGGCGCGGAGACAGAGAGGTCACCGCAATATTTGGATGAAGCTGAGTCCGTCAATACAGCAAAGTCTGCCCAGGATAAGTCTAGAACCAGGCACCTCGAGTCGACCGCAGGCCGGGCTTGACTTGTTTAGGAAACCCCTTTTGTGGACATAAGAAGGGTGGTGTGATCGGCATAAATATACCTAGGCATAGAACTACTTCGACAGGCAGACTAATTCACCTTGGGAGGGGTTCATATCAATTTATGTCCCCCAGAGTTGCATTTTAGCATCCATGGACTAGGTACACGTTTCAAATCATACATGACCATCAATGAAGAGTAACTTAGCATGGTTTCAACACCATACATTGATATTCCGGTAGCCGTGCATACGTCTCCACTAGAAAGAGTTCAAAGTTGGGAAACAGCAGTGGGTATCCAATTTGTTTATGCCCTGTTCTATGTGAATCCCTATCAAGTGTTCACAGATATACATGTCTCATATTTTCATTTTCGTTCGCTTGATCAGGGCGCTTAAACGATCACCTTGTGACCAGCAGGCTGCTCCTCGGGCTCACCGAAGATGTTAATGTCCCAACGAGGCTTGTCTGTCATGGGGTTAGCACATCAATTACTTTTGTCAGGTGGTGAGCTGATAAGGCAGGGCACTTACTAGCAGTGTAAGGAGTGTTATAACGTTTCCGGTCTTTGCCCAGGGCGCTGACCTTAGCCACCTCCTCGTCGGTGAGCTCGATCTCTCTGAAGTTATCCTGGATACGCGAGGCAGTAACCGACTTGGGGATGACACTGTGACCTCCGACCTGGGACCAGGCAAGGCTGAGAAAGAATATCGTGTTAGCGATAGGAACAATGACCATTCACTAGAAGAAGACATACATAACGTGAGCACCGGTGACGTTGTTACCGGTACGCTTGGCAACGGACTCAGCGACCTCCTTCACCTCAGGACGGGTGATCAAGAGAGGAATGTTGAGCATGTTGTTGCCAAAGGCGGAGTAGGCAGTGACGTGGATGCCCTTCTTCTGGCAGTACTCAATAAGGTCGTTGCTCTGCAGCACGGGGTGGCGCTCGATCTGGTTGGCGGCGGGGACAACACCGGTGCCGTTAATAATAGCCTCGAGCTATTGGAAAGTCAGTATAGATCCAGAATCGACCGGCATTAGGTAGGTTAACGAACGTGAGGGATAGTGTGGTTGGAAACACCGACGGCACGAGCCTTGCTCTTGGGGAGCTTGGTCATGGCTATAGCAAAATCACAAAGTTAGTTTGCAAGGCTAACAACCTGTGGCAGTATGAGCGGTTATTTGACTTACCCTTCCAGGTATCGACAATAGAAACATCATCGTCAATGACGACATCACCACCCTCAACAGTGCTGTTGGCAACGAGAGGGAAGTAGTTGTCACCCTTTTGGAATGCAACGGGCCAGTGGACGAGGTAGAGCTGAGTCTATCAGCAAACGTTCTTTGTAAAACTCATGTTTTCCACATACATCCAGGTAGTCCAGCTCCAACTCAGCAAGGCAGCCATCCAGAGAGGCCTCAACAACTTCGGGACGGTGCTGGCTGTTCCACAGCTTGGAAGTCTATTGATGGGAATTCCTGTTAGCGACAGGTTCTCCAAACGTGCTGGCGACAGGAGATCAAATGCATACAATGAAGAGGTCCTCGCGCTTCAGGCCAGGGACGTCCTGGTAGGCACGCTTGATACCGGCGGCAACCTCACGCTGGTTCTCGTAGCTAGACAGAGCAGGATCGGTCAATATCTTCTATATCATTGCGATTGAATCCGCGGGAACCAATTATAGCATACATAGTGGCCAAATCCTAGTTTAGAAAGCAGTTAGTGTTCCGCTTGACTTGTCTTAGGGGCGCTGGACTCATACCAAGTGGCGGTAACCGGCCTTCAGGGCCTGGTAGACGGCCTCACCGACCTGACCAGGAGCCGACTGCCAAGTACCGAATCCCAACTGGCTGTGAAAATATTAATTGTTGTAATTGCTGTGTTTTTATTCAGGTGGACGTACGGGATCTCAGCACCAGTGTTCAAAGTGACCTTCTTTCCAAGAGACATATTGGATAGTTCAGAGGAGATACTTTTTCAGAGAGCGAAAAATGAATTGAGAAAGGAAAGGGAGCAGGAATTGGGGAGAGACAGGTTTAATAAACGTGTCTCCGGCGGGGTTGGCATACATCCCACGCAGCCCCTCCCTTGGTCGGACTAGACCCCACCGAGAGGGGGGAAGATCGTCTGTTGTCGAATCCCCGTATGCATTGACCGTATAGCTTTACTATAACATGGTATGCCTTCTGTACCTACATTGTAAGGTGACTAACTGATAGGAAATTGCACTTTACACCTCTACATATCTCTCTCTTGATCTCATCTTCCATCACCTAGGATATCTCATCTGTGATGTCATATTTATTACCCGCTTTTAACCGGAGATTTCTTTTTTTACCGATTCCACTAGGCAACTTCGCGCCGAGACCTGGGGACCTGGGGTAACTGGTTGTGTCCCCGTTGACTAATGAACTCGGTCTTCACCTGCCCGTTCCTCACTGATTCTTTTGTCGGGCACCCAATTCGGCTTAGCACTGCTCTGTAGTATTGCTCCAACTTTGCTTTGGCAATGAGACATACGGCAACATCACCGAGTTCGATTCGAGAGCACTCGGAGTATCCCCGGCGCCCTCGGCTCGATCGCTCCGTCGCATACTCCGGTATAACTGGGCTGATCGGCTCGCGAAATGACTGCCGATGACACCATTGGCTACCCGAGCTCCGTAGGTTCCAAGCTTCGACGCTTGGACCTTCCCCACGTGAACACGGAGTTATTGAATCCCATCAATTAGTTTTAGTTTGATCATTGGGATCCTCTCCACGCTTTTCTTTCAACAACACCTCCACCAGCACCACGCCGTCACGTAATTATGGCCAGCAAGAACACTCCTCGAGTTTCAATGTCATTGCTTTTCCCTGAAAACAATTTCTTATATGACCACTTCGTTCACAGTTCATGAATCATGGAACGAAGTCAGGAGCGACTGATCGCTTCGTAGGAGATAATGACCAGCAATGAAGCAATGCCTGGGTGGTTTCGACTCCCACTGTTGAAAAGCATGAGGGTTGTTGCGGGGAAAGACATGTCCATGCCCCATGGAATAATCGTGTTATTGTATCTCCTTCGACAATACCTAGTCAAAACTGGATCTGGGGTTCGATATAGTAACAAATTAGGCCCAATTCATTGACGCTCCCGAGTTCTGAACCGTATTTAGTGACGGCCCGATGGCTTCCGTTATACCCTGTAAATCCGGGGTGGAAACCACATGTGTAAAACAGACTAAATTTCGACATGTCGCAGAGGTGCTGCGAGACACTGCTTACTTTTCAGCAGCAAATTTGTGACTCCTTTAGAAGGTTCCAGGGGCTGTCTTTCTTACAGTCCATTCCAAAGCTGTTATTTGTGATTTCACTCAAGCCAGGTGGCATGGTTCGCTATGGTGGCCACAGCTATAGCGACAAAGCCCAAGCTCGATCCCTATAAAGACTGCGTGGAGATATGGCGCCTGTCTACCGAATACGCTAGAAACAATGAACTTATTCAGAACCTCGTCTATGCCACCACTTTCTTCAACGTTGTTCCCACGCCCTAGGGCTCAGAAGTAGCCTGGCGCAACGATGGAGGCACTGTAATCTAGGGATCTACTGAGCATCAGGTTCATATCCAGTTGAACAACTCCATTTGGTGGTCCTATGGCCCTCACGATCCTCGTGCCAAGTAGTCAGCCGATCATATCAACAACATTCATGAGTATTGAGAGCAAAAATACCCAGGCCATTTCTCGCACACCAATGATTCCCTTTATGTGATGTGGTTTACGGCGGTCACCCACCATCCGCTAAAAGAAAGAATGATTTTCGGCCTACTTTGCCGAACCCCACAAGGATACCCCAGGATGTCCATTTACTGGATGGAAGAAGACGGATTGTGAGGATCTGGGTGCGTACCTCAATTCTGAATTTACATAACGGTGGTCAAATGTGATATAAGTTCACGTGAGACATTATAATTGCCATTGGCTTAGATGGTACCTTCAGGCATAAAGACAGTATCTCCAGTGGACCCAGTGGCTTCGCCCAGTTGAGGGTTGTGCATCTGCCTGAGTTAAATACTGCTTTTTTCTTGGTATGATAGAGAAATATCTACACTTGAACCTCAATTTCTAGTCGATCAAATGTGAAGTATGAAGTATGGAATATGCATCAGCGACAACTGGTCAATGCGCGGGGAGAACCAACCCACACTTCTCCACCCGCACAGAACTCAACAAGCAGAAGGCCACCTTTTTTCCCTCCCCAACTCCCCTTATTCACCATCACCATGTCGCACTACGCCCGCGTTGAGGAGCTATCTGACTCGGATCCCGATGAGGTCGCTCCCTCGGAGCCCCTTCCCAGAGACTCCATCATTGCTCCAGTGTCCGTCCCACCTACGGCCACCCCCAGCCCACCTGTGGCCCAGATGCCCCAGTTCCCCCAAATGCCCGAGCCTCAACCCCAGCGCGAGATCCCCAGGCATTATCAATGCCTGTACCCCGTCTATTTCGACAAGACCCGTTCCCGCGCCGAGGGTCGAAAGGTAGGATCAGAGCTTGCAGTGGAAAACCCGCTGGCTCGAGACATTGCGGATGCCGTACAGATGCTGGGATTAAAAACCGCGCTGGAGCCCGAGAAGCTGCACCCGAAGGATTGGGCGAACCCTGGTCGAGTGCGTGTACTTTTGAAGGACGAAGATGGCCGCCTGGTGAACTCCAACATCAAGAATAGTACGTGCCTTACTGGCGTCTCCCCACTATCCACTATCGGGGGTTTTCAATGGCATTGGATCAGCGCTAACTGATTATACCACAGAGCACCATCTTTTCATCATTGTCGCACAGTATCTGAAAGCCCACCCCACCAACGAACAATCCCCATACCGACTCCGCATTCGTGGCCTTCCGACCCCCGAGAAACTCCCGGAAGCTCCCCAGGCCCCGCGTGGATGGAAAATCGGAACCATCTTGCCCATCCATTCGCCCGCTTATAGTGGAGGTGGTGTGAGCGATAACCCGTTCAAAGAGGCCATGGCGGAGCTGCAGAATATGCAGGGAATGCCCGGTATGCCTTCGATCCCTGGAATGCCTGGCATGCCTGGCATGTCTGGCGAGAGCTCGGGAGCCGACTCGGAAAAGAAAAAGAAGGACAAGAAGAAGGGTAAGGCTTGAAGTGGTCGTTTCCTTCCTCTTGTCTTTCGTACTTTCCAATTGCATTGCACGGCGACGGGCGTTTTCTTTTTCTTTTTGTTCCTATATGATAGAGGACACGCAGCTTCTTGATACCTGGTGCCTTTGGTGGCCAATGTCTGGAATGAGTGACGGACCCGGTAGATCCTTTACGGCCACTAGGTGGCCTCTGTTCATGTACAACTCCCAAAAAACCCGCATCGAATCTTATATGACGCAGGTCGTGGGACTCCTTTTACAAATACTCCGATATATCCAATGGAAGATCACTATTTAAACATTTCTTCTTTTGGTATGGAGACCAAAGATTTTGTATGGCTTTGGCCGCATGTCAGAATGATAGATGACATGCAATATACAGCTTGTGCGAGGGTGCGAAATCCAGTTAAGCAGTATATGTATTGTCTCTTGATCTTGACATTTCCCTTTCCACTGTTAGAAACAGTCTCCAGCATGGCCTACATCTTGACAAATAGACAGGCCAGAGAGCTGTATGTTGATGCTAGTTAGTGCCGAGACCCTCCAGCTAATTCCTCACAGCCACAAATCCATGATAGGTTATTTGGCATCCATCAATGCTGTGCAAAGCGTTGCCATCCTCGAAAAAAAGCTTCCGATAGACAACAACTTCGATCTGAATAGTGTGGGTGACGACCGGACGATTCGGTGCTGGGTTCTGTCACAAGATGCACGCCTGGTGAAGACTATTGGTGATTCATTAGAGCAATTTATTACTTGTATCCGGTGGGGCCCTAAGCAAATTCAACGAGATCGGTGAATTTGCCATGTTCTGGGGACAGGCGGTGCCGACTCCTGTGTACGTGTCTGGATGTGAGGTATATTCGCACCCATGTTCACGACTACCAACTGAAAGATCAAAGCACTGCATAGAAATAAACAAAGACTTTAATGCAGAGTATAATGACGTTGATAGTCATGGATAAAGAACATGAAACAAAATAGTTTCATAGAAACAAAGACATTGGATATTCATAGGTCAAAGGCACTGCATAAGTACAGTGGCATTTCCCAGCAAGACACCCCATCACAATTACAATCCAACTTCTCACCCGCATTGTTATCTATTTAAAACGCATATAGAACTTATATTTTGGAACAGGCATGAATTGGCACAGAATCCACAAGTATAGCAAGCAACCTGGGCCCAATCGACCCGACCTTGGACCACTTGAGAAGTACCCGGAGTCACTTGAAGAGCTGACACGAGCTGAGGCCACAATGCTGACACAAATACTGCATCTAGACAACACAACTCACTCATCTCATAGGACTCGGATCTTGCAATTTATTCGGACTCTCCCCAAACGCCTAAGACGGTCAAGGCGGAATCAATCACCTCAGCTATGCGGAGTCCACCACCTGATCAATCCTGAAGTGACCACTGACATATTACGACTTATCCAACGCGAGATTACTGTGCATTTTCATCCATTTGATTTGCACCCAGAGGAGATTCCACCGTTTGGAATAAGGACCTTAGCCGACCTTCGAGCGTTGAAGGGAATGTGGACCCCGCCAAATACTATACCTGTTCCTCCAAAAGCCTGGCAATACCAAGTCAACAAATGTTCTGGATGCATGTTGGCCCGAATCGCATCCAAGAAGGAAACACTTCGAGATCTGCGAATTGTGCTGTTGACCCGCACTGATGACTATTGTGAACATAGCATACATAGACTAATAACATTCGTTGACGACTGTATTAGTCAGTTTGGCGACGATGAAGCGGAGGAAATCTTTGCCACTGTGATCAATCTGGCCCATGATATGAAGAATGTTCGCCGAGCCTGTATCAGTGCATCGTCAGGCAAATCCGATTGGAAACAGAGCAATGGAAGTGGCAAAAAGCCCCATCCTGTCGATTTGTTCTCCGGATCTGAGACGGGCAGACTCAGACATTCCGAACCCAGTCCGACCTCTCATCTACCATACCACCGCCCGCCAAAAGCGGACTATGAGAGTGGCGGAGCCTGGGGAGATCTGCCTCAACAAATTGACGACATGATCATAATGTACAATGGGTTCGGTCGAAGACGCCCTTATAATGAGCATATATTGGTTCCCAGAGCAATGAATGCCCCGTTAGACATTCAGAATAAAATGCTCTGGATAAAGAGGAAATCCAAAAGGGATGGAGTTGTGGGCTTCCCGAGTGAGTAAACAGTCCAAATAGCTCGCTAATGCAGCAATGTGACAAACGAGGACCCTAGTTTGGATTTTTCTATTCTAACATGCGTCAATGACCCAAAACGCGAGCAAGGACTATCATACTTAGCTATTCATCCCATTTCCTTCTCGATCGCCTTTTCTAGTTCTAAAATCAATTTCTTCAACTAGGCTGATGATTAACAAACATCAACTTTTTGGACATCACCTGTCAAGCCTTAATGATATATCGCCGGTGTGCTCTTTTTTTCCACAATCTATTTTACATACCAATCAACATCACTGCTACGTAGAAGTTATTGCAAGTAATCATAGAAGAGCATCAAGAAGAACTATTTTCATACGAAGCCACATATTTAAATATAATGGAGAGGAATTGGCTAGCTGAGCACAAAATAATACCAATCAGCATCCCTCAAGTCCATGCACCCCACCATCGGCTGTATAAGAGCAAGATCCTATGCCCGGGGTGGTCGAGTTCTCTGGGTATAACACAACATTGTCAAAGTCAATGTTATAGCATGGATGCAGGTTGGAGCAGGATACCGACGCGACTTTAGTCGAGTCCTTGTCGATATAGCCTGTGAAGTTCACAAACGCAACGTTGGAAATGCTCATTTTACTCGTTCCAACATATGAACCATTGTCGCCACTGTCCTGAGTAATGGCAATACCAGAGCTGGCACCATCGACTTCGAAATTTGAAAAGATGACATTGCGCACACTCCCCCAACCACCACCACGGGGCAGCCCTGCACTTTCATACGAACTTTGTGGCACGAGCCCACCCATCCATGTCTTGATATAGGCGCCGTTCTCCATATCATTGTTGCGTCGAATGATCTTCACGTTGTCGACCAGAATGTTGGCCACGCCTGAGTCTTCCAGGTATTGCCCCAAGCTTCCAATGGCAACGCCATTCCCTCCGTGGCAGGTCACATTGCGAATATCGACGTTGTATGAACGTGGCTTAATCGCTATACAATCATCACCACCTTGGTATACCAGGTTGGTGAGTTGAACATTATCCACATCCATTGTATCTATCTCGTGGAAGGGCTCTGTTAGTATCCTGTTTATTGATAGTAGGGACCGTGAGCTGCTCACCGAAGCCATCTGTATTCTGTACCCAGTTCTCCCCGTATGGTGCATTCACCGCGGTGGCATTGCATAGGATATTGTTGAAGCGCATGTTCGTGCCGTTCATAATGTTCAAACTCCACAGTGGTGGGTCTTTGACGTAGAAGTTTTCCACATTCACATCCGACACATTCCAGAACACAAATGGCATTGGTCGACCTGGCTGCGTAGTGCCTTCCTCCGCATCGTACCACACATTTCCATTTCCATCAATTCCGCCTGTTCCATAGCCATCAATGCTGATCCCGCTTCCTGAGATAATGAATCCTGCGTGATGATTCTGGAAAGCGATGGGATAGGAATTGTTGCGCCAGTAGCTCAAGTCATCAGAGAACTTCATATCATTAGCTATTTTCTCTTCCACTTGACCTCAGGTCGGTGATGTATCACTCACTGTCCATTTCCCGCGCCACTCGATTTTTACATCGGTTAGCACTGGGTTCAATCGTGTCGCAATCCAGTACGACTGATCCTCGGGGAATACCACGGTACCACCGTTGTCGCATTTCTTAAATGCTTGGAGGATGTTTTCAACGTCATCTTTTTGGTGACCTCTCGCCTTCACTGTACAAACATTCCCAGTGGTGGGAACTGCGTAGACAGGAGTCAGAAACGCTAACCCAATAGCCAGCACTGACGATATTTCTAGTAGATGCATGATGTTGCCTTACAACTAAAAAATGCTGTATGGGAATTGAATGGCATCATATATATGCATCCCCATGTCAGTCTATTCTATCCTCGGAGATCTTTATGCCGAGCTTGAAATTGCGGAGAAAAAGCTTTCCATTTGCGGGGGAGCGACGGAAAAGGTTCAATGTCCCCCGGCTGGAAGAATCTGGGGATAAAGGGATTGTTGCGTTGATCTTCCCGGGTATAGCAAGGGTTGCACAATATCTTCCACCAATGAAGCGGACTCAACTTATTAACTAACTGCGACCTGTTCGCCAAACCTAAGGACATTCATGCTTTCGACTTTCTTCTTCCGTTTGGGCTAATTGAAGCCAGGGGCAGATTCATGGATTATGGAGGTAAAAAGAATGAGGAGAGCCTGAGTATACTCCAAGGCTGCTGACCCTGGAGTGTAAGCTATCGGTCCGATGTTTTGTTTCCCCCTGCTATCACTTTTGAACTCTTGACCTTCAGATGGCCTTCAGATGGCTTTGCAATTGACATGAGTTGATGCGATCAAATCTTTTTCCCTGGGACCTCATGAACCAAGATAGGTGTCCCGGTTAAGCGGATTTGAATATTGCCGGGGTTTCCGATGCAAGAGTGTGGGCCACGAGATCCAGAGATTTGCATCTTTCAAGATCAAAAACCAACTTTGGCTAGAAATATTCACCTGGGCGATACAGTCTGGCGAAACATTCTGTGGCATCAATCGGCCCGGTGCGTGATGCTGGCATCGTGTTGCCCCCACATCCCCTCATCTCGGGGTTGTGTCCGAGATGATCAGTTCCACGCAAGGGAACAACTTGGTTTATCAGCAAGAGGCACAGAGTTGCCCCGCATTACGATGATCTTTTCTTTCTCTCCAACTATTTATCCTGGCGGCAGCCCTGCACCTCCCTGAACAACAAGAAAATTCAGAACACAGTGATGTATGTTGACCTATCCACGTTTGTTTGCCTCGAAACTCACTGTTGATTTCCCAGGGTTTATACCGCATCTTTCGCCTTCTTCGAGGCCCTCTGGGAGGTTTGTGGCCAGAACATTGTTATTTGTACTATGCGCGTCTAATACCGTCTTCTTTTCCTAGGGTGGCGTTAGCCATGTCTTTGTCAATCTGGGGTCAGACCACCCGTCGATTCTCGAGGCCATGCTGAAAGGACAGCGTGAGAAGAAAGGCCAATTTCCGAAAATAATCACTTGTCCCAATGAGGTATGCTAAGTGCTTTTTTCCGCTATGTTTGGACCAGCGGTCTTAGTGTTCAATATGTGTGTTCGGAACGGGAGCCAGGGCTAATCCTCTTGTGAAGATGGTAGCACTTTCAATGGCTGATGGATATGCGCGCCTCACTGGTGAGCCCCAAGCCGTTATCGTCCATGTCGATGTAGGCACTCAAGGCTTGGGTGCCGCGGTTCACAATGCCTCTTGTGGCCGAGCTCCGGTTCTTATTTTTGCTGGTCTTTCTCCATATACAATCGAAGGAGAGACGAGGGGTTCACGGACGGAGTACATCCACTGGATCCAGGATGTGCCAGACCAAAAGCAAATTGTCTCACAATACTGCCGCTATACTGGTGAACTCAAGACCGGGAAAAATGTGAAACAAATAGTGAACAGAGCCCTGCAATGGGCCACAAGTGACCCAAAGGGTCCGGTCTATCTTGTTGGAGCGCGAGAGGTCATGGAGGAAGAGATTGAGCCGTACCAACTGAACCAAAAGGTGTGGGGACCAGTCTCACCCGCTGCCCTGCCCCCAGCGGGAGTCGAGTTGATCACATCTGAGCTTTCGAATGCCAAAAGCCCGTTGGTGGTGGTTGGATATACTGGCCGAAGCGCCCAGGCTGTGACGGAACTGGTCACCTTGGCAAACCACTTCAAGGGAATCCGAGTTCTAGACACTGGAGGAAGCGACATGTGCTTCCCCGCCAACCATCCGGCTTGGTTAGGACTGCGATACCCCGGTCACGATCTTGTGAAGACTGCCGATCTTATCATCGTCATTGATTGTGATGTGCCATGGGTACCAACTCAGTTCAAGCCCTCCGACTCGGCGAAAATAATTCACATCGACGTCGACCCTCTCAAGCAACAAATCCCTGTCTTTTACATCAACTCGATGGCTACATTCCGTGCGGACTCAACCACCGCACTTAAGCAGCTGAACGACTATATCGGCGTCAACGGCCCGATCCAACAGTACATCGGATCCAAGGACAATATAATCATGGGGCAGCAGCGTGACGAGGAATATCTAAAGCGACGACAAGAAATCACAGACCTGGCGGCTCCGCCAGACGGCGGAGACGATGCTTTGCTCAACGTTTCATATCTTATGGCGCAAGTTCGCCAGGGATGCCCTACGGACACGATTTGGGCAATCGAATCGGTCACACTCACGCACGCTGTATCGGATCAGATTGCTGCCACATTGCCAAAATCCTGGATTAACTGCGGCGGCGGCGGTCTGGGCTGGTCTGGCGGTGGTGCGCTTGGAATCAAGTTGGCATCGGATGTGAAGAATGGAGGCCCTGGTAAGGGTAAGTTCGTGGTACAGGTTGTTGGTGACGGTACATTCCTTTTCTCAGTCCCAGGCTCGGTTTACTGGATCTCACGTCGCTACAATATCCCTATTTTAACCATCGTGTTGAACAACAAGGGATGGAATGCGCCTCGGCGGAGTATGCTGCTGGTTCACCCGAATGGCGATGGTTCCCGAGCTACGAATGAGGACTTGAACATCTCTTTTGTGCCCACCCCCGATTATGCTGGAATTGCGAAAGCTGCGGCTGGTGGAGAGTTGTGGGCTGGCCGGGCCTCCAACGTGGCGGAATTAGCACAAAGACTTCCCGAGGCAATCCAAAGCGTCCTTGGTGGGAGGAGTGCGGTTTTGGAAGCACAACTGGATGGAACTGCTGGAAAATACGTTGAAAGCTCATAGTGGCTACTGAAATGAGGACTTCAGAAAGACATTAGGTGTTGCTATAGACATCGTGTTTCGCGCAATCCTAGACTCATTCTCAATTTGCAGTTGATTTCTCTGACACATTCTTCATGTTATGCCTCACTAGGACGTATTTGCAAAACACCGCGTGCTTATGGGTGATTGTGGGAGGGATACCCAGGAGCTTGAAGCCAAGCGGACAAAAAGCATCCAATGCCATTTAGTACCGAGGAGCCACCTTCGTATCCCACATCCATGTGTTACGCCTCCCCCGGCCAGATAGCGTTCGCCAGCTCCCTCACCAACTTCAACTTGTCCAACATATTCTCTTTTGTAAAGCGATCCTCTCGACTATTGCTAGCGAATCCACACTGAGGGCTGACGCCTACCATCTGAAGACTTTCTTCAAGACTGATACCATTTCCTTCCGCGATAAAACTGGCAGCCTTGAGGACGCGCTCCTTCAACTCTGCAATGTTTTCTATTTCTGCCGACTTGGTTGACACGACACCCAATATCACGTTCTTCTCCACTGGCAAAAATTGCAAGGGCTCAAACCCGCCAGCTCGTGAAGTGTCGAATTCCAAGTAGTAAGTGTTGACGTTGAGTTCCTGAAACAGTTGAACTGCAATCTTGTCATAGCCGCCAGCCGACCAGTATCGGCTGTCCGTGAAATTGCCTCGGCAGATATGGATTCCGATATGCATGTCAGGAGGTACCTCTCGGAGGCAGTCATTATACAACTGAACATACGATCCAAGTAGCTCCGTGGGGGATTGTGTGTTTGTCTCGTCAAGGGCCCAGCCTTCTAGAACATCCTTGGAACAAAAGTCTGCAAGCCATCAGTTGGCAAAGTCAGTTCGTCATGATATCCAAGAGATACTCATTGATGAAAAGTAAAGCCAAAGTCAACTCACACGACAGGTCAGGGTCGTCTATCTGAACCCTTCTCAGGCCTGCATCGTACAGGATTTGTAGCTCCTTTCGATAGGCAGCTGCCAGATCTTTGAAGTATGCCTCGTCGGATGCATAGACATCTCTTCTGTAAGCATGACCCTGCTTGTACCGGAGATGGTACCAATGAGGTGCAGGAATGGTGATTTTGATATCGCCCAGTCTGTCCGCGTCGACAAGTGATCTCAGATAGAGAAATTCCTCCAGGTGTGGGCTATGTCCGGTGTGTCTGATCTTGCTCGTGCATAGAACAGTACTTCCAATATGGTATTCCAGAAGCGCTTTGTTCTTGGGAAGATAGATTCGAACATGCTCTGCAACCAATGGAACTTCCTCAAAGCCATCGAGCTGGTCAAAGAACGACCCCCAAAATACTAGCAAAGTTAGTTTTCACTCGGCAAAAGATTCAAGCTCTCGTACAAGTGCGTCTGTACTCTCCATCATTGACTACCCTGAATCCGAGATTGATTTGGTCCTTCACAATCCCTGCGATTGCTCGGTTCTCGATTTCTTGTAAAGACTTTGGGTCTGTGTTGCTAGAGGCAGCCTCGAGAAGCTCTGCAGGACGTAGTAGAGAGCCAAGATGCTCAGCCCTGCGGGGTTGGGTTTTGTTTACCATTTTTGCAAGAATGGAAAAGATGATTTATTACTCCCATTCCAAAGTTGACGGGCCTTGAGGGGGTTTTTAAAGTCCGACGCGAGTGGGGCAGCAGTTCTGGAGATCGGCGTAGATATATATCTATGGTGGAGGTCATCGCCGACTACATACTACTTTCCGCAACAGTTTTTCTATTCATGTGGTACTAGACCTGTGGACCCAACTCTTCAGGGATATTCCGCGACTCACACCTTAAGCGCTGCTATCTATAATGTTTCCATTAACTGTGTTCTGAACGATTTCATGGCGATTTACCTAGGGATGGCTGCGAAGCTGAAAGACCGAGACCGAATGGCCGATCCCGAGACTGAACCACCGAAGAAACACTGACACGACTTCCTGCCCATCAGATTTTAAAATTGACCACGGGAGGCGTGTGGTAGCTGAGGATCAGAACAATAGTTCATATCGAAGTGAAAAATCGAGGATCACTATTCCAGTAGCCGTAGACGATGTTTTGTGATCAAAGACCCTGACCCTCACAAGCTCCACCACTTACGCGTTCATCACATCGCAGACTCCACAGAGCACACTACACTTTCCACACCAACCTTGAACAAGATAAGCAACTGTGCGCATTGAGAGTGCAAAAAAGAGTAATGCGACCAAGTACCCATCAATCGCGCAGTAAGAAACCCCTTGCTACGTGTCTACCCACCCTACGCGTACTCCGTACTAACGCGCCGTGCGAAAAGGAAATCAAAACAACCCCCAGTTTCCCCACTCGACGCCTGCGACTTGCCTCCGATAATTGCTCTCATTGCGATACCAGGATTTCCAAACCAACCGCGAAAATTGATAATCCGAACCGTCACACCGGTTCTCCGAACACGTTGCGCGGGGCTTCATACCAATTCCCACGCGCCGAGCATTCCACGCCCCTGAGCGGCCCGAAAGCGCGAGATCGGCCCGCTGCAGCGCACTAAGCCCCATAATCAGATTGGAAGATCCGTGCATGATTGATCATTACAAGCCTCTAGTCCTGCGGTGGCACTGTTAAGGGTCGAGAGGGGATGCCGGGGCAGTCTCGTAGCCGCGATCGACACGGGCAATCCCGCGATCGAGAGCGCGACCGCGAGCGTCGACGGGAACGAGAGCATCGACAGAGGAGATATGATGACGATGATGGCGCAGTGTCTAGTCCTACGGATCCGCAGAGAGGAAAGTATCGGTTCCGGGGGGAGGACACGGGCTATGATTCCTACGACCAGGAGCGAGATGGAAGTGATGCATACGAAGAAGATCGGAGGCGTAGAGAGCGGAGACGGAGACGGAGGGAGGAGGAGGGGAGCAAGGCAAAGGAGTCGCCAGCTACATCGCCTATCAAGAAACGGGATCGGGAGCGGGATCGCGATGGGCATCGGCGAAGGAGGGAGTTTGTGGAAGGGGAAGGGAGTCCTACCAAGGATATGAGGGAGCGAAGGCACCGGGACAGAGACCGGACAGGGGAACTCGATGTTGATGCGGAGGCGAGGAGACAGAGGCGAAGAGATCGGCGTGAAAGAGAGAGACAGCGAGAGCGAGAAATGGAAGCTGCTGCTGCGGGGGCCGTTGAAAAGAAACATCAGAGCATGGAGTCGACAAGCAGTGCTTCTCATCTACTTTCTGCGGATGCACTGGCGCGAGTGGCTTCTGAGCACGAGATGGAGGATTTACCGGAGCAGTGGGAGCGTCGCCAACGAGAACGAGAGCGAGCGCGGGAACGATCCAAGCACCCGGTTGAAGATTATGACCGTAGAGAGCGTCGCCAACGGAAAAGGGCCGCTTTGGGGGCAGGAGCCGGTGCACTCGGCGCTGAACTGCTTGAGGGAAGGCCACGACATCAGTCTGGAGCTAGAGTCGTATCTGGGTCCTACCTGGAAGCAGGCCACAGCCCGGATATGAATGTCCGTCGTCGTGGCGGTGGTGGTCCTGCGATGGAACAGGCATGGAAATATGAGAATGGTTGGGAAGGGAGCTATGAAAGTACTGAGCGACGGCCATTTTGGAAATTCTGGGACTCGTGGTCCAGGAAAAAACGCATCTGGATTGGAACGATGACAGGAATATTGCTGTTGCTTGCCATTGTTATCCCAATCGCAGTTATTGAATCACAGAAGAAGTCGACAGGCTCGTCCTCTTCCTCTTCCTCGAGCTCATCAAGCTCCTCAAGCAACCTGACTGCCAACCTAGACACTATCAGTCGGGATAGTATTCCGGTGAGTCTCGCTCTGAAAACAGAAACGAATTGTGAAACTGACCTGAATCATAGTCATATGCACAAGGAACCGTTCTTGATCCCTTCACTTGGTATGAGACCGAAGGGTTTAACCTTACCTTTACAAACGAGACCATTGGTGGCCTCTACATCATGGGTCTCAACTCATCGTGGGATGATTCTGCTAGACCAAATGACAACGTCCCGCCGTTGAATGAAGCCTTCCCCTATGGTTCACAACCCATTCGAGGAGTCAACATCGGCGGCTGGCTGTCGATCGAACCATGGATTGTGCCATCCTTGTTTAATACCTACTCGTCCGATGAGGGTATTATTGATGAGTGGACATTGAGTGAGCAATTGGGCTCCAGCGCCGCGACCACCATCGAGAAACACTATGCCACCTTTTATACGGAGCAGGACTTTGCCGAAATCAAAGAAGCAGGTCTGGACCATGTGCGTATCCAATACTCCTACTGGGCAGTGAAGGTGTATGACGATGATCCATACGTGGCAAAAATTTCCTGGCGATACCTGCTGCGTGCAATTGAATATTGCCGCAAATATGGACTCCGAATTAAACTGGATCTCCACGGCGTTCCTGGTAGCCAAAACGGATGGCAACATAGTGGCCACCAAGGAAAGATCCGTTGGTTGAATGGAACAGACGGGGAATTGAATGCTAATCGAAGTTTGGAGATTCATGATCAACTCTCGACCTTCTTTGCCCAAGACCGATACAAGAATATTGTGACAATGTATGGTATTGTCAATGAACCACTCATGCTTTCTCTATCCGTGGAAAAGGTGCTGGATTGGAACAACCAGACCGCCAAACTGGTCCGAAAGAACGGTATGAATGCCACCATCGTCTTCCATGACGGGTTTCTCAACCTGGATAAATGGGACGCAATGTTCAAGGACCACCCAGACAACATGTACCTGGACACGCACCAATATACCACTTTCAACACTGGCGAGATTGTGCTAAACCACACCGCCAAAATTGATCTTATCTGCAGCAGCTGGTATACAATGATTGAAGCCATTAATAGCACCAGTTCCGGATGGGGCCCCACGATATGTGGCGAATGGTCACAAGCTGACACTGACTGTGCGGAGTATTTAAACAACGTCGGCCGTGGTACTCGGTGGGAAGGAACATATGACACGAGCTCTTCGACGCAATATTGTCCCACTGCCAGCGAGGGTACATGTAGCTGTGCCGATGCCAACGCTGACGTTTCCGAATACTCGGACGCATACAAAAAATGGCTCCTTTACTACGCCGAAGCCCAAATGTCTGTTTTCGAGACTGCCATGGGGTGGTTCTACTGGACCTGGCGCACCGAAACCGCAGCACAGTGGAGCTATCGCACGGGGTGGAAAGAGGGATTTTTGCCGGAAAAAGCCTATTCACCTTCATTCAAGTGCGGGGATGATGTACCTGACTTCTCCAGTCTGGGACTGGACGAGTACTACTGATATAATGGCATTTACCCTCGCTGCGCACGGATAAACGGTGCGTCGATCCGGTGCGACAACACAACTCGGCGGAAACCTCACATAGAAGTGAATGATGATAATGAAAAGAAACGGATGATTGATAATAACATTGTACTTGAATGTTTCGCTGGTCCCTCCACTATCTCTGGTAAATTGAGGTCCCATTCCTAACGACTGAAATTGCTCTTCCTCTAAACTAGGATGTATTCCAAATGACCGGTTCCAAGTCAATTGGCTATCGCTGATACTGACAGCTGGGCAAACATCACATGTCGATGACCTAGTCTGCGTTCCACAAAGGAGTGATTGAGAACGCTTGTACCCCGGTCGAGAAGGTCAAGCAAGTATTGACATTGCTAGGAGTGTAGGTCGCCACCGCATCACCCGAGCAGTCCTCGGCCGCAAAGCCTACAATCTCCCAGCCCTCGTTATCGACTGACGTACCACACGCCCAGGTATATTCTACTCCAAGGTTGAGATAGTAGCAGTCCGTGGGGTCATTAAGGGTGAGATATGCGCCCAGAACGGAGCAGGTGTTGTTCTCACTGCTTAGCTCTAGCTCGACGTCAAAATTGGTCGGGACTGCATAGGAGGAGTTTGTGGGGATCGAGGTGATAGCACCCGTCAAGTTGGAGAGGAGGTGCCCGTCATAGTTGGCAATATACGTCTCTGTGGGGGAATTAATATGGTCTTGTAATATGGTGATTTCTGGCCTCGCTCTTACCCAGGTTTAAGGTGGTGGTTCCATCTTCGGATGCGTACGTGCCATCGCAGTAGCATTGCAGAGTAGATCCACTATCAACAAGCTCGCAGTCGTCACAGGAAGACCAGTAAGACCCACTACAGAGGACTTTCAGAAATTGAAGTTCAATCGAGAGGGGGGCAATACACGTGGATACTCACTCGGTTTTCCACTACCAATGCTTTTGTGTTAGCTGAGCAGTACGTTTCGAGAATGAACACTACATTCAAATACCTTGAGAGTGCCCTCGCTGTTCTCAATCTTGTTGGGAAGATACACACTACTTGTGATCTCCCCCGTACCATCATCTGTGGGACAAGTTCCGATCAGCCAAGAATCAATCAAGGATATATCAGTGCATTCAGTGGAATATCCCTGAGACTGGACCAGAGATCCACCCAGTCCAACGACGAGAAGAGTGACTTTAGAAAACTTCATGATGGTGGAGTCTAGGCTGCCAGAGTAATATGAAAAGAGTTTAGAAACCTCGGAACGTTTGTTTGTTTCAATATTCCATGAATGCTTTATATAGGCGAGGTCTGCTCCCACCTGGCAGCCACAATACAACCTCATTACGCGTCCAGCTTATTTCCTTTGACTCAGTTATTCCTGCCAAAACCTAGGTTTCTTTCGAGCTTCCACACAAAAGTGTACCTCACAGTTCATTTGAATAAGCCCTAAACTGATTCAGGAATGACTACGGTAATTGGAATGAACTAGCCAGGGGCTCGGCTTAGCTCTAACCTGAGTAGAAGATGACCTGCATCGGGAATACCACTTTTTAGAACCAAGCTTTACCAAACTCGGTTATGAATGCATGAAATCTGAATATCGATTGGCTGCGACGTGGACTTTGCTCGCCTGGTCCAACGCTAGTATAGCGCATCCTTGGGAAAACTCCTCCGGCTGACACACTTCCCCAATATTCTAACCCCTTCCAAACCTCCAATTTTCTGCCGCAAGGCAATCAAATCGAACCAGATGCTGATCTTTAGCTGATGCAGTACAAGCCACAGCGTGCCAAAAGTGTATTTTCTTTCGATAAAATGACTAGCAGATATTCAGCTCGGGACGCGCGGAGATTCCACATTAGATTTGTTGCATGAGGCTATCTTAGCATGAGCCTATAGGAGAAACAGACTCTAGAACTGGGATCCATGTTTGGGAAATGAATGATGCACAAAGTAAGCACCAAGTCTAGCGGGGGATCACCCCGTTAAAATTGATGAAGCCGAGGTTTGAGTCGCAATAATCCATTTTCCTTTGCTTTCTATTTCTGCCTTTGCTTAGGCGTTATGAAGCTGCCACTTGGTTAAATAACTGACTGCGATGGTGAATGTCCAAGGCAATTCATTAAGTTTATTAGACTAAAGGGCCCAAGCAAGATTTGATTCAATCAGAGTGCCAATCCTAACACTAAGGAGATGCCGATCACCGAGCCTTTCCGGTGCGCTCATATGAAACATGATAGTTTGGGGTAGAGCTCTGAATTTGATCTGCATAACCGTCTAGCTCAGGGGCAGTGGCTTATTCAGACCCACAACAAGAAGATACCTGGTTCAGTGAATTCAAGACCTAGACTTCTGTAAACCAATCATTGAAGTGTGCATCTCCTGCCCAGCTGTTCAAAATAGTCTGCCACTTATGAGTTGGCGCCTTCAGGCGTCGAACAACTTTCATTATCCCATACTGAGCTCTAATTTGAAGTGACAGAGTTTGCTATTAGTATTGATCTTATGATATATCAAGTGAACGCAAGCTAGGAACACTAGGAGCTCCTCTGCTGACTTTTTAATGAGCATCGGAAAATTTCCGCAGTTAAAACGTACAAACCATGCTTGATATGAGATCAAACAGCTTTGGTCGAATTTTGATCCTTGGAAAGCAATGCACTTTATTGCAAATATTCTACAGAGCTGCAGGGCCCAAATGGATCCCCGGAGCTGACAGAGATAAGCCATATTCAGCTCAAGACATTAGATATCGTGTAGTGACGCTAGTTTAACAGAGCCTGTCAATGGGCTGATAGATTTGACACCGACGATCAAGCTTGCGGTTGAAGAGCCGGGATATACTTGACCGTGGGTGTTGACAATCCGAGGAACAGCCACCATGAACAAGAACGATAGCCGCAACCTTGGTCTCACACAATGGGAAGAGCTCCAGTCGGGTACATTCCAGCACTTATCGTGGTGTTCTTGTGCAATTTCCACCCAGTTGTAGCATGCCGCATGGCCAAGTATCGAGACCCTGAATTTCATAACACAGGTCATGATGACAATCAATGCGCTCCCGAAAGCGACGCAAGGGACTGTACAGAATGGGGCACAGAATAATCCAAGGCTTCAAGTTCCGCTTTTGTGATTGGCGTCGGTGACATTCCATCACCCCGATTAAGCTCGATCAAGGGATGAGTAGCAATACATCGCATGGAGGTTGAGCCAGTCTTCATGATTGGGTAAATCTCCGCGTACGATCTCTTACTTTGAAATCCAGGACATCAAAACAGGGTCCAGGCTAGAGTTGCGGCTGTAGCATCACATTCCGTGGAAGGACTTGTGTTGACATCATGGATACTAAACAGATGGAATAGCCAATCATTCGCCAAGCTTTCTTGCCCCTTATTGATACCAAGGGACATTGATGGCTCTCGTGCTTTGCATCGGCAGGATTCAAAAGCCTTCTATCTCGCTGCCCATGATGTGAATCAACAACAAATCGACAATTCGGCAACTCGACAAATTCGCCTTTCTGTTTCATCGTCTCTCCTTTATCTCATTTTGAGGCCCAGTCTTCTACCATACTAATTTTAATATCTATTCATTGCTGTCTTTCATTCATTCCCGCAACTTTACTTGCCAAGAAAATCGCTCCATCCATCCAAGATGAAGTTCATTGGATCCGTCATGTTTTTGAGTGCTGCGGCTCTCGCCCACCCAAGTGGCCTTGTAAGTTCCATTCAGAGACGCATACTTTAGCGTACCGCGGATTGGGTCCCATCCTTTTTTTTTTTTTTTTTTTTTTCTTCTCCTTTTCTTTTCTTTTTTTCTCTTTTTCTTCTTCTTTTACTAATGGTTTGTCAGTGGTGGGGTACTGATTTCTGCTACCCAAGTCCAGAAAATACCGACAACCATTGCTCCGTGGCTCAGGAGTCTGGTTTCGACTGGTCTGAGTTGGCCAATGGGGATAATTGGAGTTTTGAGGGCTTCAGCTTCGATGGATTCGCGCCCAAGGATGGCTGCCGGGCTTCGGGAGTAAGTGACGACAGTGCCTGATTACACGGGTTATTCTAACATTTAACAAGGGCAAATGTATCGAGGGAAGATTCTCCCGAGAGGACGACTGGGAGCTGCAGATCGATGCCCAGCAGGCTCCCTTCTCCGTTCGGAAATTCCACATCACCACGTCCCGA
Source organism: Penicillium sp. VS I D KN (assembly GCA_019775415.1). Lineage (NCBI taxonomy): Eukaryota > Fungi > Ascomycota > Eurotiomycetes > Eurotiales > Aspergillaceae > Penicillium > Penicillium sp. VS I D KN. The sequence goes on from JACWFT010000004.1 coordinate 878,999, forward strand.
GATGCAGATCTCATTTTGACCTACCTTTTGGCGGATGGCTCCACCTGCCACCAGTATGCCTCGACCTCCCCCATGGGAAGCGACATTGTGAACGAGCAGTGTGGTGGCGCAGTTTCAGTGATTTTCCAACTCTCTGTGCTGGATCAGGTCGGTGATGTGGATATGGAATTGCATCAGATGGGCTTTGACTGCTCTTCTGGACCAAAGCCTGCAGGCCCTCTGGTTGCTCCTCCGCCCACTTCGACCTCCACCATAATTGTACCCTCAGTTCCAGTTGAATCGCACAAGCCCACAAGCCCAGTTGAATCACACAAGCCCACAATTCCAGTTGAATCACACGAGCCCACAATTCCAGTGGAGTCACACAAGCCCACAGTTCCAGTTGAATCACACAAGCCCCCAACCAGTGACGTGAAAGTGTCTACTTCCACCACTGAGCCCCCTATGGTTACAGTCCCAGTTGTATGGATTACCCATGTTGTGACCGTGACTCAATGCCCTTCTTCTGTGGCTGATTGTCCCGAGCATGCCACTGCTTCCGAGTCTGTCAAGCAGCACCCGCAAACCACTGCTCCTCTGCCCGTTACCACATCGGCTGTGCCAAGCTCGCCCAGCCCTCCTCCTTGCCCAGATTTAGTGCCTAAGTGCTTAAACACGTGGCTCTCTGTTCCCAAGTGTGCCTCTAACAGTGACACTGCTTGCTTCTGCCCCTCGTCCGAGTTTACCGAGAAATTCAACTCTTGCGTACACGCTTGGAGCAGCTCCCAGCAGCAAACCGATTCTGCACTTGCCTACTTTGCCGGCATTTGCGCTCCTTACGTCCCCAAGAACCCCGCCATTATAACTATTGTTCCAACCTGCACATCATCGAACAGTGTTCCTGTTCAACATGTCACCGGTGCTCCTTCACCTACAGGACCGATTGCCTCGATCACCTCGGCACATGAGACTCCTTGCACGACTCTTACCTGGTCTTCCCACACCGTGACTGTCCCGCAAGTGGGCTTCAGTACCCACACGGATGCATCCACAACCGTTGTCAGCCTGGTGACTGGTAACCCAATGAGCAAATCTTCCACTTCACACCATGCCCACACGTCCTGTACATCTTCTTTCACAAAGATGGCAGTGGAAAACACGACCACTGCTACTTCGCACCCGACTTCCCCGCCCAAGCCCACCTCCACTGTTGTTTTGTCCAATGTCGGCTCCAAAGTCTTCTCGGGCAGTCTATCGGCGCTCGGGCTGGCCATTTTGGCTCTTCTTTTGCAATAGCCCGGCTTCCCCATATGAACACATCGTGAGGTTTAAATGTGTACTGTTTAGTAAAGAATCGGGATAAATTGCAATATGAATGTGTAAGCCAGAGAGTAGTCGACCTTTGTCACTTTTCTAACCAGCCAAGCCCATACTGGGTGACAAATAGAGATAAGCCCAGCACAGTCAAACAATAACCTTGTATCTGACATCCTTTAACGAAACTCTGCAAACGCAAAGTCTGCAGGGGTCAAGCATCTTTGCCGTTCGCCGAATGCGTACAGTCCAAGCATCATCCCTGTAAATGCCGCTCCTAAAGGTGGTGATTTGACTGCGGCTACGTTGTCGACCGTGCCAACCCAAGTGACTTCAGGATCCGTTGATTCACGATATCCAAACCGATATTGATCGCCACATTCTATCACGAGCGATACGTCTGATGCCGAGGAAAGAATAGTATTCACAAGAGACCCACCAGACTGCTGAAATCGAAGAATTCGACTTTCTCCACGCTTCCGAATGCCCAGACTGATATATGTGAAATAGTTCCACCACAGCACTGTACCTGCCTCGGTGTATTCCGAGTCTGGTTGAAAAGACAGCTTCGTTTCCCAGGTACAAAATCGATGAATTTGCTTGCGCAAAAAGAGTGTGGGGCAAGCAGGAACAGACAGATTGTAGGGCCCACCATAGAGTCGGAGGTGATTAACGCGTTCGGTAAGTGAGTAGTCGGTTACCAATGGGGTGTCTTGATACGTCAGTTGAAGCCACGTCCAAGGCTTGTAGAACCTACTTTTTCTATACCAGCCTAACTGTAGTTCAGGGCTCGAGAAGTCGTCCTTCCAGCAGATCGGCGTTGTATGATGATAGAGTCCAGGTCCTGCCATTTGGAGGGTGATCTTTCCACCTTCAATAATTGGCCAGTCATTCCCCCACTTCAATGGCACGAGGAATGTCTCACGACCTATGGTAAAGTTAATGAAAGACTCATGAGCAGACCACGCCCACAAGTACCTAGCACGGATTCCTCCCATTTTTTCCCACGCTGGACAGGTCGAACTCCAAGAAGGACCGCCCACCACTGACCCTGAGCATCTTCAACTAGATCAACATGGCCTGTGTTTTGCACCTCATCCTCCGCTCCGTTCCGCCAAAGTGGATTATTCGGCCCAAGCTCCCAAGGTCCAAGCGGTCCATGGGAACTTCGACTCACCCATTCACAATGTCCGCTCTCAGTGCCTCCCTCGGCAGTGAACAAATAATAGTAGCCACCATGTTTGAATATGTGGGAGCCTTCTGCCACACCGGATGTTGACTCGCGAATCAGCTTCGGCTCAGATGTAGAATGGCCCGTATCCAGATCCACGGTGCATATGTGCACCGCGAAATCCTTGATGTTGGTATTCGGAGTGCATTCAAGCTTGCGGTAAGTGGACGAAAGATACACTGTGCCATCGTCATCCCAAAAAAGCTGTAAGATTATTAACATCTACTGTAGATCTGGTGTCAACTGTTGCATAACGTACATCCTGATCGAATCCAACCTGGTCAAAGTAAACAGGGTCCGACCATGTGGTGTCGTCCCAGATATTAGTTGTTCGCACATAGAAGCCCAGTGGCCAGACCCGATCATCTTCTTGGGGTCGATAGCGGGAAAAACTGGCCGCTGCCACGTAAAACACCCCTTTGTGATAACGCAACGTTGGCGCCCATACACCACCTCCAGGCTCCGGGGTGTTGATTTGAAGCTGGCTGGGTCTTGTCAATACGTGACCGATCAGTTTCCATTGAATTAAATCGCGACTGTGGTAAATAGGAATGCCTGGAAAGTATTCAAAAGTTGAAGTGACCAAAAAGAAATCCTGGCCCACTCGAGTAATTGAAGGGTCGGGGTTAAAACCCGGTATAATGGGATTTGTAAAGCTCATAATGGAAGCGTTGAAATGTGTGTTCAAATGTTGTCATGGTCAGCGGAAAGGCGGCGGTTTTCAAGGTACCGGAACGCGGATCATTTCCATCGACTTCATTGGTGGAGAAATATTAGATCTTAGAATGCAGCGGATATCCACTTCCCCGTATTCTGTTCCTGTACATGATAGGGCGAAGGTAGAGTTTAGGTTCGCTCTCCAATAAGTCGCGCAGCCATTCTCTCATATCTGCCTTTGCAAGCGATCCGCCATCGCTTCCCATACCAGATCATCGGAATGAACAGAAGATTAACCAGAAGCGTAAGGCATCCAATTAAGACAAAAGTGTTCTGTAGCCCCATTCCCTCAATCCATGGGTCCAATGTAAAAATTACTATGGTGGCCAACATATACTGGACAAAATTCACGCCTACCAACGCAGTTCCGATGATCTTGTCATAGGTCAGTTGCCATAGATGTTCACTCCAAGAAATCCAGATTTTGAGTCTGCTGGGAAACTCACCTGAGAGTACGAATCTATTAGGAAAGTGAGCGAAATCGGGAGAAGTCCAGCCATGCTAAAGCCATAGAGGCCGGATCCAAGACACGGCCAAATCCATGGCATACCCTAACGAGTAGTGTTAGTGAGAATCGGGCTATCCTTGGGGTATAGGGAAAGAATATAATTGCGTTACCTTTGCTAGCCCGCAGCCGTAAAGAAAAAGACCTGCCGGCCCTATCAAAGCCGGTAGAATGGCGATATACAGGCGCATTTCTGGTTCGTAGACACCATTGTTCCGTATGGAGAGCCGCTGGATAGACCAATCGCTGATTGGACCACCCCATATGCACCCAAAGACTGCTCCGATGAACGGTGAAAAATTCAACAGGCCGATTTCCGCGGTGCCAAAATTGTAAGGTTCAAGTGCAAAGAATTCCGACTGTGTGGTCGCGATTACAGTGAACCAGACCAGCAGAGAGCTATAGGATAACGTCACGTATGCTACGGCTGGAAACATGAACAATACAATAACTGGTTCGTATAGTTGTTTCCAATACCGAGTCTGGTCGCCGGGGGTCCTGGTGAGAAATTTCATGCGTTCCCAATATGTCTTCACTGCAATAGCATGGTTAATCCTGTCAGTCGACTCCTCATGATTAGACGTGCTCCCCTGGTTGTATGGGCTCTCATTGGAAATGCTGGCAATATTGAACTTTGACTCTTCAAAAAAGAATAGGAAGAGAACTAGGTTCACAGCAAGGAAGATGGCAGTCCACCAGAAGATCCATGGCCACCCTTGTGCATCTGCAATGTATCCAGCCGCAACTGGAGCCAGGAAGGTCTATGGTTGTGAATGGTCAATATAGATAAATGCTGAGCTGAATCCACAGAGAAAGACATCTGGACATACCCCTCCATTAAGCATGAGTTGGTATATAGCGTTTACACGTCCTCGTTGATGGACGAAAAACAGGTCTGTGATCTTAACTTCAATCAGCGACAGACTTCTTCAGTAGCAGGCAGAAATGTCACAAACTGTGATAGGCACCAAAGTCCAGCCAACTGCGCATGCAAACCCATTGAAGACCTGAACGGCCACCATATTTCTGAAATCCCGTAGAACGGCCTGCCATACCGCGGTGATGAAAACAATCAGTGCCGTCAAGAGGTAAACAGGTCTGCGGCCAAACTTCAGTCCCAACGGGATTAGTATAATGGAACCGATACCGAGGGAGGCGCAATTGACAGCGTATTGATCATTCAGCTCGGGGTAACTTATGCCCAGGAGGCTCTGAAAGTCTTGCCATACTACAGGGCCGATATCGATTCTGCACTGCGATCAGTAATTGAATCACTGGGCACCAAAAAAGAATATTGTCACCGGTTTGACCGACAAGCCAAAGATTAGAAGAGTATAGAATGCGGTGATCCCGAAGTTGAGTGATTTTCTAGCTGTTGACCAATTCTTACAATGTGTGAGATTCTTAAACAAACATCGGTTGTATTCGGAAGTCGCACCAATGGGTCATTGGGGTCTGCAGTTGGTCTAGGTTGTAAGATGACTGAGCTGGCACCTAGCAGAAGAGTTTCAGAGATGAGTAGGAGACGTTAAAGATTTGTATCATATTATTGATACTCCCAATAATGCTCACATACCAATATTTTCCAATAACACGGTTCCAGGTGCGTAGAAAACACCGTTAATGTCTTCACTACATGACGCCTCCATATCCGGATCCGCCGTCGTCACGATATCAATCATTTCACGCATCCTTGTTGTCAGGACCTAGCTTTGAGCTGCAAAGGAATTTGGCTGCTATTGAATACATTCACACAATAGAAAGCACGGTGGGAAGTTTTGACACTGGACCTCAACAAATGGCCATGCAGCGGATATACTGCATGGACTAACAAGAAGCCACTTTCTTTTCGGCCCATCCGCAGGCCGTTTCGGTGCATCCGAAGATTTTTCGGCTCATCCGAAGGCCCTCGACAAGGTCGTCCCAGGAAGAGCTGAAGTGAATTTGAAACTATGCTGATAAAGGCTGTTCCAGTGACTCAAGGGAAGCAACGGACCAAATCAATGTAGCCATGTTAAATCAGGAGCGCGTCTTAGGTAGGCATAGCATAGTTCATCTATTAAGCTTAGCGCTGCAGGGAGATTCGGAGTGATGAATCAATTAACATGGCTAGTACTTTGGTATGAGACATGTCGTGCTGATGAGTATACACAGAGTTCAAATGAACTAATTGGAAAATCTTTGTGAATTACTACGCAGTTCACGCAGTTGCGATCGTAAACCCATCAATGCCCCTGTGACTTCCCAATTAGGAAGCTCGCTTGAGTGCGGGGATAATGAATATAGTACGTAACTAGGTTACCCTACCTGCTCGTATATAAGAGGGCCAACCTTAAAATCTCCCCATTTTTTTATTTTCACTGACATCTTTAGTCAACAATCCAACCCTCTGATCAACATAATAATATCGTGCACCATGACCAGCCATAAGATTGCAATTATACAATTCTATCCCAAGGCTTGTACTCCCTGACACTTATTGTTCAAACCCACATGAAGGAGAGTACTAATGCTGCAAGTAAAGCCAAATGAACTAGAGTCCAATCATTCTCGGGCCATAGGTTTCATCCGCGAAGCTGCTGCAGCGGGAGCACAGCTGGCTGTCCTTCCAGAATATCATCTGGCCGATTTTGTCACCAGCCATGATTCAGTTGCTCGGCAAAAATGCGCCAATTGGAAGAAATACCTTGATGCATACTGCGCGTTGGCCAAGAAGTGCAACATCTGCGTGGTGCCTGGCTCCTTCTCTGAACTACATGATGACAATACAGTAGTCAACGCCACATATTTCATTGGCAACGATGGGGCTATATGCGGTCAATACGAGAAGAAAAACCTCTGGCACCCTGAAAGGCCTTTTGTCAAACCTTCCGAGAAGGATACTCGGCATACCGCATTTGACACGCCCTTGGGCAAAGTCGGGATGGTTATCTGCTGGGATCTTGCATTCCCGGAGGCTTTCCGGGAGCTTATCATACAGGGCGCCAAGATGATAATTGTGCCTGCATATTGGAAGTATACCGATGCTTCGGATATCGGCATGAAGAGAAATCCTAAGTCCGAAGGAATGTTCCTAGATGCTGCGGTTGTTAGCCGGGCTTTTGAGAACACTTGTGCGGTGGTGTTTTGCAACGTGGCTGGCCCTGAGAATGAGGGATTCGCTGGACTTTCACAAGTTGCCTTGCCATTTGTGGGCTGCATTGAGAGATTTGACAACAGCGAAGAGGGTATGAAGATTGTCGATGTAGACATGGAGATTTTAGAGGAGGCAGAAAGCGTCTACAAGATCCGGGAAGACATTGCCAGACCGGAATGGCATTATGGGTACCGTCATTGACATCGAGATGGGGTTTACGAAGTGCATGTCTGAGTAATTACCCGGGCATCATAGCTTCCTTGCTTCGAAATCCTGTTTTGTACGTACTGAATAGCCAGGTATGGGAGGAAATAGAGAGCACGCGACACCAATTAGATGTTGGGAAAAATCATAAATGTCAGGCCCACTTGCAGCGATTTTAGTAGCACTTTTCGATTACCTCCAACGAACAAACATCCGAGGGGCGCTAAAGAAGAGCTTCCCTGGCTACCGTATCAACACTGGAAAGCACGGAGCTAGATAGAACGATCATTGCTAATTGTGATCTGGAACACCACGTCGCAAGACATGTCTCAATTTAGTAGAATACAGAAGTCAAAACTCAACAACACGTATCTACAAGTGTTGCGTACTTCGTGGCATTGTCATCCGCCATGAACAGGACTAACTCCTCTGGATGAGCACCCAAAACAAGCTCAACGCCCCCATCTTCCCTGATGGGAAGTATTACGAGGAAACGGACTTGCCCATTTCCGCGCTCAAGACCTCGTTCACCCTGCTAGCGCTGATGGGGCTGACAGGACCGCCGGATGCACAGACACACTTGCTCAGCTGTAACTTTGCCAGATTTGCGGGGATTTCGCGCAACTCATCGACAAGAGATGGGACCATACTCCAGATATCAATCTTCGCATCCACGGCCAATCTTTCAACAAGACTGAGATTTGGCTAAACACCAACTGGCCCTAAGGCACAATGATGATTGGAAGGCGCAAGCATCAGGATATCCATAATAATACCAGCACCCTGTTGACAATTCGTTCAGCTAAAGAATTCCCCGATGCCGCAATAACGCGCAGGCAATACAGCGAAGTGGCTTCCCTACATGGCTCATCGGGGATGAAGAGTATATCTTATCTCCCTCGTTCCAGTCAGAGGTCCATGGAACCAAAAGAGCATTCTCACCGATTGGTGGTAGTAATCTAACTGCATCCATCGTCCCAATCAAACCGTGAAACCATGGAATATGCTTGGGTAGTCCATGTTGCGTATATTAGAGGCAATTATCCAACGCAAAAAGCCTTGACGGGGCCAAAAGAGATCGGCACTGGGGTCGTATCCACGAAATAGGGGCCATGTGCCCGACGTTACTGGGTGGACAAAGCGAGAGGAATTAACTCAGGATATCCGCCTCCAAAGTGGCTGACGATGGGAAGCCATGATTGCGGAGGATTTCGCGAACCTCACTGTAGAACGGCCGTAAGACATTGGTCAACTCGGGAGAAAAGGTAATGGAGAGTGGGTATGGAGGAGGGTCGGATAGACTAGTGCTGCGATAAGGATCGCTGGCTAGGATGTATCTTTCGAGACTGATGCTGCTACTGGTTTCTTCGGAATCCCTAAGGACGCGTCGTCGCTTCCTGGGAGAAGGCGGCGGAGTCATCAACTGACTTGGAGCCGGAGACGAAAGGTCTGCGGTAGACGGGAACATCTTGAAGGTTACAATGTCAGGGTGGGGAGCAGTGAAGAAAGATGGTAGATAGATAAAAGGTGAAAGGTGAAGAAACAATGGTAGACGGAGTGGCCTGCAAAGGGTCTAGTAGGAGGAACCTAACCATGGAAAGTGCACAGTGAGGAAGCGGCTCTAGCGGATCTGTGATGTTACCATGAGCCTACCGTAACCAACCCTACTGTGATCTTAATCAAGATCGTCCTGGGGGTGGCCTTGGATTTTGTCCTTAGTTCTGTTTACATTGAAACCACATGCATCTCAACGCTGCGCTCTAGTGAACATCCGTTGTGTGCAAAGCAATTCCCATGTTGTATCAAGGGCATATTCCAACCCTGTGAATCTTAGTTTATCTGAGTGTATATGACCATGTCTGTTATGTCGTGTGCCGCTGCCAAATACAGTATCGGACCTATTTACGGCACTTCCGACCCAAACCCAGGCTTTCAACCACTTACTCTGTTCACATTCTCACAAAATCATCGTGTCTTTTCAAACCACCCGTGATGGATCGCCTTCGTCGTTCTAAGCAATCCTCCAGCGAGGAGTCCCCTGTTTCTGCAAGCTCCTCATTTGTTGCCGATATGAACCTGACCAATCACCTCTCCACTCTGTTGGACCGGGAGCACAATGATATGGTCGTTCAAGAGCTGAAACTCCTCGATGCCACCATCTCCCCGGAGAACATCCTCCTGAAAGTGCTCACCCCAGAGTCGTTTACGAGTACCGCCTCCTCTTTCGCCCGTCTCCAGCAGAGCCAACAGCTCCTGAGCTCGGTCGGATACCGCGCCATCGGCTTTGGCCAGTGTGGCCTTGTCTTTGAAAGGCCTGGTCGAGGGTATGTTCTGAAAATTGCCAAGCCGTCATACGAAGACAGCCTTTGGGCCGACTTCAAGGCCCATTACAGTATCAGCCAGGCTTTCCAAAAGCATCAGAACTCTAGCCAACCAATGGAATGCCGCGTTCCACAGCTCTTCTCTTATGTCACAAAGGAAAACGACCTGTGGTGGAACGAAAATAAACTGTTTTTCGGCACTACGCATGAATCAGTGTCGTTCCCGGCAATGACATTGATTTCTCAACGGATCCTCCCTTTACCAAAAATTGCTCGTGAAGCACTTATCAACAAGTACTGCCCTGAATCATCTCGAGCCCTTGTGGCTACCAATCCCACCAATCGAGACTGTCTTGCAAGGGTTTACCTCGGTCGGCGTCGACTTGCAACTGCTCCATCTGCAAATTTCACCCTGCGAAACTTCAATTTACATCTTGACCAGATGATTGAACTTGGCCTTCCTATTGACAAAATGGCTGGTGCTATGGGTGAAGCTCTAGCACTTGTTCACTGGGCTGCCCATATTGATGGGTATGATATTGAGTTTGCTTTGGGAAGTGAAGGCTATACAACCTACACGCGGGATGTTTCATTTAATTTGAATATGTCCCCAGAGCAGGTAGCAGCACTGTCTCCCCACACGGATATCGAGTCTATGATGTCGGTGAATTTCAAGCAGCGTATAACCCGTCTATGGATGCTTGACTTCAACTTGTGCAATATCTGGGACGAATCCGTCGCCCTTGCGAGCCCTGAGGCGCTAGTATCGCATCTAGTGGTGTCATTTTTCGAAAATGACCCTTATTACCCACTCCCATTGATGGAGAGTGACTTGGAACAAGAGATCTGGGCGGAGTTCACTACACAATATCTCCTGATGGCAACCAAGGTCTTGAGTGGAAAGGATCCAAGGCTCGCAACTCTTCCTTTGAAATTTGTTAATGGCTGTATTCAGAGGGAGCGGGAGAGTATCAGCAAGGGCCTTGGTCACGGCCACCGCGAATTCAAGCAGTGACCTTGTCATATCAATGTCCATGAGGCTTAGCTTATGTTCTCGGTGCTTTTTTTAAGCCTGAGTTTTCTTTATTTTGTTTATGTCTATCAGGTCTGGCTCCTTTTATCAACACTTGTGCATAGCTTTGTCTTTTTACATCTGCACGAATCGACTCGAGTTTGATTCATTAGCTTAGTTACCTCCGAATCCGATGATTAATCTTTATATCAACCAACCTTTCCCGCATATGTCTACTGTAGCTATAGGGCCGTTAGCACAACGGAACTGTAAGACCCTGAAAAAGACCCACGAGAAAGCCGAACAATAGAAGGGGAGACCTCAAACGCCCAACGGCTACTCGACAAGGCCAGAAAGGAACAAGCTGATCTAAAGTAGATTCTTACAAAGAATCAGTATGTCTTGGACCAGACGCAGTGTATCCATGGCCGAATAGTTGCCGGAAAGCCCGTTCCTGTGGTTAAGGGGATTACTCGACCTATCTTGAATTCGAATTTGATGAGCGCATTATGCAGTATGGTTGCGTTGTGGGAGATAGATCTGACTTCACAGGCGGGTTCCCTTCAATTTGGACATACATAACTATCTACACACTACTAAGTTGCGAATGCAACTAAACGCTTAGCGATTTAAAATCAATTCTTCTGATCGATAGCGGTGGAATGCTCTACAGTTATGTGTGGAAGTCAGGCACCGCTCTCTTCCTCTAGTGGTGTTGCATGAGTTTGAAACCAGCCTTTCAGACCGCCTACTATGTATAGATTTACCGCCTATCATACTGACCAAAACTAGCGCACTGGCCAACACACGATTCTTGTACACGAATCATATGTGGTACGTTATGAGGAACGTTCTCAGTAATATTCATGGTGCAAGTCCTACGTGCTGAACTTATCTAGCTGAAAATGTGAGGTTTTGGCTGGCAGGAAACATGGCAGAATATTATGTAAGGAGTGGAAGGGGGTTTCAAACTCATGCAACGCCACTGTCCCCCCAAAAAATATTGGTAACAAGATTACCCAGTCTCATCGGGGCACATTCACATTAACAACTTTAGACACAGAGACGGTGGCAGTATATGAGCTGTACCAAGAATAACTAGACGAAGCTAGGGAATCCACTTCCTCCCACCTCAACTACGAAGCCTCCTCCCCTGGCGGTACGCCAGGACGGGTTGCCTTGCCGAGGCTCATTCCAACCTCGACATCCACCATGGTTTCCTCGTTACTGAGGCGTTCGAGGTCTTCATCAAATTCAATTCGACTTTGCTCGAAAGCTACAATGATACTTGATCCGCCGAATTGAAAGAGTCCAATCTCGTCACCTTTTTCCACGGCGTGCCCTTCTTTTCTCATGTCGTCGTGGATCCTGTCCTGCTGTCAGCATGTGAAGTCGGAAATCGTGGACTGACACTTACTCGACCGTGCCTACATCGGTAGCACCGATTGCCACAAAAAGTACATCGCCAAATTCTTCACTTTCGATACAAACGCAGCTTCTGGCGTTCTCGGTCAGGATATTGACGGAACTATGAAGTGCCACGGGATCAACTTGGAGGTAGTCCCCCGGGATATGTTTATACCACTTGACCTTTCCTTTGACGGGAGAGTGGTATCGATGATAGTCTTGTGGACTCAGCCTAAAACTGGCAATCGAGCCGTTGCTCCACCGTAGACTGCGCTCATCGTCCTGGATTAGGTTCTCAATTGTAAATGAATTCCCTTTGATCCACAGCGCGCGGGTCTTCTCAACGGTTGGGTATACGACTGCTCGGGAGTCCGCCGAAACGATAGCTTTAGTTGGGTCCTCAGGCGCGAAGATGGACCTTGCGTCAGGAGCAAATTTGCGAATGAAAAAATCCTTAAAGGTAGGATAGCTTTCAGGATCCGACGGCTCAAAGGTACCCATGTCGATATGGTAGAAATCAATGAAAGATTTGATTTGTGCGTGGGATTGTGGCTTGCCTTCGTCTTGCCCTGCGAACTTTTCGTCAGTGTCTTCGTCTGGTGCAGATGATAGAAACAAACTTTCGTCTAGGTCTATGCACATACCAGCTTCGAGGTTCTTCCTGTGTGTCCACATACGAAGAGCATGAGTCCGATCAATCCATTCTGTTATAGGATTGAACAGCAACAAGAGCTTCAGCTTCTTCCAAAGAGGCTGTTGTTCGCGTTTGAAATTGCCTGACTTGCGATCCAGAGTGAGCCAGCCCACCTGCCGATCCTCAAGAAGTCTGAGCTGGCGAAGTCCGGCGTCAAATAAAGCGTGAAGCTTGGCTAACAACCACATCTTGAATGATCATGTTTATCTGACTAGGTGTCTGGGGAATTAATATACTGAATGGGTCTTGAAGGTAAAGGAGCTTGCGGTCAGATTGCGTCATACTGAAGTCACAATGAACAAGCTTTGGCCTTCAGGTCAATGTGAGATAACTTTGAATATAATTGGATGATGAGGTTTGCGACCCTGAAATTCTAGAACTAGGGCATCGAATTAAATCATATACCGCGCAGTGACTACGGGTAGTTTTCTTCTCGATCGGATACCCTGCACCATAGGAATCGGCCCTCTTCACGCAATTGTTGAATCATCGGAAAGATGTAAGCTGATGAAGCGCGCTGATAAGACGTCATAAAAACCTCAGCGTTTTCCTCCTTCGTTTGATCAGTGTCTTGTGGTACCAAAAGAGCAAGATGAGCTTATTTGGTGCTGTGACTATCACTTTAGTAGACTAACCAACTACCATGCCCGGCTGGTATTTATCAGAGGACATGAGCCAATATTACAAGCCCCTACGCGGATTACCAGAGCAAAAGCAATGACTGGTTACAATATGAACGAGGACCGCCCACTACAAGGACAGAGATTGTGTTAGATGAGCGGATGGCTCGAAATAATAACACATAATGTACAATCAATTTTGTAGTCAGCGAGGTTCTATCCATTATGATTATGCTCATTTGAAGTCGGCCTTGGTGCCAACAGCAGCTCGGTTCTCAAGATCAGAGTCAACACGAAAAGGGACCTATATTTGCGTCCGGGGAGAGGTTATACTACCAATCCTTATCTCGCAGCCTCTGTAAGAAATTCCCTTCCATATTGTTACTTTGCGTTTATATTTTGGCAAGATAACCTCAGCATTCATGTCTTCGGACGCGCAAGAGTGGTGAAAGACTGTAGGATTTAGTTTAAAGATAAGCCCCCCGCACTCGCCTAAATTTAAGCATGCCATGACACTCAGATACCGTACGTGTGGCTAATAAACATTGTATAAAATACTAACTTAACAGTTTGTGCCGAAGATATTTATCAGTACGCACGTTTCATTTTGTATATATCAGAGTCTGGTGGTAGTGTGTACTATCTTGTGGATATACCTACCACCTGAGCTTTTTGCCCAGCTTTTTGACTTCGGCAGAACCCTACAGAGCTACGCTGGCAACATTTTTCTGCGACGCCAGGTGATGGCCGCATCCAAAAGATAGAATTATGCCCCATTGATTCGTGGGACGATCCGGTAAGAACGCAGATTTTCGTTGGGTAGGGGCCTGCGTACTGACTCATACAACGTAGAACGGCAAAATCCAGTTTAGATAGGGGATGGCATTGTACTAGAAAACGGAATCCGGTGGAAGATGTGTCTTTGTATTTTCTAACGAGAGGAACCCTGTCGATTTAGGGGCCATTCCATATATCATGCATGAATAGCGGGTCTTTTAGTTTTGAAGCTCCTATCTATGCAGGGTATTACAGGTTGACCGCCGGACTCCGAAGAGCGCTCAACCCCCGGGTTACGCGTTATAGTCAACCGGGTCACGGGAGGGCAATCAAGGCATGTAAGCCGATATTCCATGTTCAGATTGTACGAACTACATTAGTCAGGGGATTCTTTGACTGGGGGTAGGTAATCATTGGAGAATTCGCTCCTCCTTTCTTTTCCGCCAACTCTTCTTCTCTGTGGGCTGTTTTCTTTGCACCAACCATATGTGATGGCCCCTAATACCCCTGAAAAGGATGACCTCGTCACCCTTTCCACTGGCATCGATCAGGCCACAAGGAACACGACAACTGCCACCGAGAAGGAAGCCCCTACCAACCCGACCGTGGATGACGGCGTTGAGATCGAAAATCCCTCGCGCCCGAAGGGTATTAGGTTCGCGGTTCTCTTTCTTTCAATTGTCGCTGGAGATTTCTTTGTTGGATATGTATGCAATATCATCAATTCCCTTCCCACTGTCACAAGCCCACCGGGTCGATTTACTGACTTCGGCCTGTTGGTGGGCCTTTAGGACTCAAGTTGCGTGGCGACACTCACTTCGGTGATCTCAGACGAATTTGGCACCCTGAATGTAATAGGGTGGTATGGAACTTCATAGTAGGTATATCCTAGGGTTCCCATTCTTGTCGATCTAGCTCTCGATCGATGCTGATATGTACCAACCCACAGTCTGCTAGCATTTTGCTCCACCGTCCTCATCCATGGCCAGATATATTCTTTTTACTCTATGAAGCTTGCCTATATGGTATCATTCTTCGTTTTCGTCATTGGTTCTATAGTTGCTGCATCGGCGCCTAATTCAACAGCATTCATAGTTGGGCGTGCCTTGAGTGGTTTAGGATCAGCTGGCGTCTTCGCCGGTAGCAGCATGTAAGTCCTTGCAAGAACTTCAAGTCGTTCTCATAAGCTAACATGTAGTCAAAGCATTGTCGCAAACACGACCTCGCTTAAACATCGACCGATTTACACTGCTATGTCAGGCGGTATGGAGTGTATTGCACTGGCATTTGGCCCAGTAATCAGTGGTGCAGTGGCTCGATACTCGGAATGGAGAATCAGCTTCTATATCATAGTTCCTGTGGGTGTTGCGGTCATTCTATCCGTGCTGTTTTTGGTCCATGATATACAACGCCCGGAGCATTTCGATCTACCAAACAAAGAGAAGCTGAAAAAGCTAGATATGGCGGGATTCATGATTTTCGTCCCGTTGGCAATTTCTGTCATCCTTGCTTTGGAATGGGCGGGAACGGAATATACATGGGATAGCTGGAGGATTATCCTTCTTTGGGTCCTATCTGGAGTCCTATTACTGGTATTCCTCGCGGTCGAATACCGAAGTGGGAATGATAGCATGTTTCCTCTGAAGCTTATGTGCCAGCGGTCGGTCGCCCTTGGCGCTATGTTCACTTTTTGTAACTCTGCGGCCCTTTTTGTGACTGCCTATTATGTGAGTATGCTTCCTCTTGCCCTTTATAATTATCCATCTTAACTAGAACCCAAATCTCGAACATACATGCTACTCAAGAAGGCTAATTGATTCCCAAATAGCTGCCTATTTATTTCCAAGCAATCCGAAGCGCAACCACCTTTGAATCGGGTCTTATGTACCTCCCTACTGCTGTCCCCTTCGCTCTCGCCATTCTTGCTGCAGGGCCTTTGACAACAGCTATCGGTTACTATACTCCTATAATGGTCCTAGGTAGTATTCTTATGGCCATCGCCACAGGCCTCTATACGACGTTTTCCCCGACTACTCCACCTACCGAGTGGGTCTCATATCAAATCATTTATGGGATCGGTGTTGGCCTAGCATTCCAACAGCCCTACACTGCTGTGCAGACAGTTCTTCCAGATTCCGCAGTCGCCACTGCATTGGTCGTTCTCAGCTTCACTCAAGAAATTGGTGGAATCGTGGCTCTTTCGATCGCCCAGAACATGTTCACGAATCGACTGACACGCAATTTGACCAAGCAAGTGCCGGGTCTAGACCCGAAAACAGTCTTGAATAATGGTGCTTTGGGGATTAATAATGTTGTCCCTCATGAATATGTGGCAGGCGTAAAAAGTGCATACAATGATGCTATCATTGATGTCTATTATCTGGCATTGGCCTTGACTTGCTTGACCGTTGTTTGGGCAGTTTTCATTGAATGGAGATCCGTCAATGAAGAGAAGGTGGAGGAGACTAAGGAAAGGAAGGATGCAATAAAAAAGGAAGATGGGCAGACTCAAGAAGGGCTTGCTGTAACAGATCAAATACCCATTTCAAAAAGCAAGTGAGAGATAGGTACAGTTTCTGGCCATATGCGCTTTGATTCGTCTTCTTCTCTGCCGATTGATATATATTGAATCTATGGAAATAGGACAATGAGTCCTCCCGGCCCCTAGTCTTGGCCCCAAGGATCTAGGTTGGTTAATTAATCATGAAGTCAGGGTGTTCTGCTTATATTCTTTACTTTTCCTGGCTGGATGCACCATGTTTGACATTCCGCCTTACTCAGTGGCAGAACCAAAGTGGTCTGTAATTTTGATGCCGGCACCGCTTCACTCAGCCATGAGAATTGGTTATAGGAGTAAGCCTGTAGGTATTTAGAGTGCAAACCACCCGCCTGCATAAGAAGTGGTCAGAACAGTTTATTGGGATTGCTTGATCTTAAATTCGAGATTTATGGATGTTTGGTGTTGTGACGTTCAGACTACCTTGGCATATAGATATGTGGATACCTAGTGCAGCTCATGTTAATGAGTTTTGCGGTTTGTGAGGAGACCAATGCTTCCAAACACGTATTGGCTAATTAAAGGTTCTATCAAATAGTAGACATGCATTGTCTTTAACTAAGAATGCAAGCTACAGTATATGTAAAGAAAATGAGACCAAATTCTGATCAGGGAGTAGATCACGTTACCCCGCGGAGTCCCGTATTCACGCTCGTCGAGTTCCGCATACTCAAGGTAGCTAGGAGACTCTCATTGATTCATTCAAATTCAGTTTCCATTCCAGTCGGAGGACATTGTTTTTAGTTGCTGCATCTGTTTGCTTCTTTTTACCCTTGAAGAGTATCACTTTCTACCATAATATATACTCAAGCAAACACCATATATGATACAGAAGAATTAATACCCCCTCGGCGTCCTGATTTAGAGACAAACATGTTTTGGGCGATCGCGAGCAAGAAAGGCCGAGGTTTTCGTGGACTTGAATGTTTCCCATCATCTCCACCTCGGGCTCTTCCTTTTGCAGTGGTGGTGTTCAGTATCGCTTTCCAATTGGCCGTTCTCGTCTACCACGGGAATCTCCGAACAGGCGGCTCAATTGCTTCAAGGCATAGGCATTTGTCTGCACAATTTCACCTCCCAGCTGACTTTTATAACAAAATATAACGTACCTCGGGGGGGTGGGGGAGGGGGATAACCACTGACATCGCCATGCTGTTGCAGATGCACGGAATAGGATTTCCACCCGATACTGGCAAGCGCTGGTGAGAAAATCGCAGTCCAGATAATTACGCTCAGGAAGAGACCTTGCTTCGAGAATGCAACGCCTTGAAATTTGAACCGCCGTAGGAATGATTCTGATATATAGACGAAGGATACGGCCTCCATACCCACGGTGTATTGTGAACACGATGTATCATCCACCTCGCGTACTGATGGCACGCTGGCCTCGGCTCATCATGCAATCCAACCACAAACCCGCGACCGTGTGGTGAAAAGACCCCCGCCTGGTGGAGAGGAATCCCTGGTAGTAAACGACCAAGACCAACACCGATGACTGCACGAGCAAGTAGCCAGCATGGCAACATCAGCGCTGCCAGCCTGAAGAGCGCTATCTATAACAGTAAAGCAGGAGCCAGCGGCGATATGCATCTTCCTACCCCATCTATTGGAGACACTGATGTAAAAATGCCTCCTATGACAGCCCCCACATATAGCACTCAGTTCCACGTAGCAATGATGGCATCAGCATCACTATTTCCTGGCCCGTCGGTGTCTAGATGAAGGTACACGTAAATCCTATTTTGTCAGAGTGGTTGTTGAAATTAAGATTGCATAGCCGTAGGTCAAACCGCCAAGCCAGCCCTCGAGCATGACTTAAGATGACCGTTACTTGCAACCCCCTTTCTGGTTTTAGACCCTCACCAGAAGATTTTAAATGGGCTTTCTTTCCATAATAAATTTGGGAATAGGTTTAACAGGAGCAAAGCCGAAGCTATAAAGCCCACCGATGTCCTGGAACATGGGTTGCGCATTTCAGGCTGCTTTTCAAGGCGCCATAGCCTGGTGAGTCACTAGGTGAATTGCGCAGCCCGGTGACGAACCTTAATAGATACGGACGGGAGGCAACTGGGAAGGCGGTCACGCTGTATTTACCTTTACTCAAAAGTGAAACAGGGCACGCCTCGTAATTCCGGTATTCCATGGATCCGTGGGGTTCCCGCGGAACCTGAGTCTATATGCCGGCCTGGGCGTTATATATACCACCGGGGGCCGTTTCCTTTCCAACAGTGATAATTTAAGGTTTCTAAAAGAGATAAATGCCGGCCACGTAGTCTCAAAGCCACAATCACACGAAGCGGGGCTCGGAACTGTCAACGACCAAGTGATTACCTCTACCGGGTGGATATTGATTCTCCGGACTAGCGCTGCCAAGTACCATGGGGTAAGGATCACCCAGTAGGATGCTAGATATCCCCATGGGGTAACCCCAGATTATGGAGAACATTCATCTTTAAATGTATGTATCTCGTTCGGGTACATATAGTGTCGATCTCTCCAAGTCAATGTTGACTGATATCTCGATTGTTGTACAGCTCTGTCCCCGATTTGGCACAACAATATGCCCCCAATGAATTCTCAGTCCAATGATGTTAATGCCAGCCAGAGTTTAAACACGTACAGCATCATCATTGTCAGCTTCATTTCTCTCAGTTCCACCGCCTATGGATATTCGGGCGCCATTATCGCTACCACGCTGACACAGCCATCGTTCAGTGCGACGATGGGACTGGACACATCTCCTCATGCCGCTGCACTCATAGGAGCTATCAATTCGATGTACTATGCCGGGGGGGTATTTGGTTCGTTCCTGGCGGGTTGGATATGTGACCGATATGGGCGGAAGGCGTCTGTCGCTATGGGAAATGCCATTACCCTCCTGGCAGCCGCGGTGTTAACTGGTTCGGTTAACCCTGCCATGTTCATTGTTTTCCGGTTCGTTATTGGGTTAGGGTGAGTGCTTTTGTTCCATCTCCTCTCGTGATGCTCGTTTCACCTGTTAACCTCTGGGTAGTTCCTTCCAGATCCTGTCTAGTGTCCCAATGTGGGTGGCTGAGCTAGCACCACCCAGAATTCGAGGGATTATGGTGGATGTGCATACTGTTCTCATGATGGTTGGATATATGATTGCTGCATACGTTGGCTTGGGATTCTATTTCGTTCCTGGTAAGGACCAGTGGCGGGGACCCATTGGGCTAACTATGGCACTCCCAGTGATTATCCTGTGCGGAATCTATTGGATGCCTGAATCCCCTCGGTATTTAATTGCTAAGGGCCGGAAGGATGAGGCATGGGATATAGTGCGGAAGCTTCATTCTAGCTCGAAGGACCCAGACTGCATCTTTGCCCGCCGTGAATTCTATCAAATGAAGCGCCAGAACGACCTGGATAAAACCCTTGCAACCTCATACTTGTCATTCTTCGTGAAGCCTTCCTTGAGGAAACGGATGATGATCACAATATCCTTGGAGTTTTTCCTTATGAGTTCTGGTGTCTTAGTTATCCTCAGTATGGTCTGGTCCTATCAGGATATCAAAAGAGTTTGCACTGATGAATCTCACAGATAATGGATCAACCATCTGGGGTAGTCTCGGGTTCGAGACAGTCCAGATCCTCAACTTCCAGGCTGGCTTCCAGCTCTGTGGTCTAGTTTTCAACCTCGTTGGAATGACATTCGTCGATCGCGTCAAGCGAAACCGATTGATTGCCATTGGTCTGATGACATGCGCCATCGTCATGGCCGTGGAAGCCACGTTGCAACGGTTCTATCTGAAAACAACAGACCGCAAGGGACTGATTGCCGCGGCTACCATGATATTCCTCTTTCAAACAGTCTACTCCTTGTTCATAGATGGAGCCACCTATTTCTACATTGCTGAGATCTGGCCAGGACACCTCCGATCCAAGGGCTACGCTGTCGGTATTGCGACCTTGTCATTAACGAATCTTGTATGGCTACAGGGCGCAAATACCGCATTGGTAACAATCGGATGGAAGTATTATTTATTCTTTATTGTTCTTCCGGCCATTGGTTCGGTAATTGTTTGGTTCTACTACCCGGATACCCTACACAAACCGTTAGAGGAGATTGCGGCCATCTTCGGGGATGAGGATATGGTGGTTGTGTATCAGAGAGATCTGGAGGGATCGAATATTGAAGAGGGCTCAACCGGGGATATGACTCCTAGCAAGACCCAGACCAGCGAAGATGCAAAAGGCAACGTTGAATTGGTTGAAGCTGTGTAGATAGCAGCTTCAACTACACAAGGTGGTGTGGAGCTGGAGTTTATATTAAGGCGGGACAATCATGAACCGTGCGCAGACCACCTTCTTCTAGCAACTCCCGGAAAGCTTCATTCTCGTTAAACTATCTGAGCACCACCAGAATACAACAAGCTCTAAATCCCTTATAGCATCAACCTTGTTGGCAAAGGATGGAGTACCAGAGTATACCAGTCGAACGAGTCAATTGGCTCCTGGCATTAGCAGTAGCAAAGATAAATACCAGCACGTAATTCCCACTTAGTTGCGCAACCTTCGAAAAACCGAAGCCATAGTTTCAGTGGCCGCCTTATTGTCAACCCCAGGGGCGACACCTGCCATTTCGCGCGAGATAAAAAGCCACAAAGCACGGGATATGAATCGAGACGCATCATGGAAAAAAGATAGGCGAAACATACCTCCCCTCGAAATTGCTCTTCGGTCCGATAATCCTGAACTTTTCTATTTCTCGCATGATCTCCTGGCAAGTCACGGCAATTTCGTTTCTGTAAGACTTATTAGAAGGTCCTTGGTTCACATCATTGAATGTTATACCTCCGAGGGTCTTCCTCAGCCTACATTGTCACTGACACCTAGTTTGACCCCATAGGTGATCTATAAAATACGTGTCAGTGTTACCATACGACATCTGTAAAAAATACAACGGATGTGGCCTTGCCATGCAAGAGACCGCTATACGGGCAGCTGATATTTCCCGATTATACCTTGCGAGCGCTAAATAGCAGGGATAGCGCGCTATGAAAAGTATTTCAAGTGCAGTGCAGAGAAGAGAGCTGTTCTACATAGGAGGTGCAGGTTGAACAACAGACGTTGAAATCTAATGGAAAAAACCGATACTACTGCCGTAGAAGTGTCCGATTCATCGACAGGAATCGAGGCTCTCAGCCACCCTAACAGTAAATATTCTAAATGATACGAGCAGATTTCTGACAGGTCTTGGTCCAGGTCTGTCATCTAAGATGTTCTTACATGTAGAAAATATAATTGATAAAATTTGCAGAGCTAAGCGAATGAAACCAATGCTCTGAGTAAATCATACTACTAAGAAGCTATGGTGTGAGAGCATCCACCAAGTCTCGTACATCTGATACGTTTTCAAGACCTTTGCACAGTTCAATCAATCTGCAGAGCTTTGCCTCGGATAAAGGGACTGCAGAATATGGCACGCACTTCCAGAACTTTGCAGTCAGATCATCCCAAGTCATGCGATTAAGGGTGTGCCCTTTAACAAAAGGAGCCGTTTCTCGGAAGGATGTTCCATCTTGAAGATGTATTTCAACTGAGAAGCCCTCAAACTGTGGGATGGAAGAGTCATGGGTGATGACAATTTTCTTCATCAGCTCACGTTTGTCCGACCTAAATCTTTCCGAATCTTCAAAGTCCGAAAGAAACACATTTCCAGTAATCGCAGCAGTTGCGATTGTATAGGGAGCGCTGAACAAGCATTGAGCCGTTGTCTGTGGGTTCCACTTCGCTGACTCTGGTTCTGTAGTCATTCTTGACCCTTCACTACCAATACAATGAATGGCGGCTATATCCTTAAAGTCGATCGCATGTTTGGTCATTATGTCGATAGTGCCTGTGATGAAAGAATGGGTGAACTTGCAGGAGGAGTAGGGCTTCATTGAAAGCCCATCAGGGTAAAGCCACCGCGTTCCCAACCCATCAGTGAGTATGCTCGGATCTATACCGGCCCAGTGGGTTTGCCGAAGAACCCCCGCAGGTTCACCAATGAATATTCCCTTGGGCCCGGTGACGCCTCGGCCGGTCAGGACAACTGCCTTGATTGCAGTTTCGCCAGCGAAGCTATGCTGTACCCGGACCATCTGGGTTCCTTCAGCATACTTCTGCATCTCTCCCAGGCTATGTACAGAATAGCAGATCCCAAGTGCATTCCAAGTCTCCTCAACAGTCAGTCCAAGCAGTCGAGAAACGGAGGCAGCTGAGCAAAGTGATCCATAAAACTCGCCTGGGATGCCATAGGCTGAGTGCCGGCTGATGTCGGCTGAGGCACTTGCTCGAATGCTGAATTCGGCTCCAGTCAGATAGGCCGCAATAAACTCCCGCCCACTGACCGGTTTATCTGCAAGCCCTAATGCTGCAAGCATCGTGGGTATGTTCCACTCCGTGACGTGTCCGCCCTGCTCATGAACATCTCCCATGTCGATGCCGCGTGCCATAACACCATTGGCAAAAGCTGCCGCTGGTGCAGGCACCTTATTCCCGTAGATAAGGATTGGACTCTGTGGCGCGCCACCCCACTCAGTCACCTGCTCCACAATCTGTGGACTCACCTCCCATGCAGAACCCGCGATAGTGACAGCGAGAGTATCGAAGATGGCCTGCTTAGCCAACTCGACGACGTCGGCCGGAATGGACTCGTACGAAGTATCGATTATCCACTGCGCAAGCTTGCCTGCCGGATCCTCTAAAACAGGGCCACTGGGCAGTGTATTTGTAGCATATTCAGACGAGGGTTTAGACATCGTTGTGAAGGAAAGTTGCTTCAGTTGATCAACCTAGGTATTCCGTACAGAAAAGCACTACTTCGGATTAGGGAAACTTATTCTAATATATACTTCTACTAAGCTGAGGGATATCCCACATCTTATTCGGCAAATTATTCCGTATAAATTCCGAACCAGGCGGGGTTAAGGTCTCCTGCTGAATGCATAAAGTGACGTCTCAAGTCGGACGTTCTTTGTAACATTTGGCAATTCCTATCTCGCTAGTTCTCATCAATGCCTTGAACGTGTTTCATATATACAGTATAAAATCTTTGAAAAGTATTAGCACTGCCCGCCCTTAGAGTAGAAAATGCAAGCCAAAGGCAGGTGAGGTATATTTGAGCACATGTTTTGCTGTGTGATCCCAAGGCCTGCATAATCACGGATCTAAAAAAAGCCTCCCGGGAAAAAGACATTCGCAAGTCATCCGCACTGAACTTTGCAACGCACAACGTGGCATGTCACTTTTCACTAGTAATGTTAGGGACGTGGTGGTGGCGTGCGGAGTCATATCCATAGAAAACTACTCGCAGTTATTGCTCTTCAAGGTGCATCCACATTTGCCCGACCACAGCCGCCGCTAGGCATCTCCGCATTGCTAGGGAAGGGAATAGCAATAGACCGGCGAAGTAAGCTAATCCCGCAGGATTCTCACCCTGCCTATTGCGCACTCACCCTTCTCGCCCTACTCGACTACTGGCCGCAAATAAAGCACAGATAGAGCGCATACAATTCTCAATGCGCCCTGAACTTTAGAATGGCGTTGAATTCAATCTTGGAATGAGTGGGGTGATATGGGTGAAGTTTGGAGACCGTGGAGATAGAGGTGAGAACTGGGTGCGCATTCTCACCTAGATCATCCACTCTCCCGATATAGTTAGACACACCAGAACTTCACTTCTACTCATGTCGACCCATTGAATGATTCAAATACTTGATTTTATTACGGTAGCTACTCTAACGTTAGAGCCCCACCTCCCTCTTCTTCAATACAACATCCAGCCCCTTTTGCACCACCAACCAACCCGGTAACCGATGAAAACGATTCGGATCCACGATCTCAATCTCAAACTGTCGAAAGATCTCCGGAACAAACTTATTGATCTCGAGCAATGCGATATTCTTACCGATGCACACGCGCGGCCCACCCCCAAACGTAAAAAACAAATTTTCCATATTCCTGCGCTTCTCGGGGCTGGCTTCCGCCCATCGTTCAGGTCTGAAATCGCTTGCCTTGGGGCCGAAGACTCCCTCGTCCCGATGAACGGTCCATGCGTTGCACCCAACTACAGTGCCCTCGGGAAGATACTGTCCGCACAGCGTCAGACCACCCTTGGGAACCTCCCGTGGAATTATCTGTCCTAGAGCAGGAGACAATCGCAGACACTCTTTCACAAAGTCCTGGAAGTACGGCATCTTGTGACTTTCGGCCCATGTCACGGGGAGGTCGACATCCTCTGCATTCCGCTCCTTCAATGCCGCTCGCAGTTCAGACAAGAATCTTTCCTTGCTTCCAGGATGCGTGAGAAGTCGGTAGATAATCTCTCGCAGCGCGATGGCAGTCGTATCCGAGCCGGCACCCACATTGGTGTTTGTATACATTGCCAATTGGCCATCCGTCATTATGTCAGGGTACTTCTCGCGGGCTTGGATGAAGCGACTCAGGAAGTCTGGTCGGGAGATATCTTTTGAGGTAATATGTTCGGCGATCTGAGCCACGGTGAACTTCATCTGGGCATTTGTTTTGCGTAGTTTCCGGAAGATATGTCCGAAACCTTTGAGACGGACATACTCGTCCAGCATTGGGATTTGGCCGATCTGCTCGAACGTTAGTGGTATTCGCTATGGAAGGGCAAAGCACATACAACACCAATGTAGTCCATTGCTCGTCCAGTGTGGTACATCATGTTGTTTAGGTCTTTTCCAGATTCGAGGAATCCAAATCGTTTGCTGAAGGTGAGTTCGCCACTATGCAGGTTTAGTTGTGATCCAATATTCCAAAGGAGATAGTACGTTTTACTGACATGATATCAAAGGCATACATCTGCAGCCAGTCTGATAACGCGCATTCTTTGCCCGTCTTGACGAAACGCTCCGTGACCTCGCGTACAAACGTCCGCGTCGTTGAATCCACAAGTGGCTCGTATTCTACCAGCGTACTCAGTGCATAGGCATTGGCTACGGGTCGTCGCAATTTGGAATGCCAATCCTCATCTCGAGTCGATGAAAGGGTACCCAACACATTTCCATGCGCGGTGGTGACTTGCTGGGAGATATACAACCGACTCTATCGATGCCATTAAAAATAATCCCATGCAATATTATTACCACGGATAATTACCTTCTTAAGGACAGGCTTCCAGCCATAGATGACACGAATTGCTTCTGGATCTGAAACCGAGACCGTGTTTGGGCCCAGGCGAAGCAAAGGACTATTGTATTTCTCATGCATCTGGCGCTCGGTAAGTCCTCTTCGTCGGGTATAATGCACTAAAAGCCAGATGTCTGATATCGAGGCCCAGAAGGGACCAGGAATCTTGGACAACCCATGCCCGTATTTGTTGTAGAGGAGCCGGAGTGCGATTGGGGCAAGAACGAGGCAGATCCAATTCTCCCGCAGGAAGAGAAAGGCTTCCGTAAAAAGACCCATTTTGGATAGAGCCCGTTCACTTATTGGTATATTAATGAAGTAATAATTGGTGGTTCGATGGCAAACACCTCATATTTCAATACCATCATATGTGCATATTCGTACATAACTTGATAAGCATAATTTTCATTGTTGAAGTCATTAGCCGACGCTATTACACCTCCGCTCGAATGATATTGGGCCAACTGTTCCGAATGCGGGGAAAACGCCAGCCGAAGGATTCTCCGGACGGAATGGATTGCGAAGTCAATTGCGTGTCTTCAATTCCGAATGCCGAGAGGGGTGCGGAACTAAACAATACGTCATATTATCTAAGTACTGATTAATCCAATAGGAGACGTTCTCAGTGTGGAGTGATCGTCGGAATAAAGCAGGTTTCAAAACAAATAATTGAATAGAGCAGATTTATGCAACATGAAGACTTTAATGATGGTATAGCATAACATAAAATTATTGTAGTAATGCAAAAGTACTACAATCCAGATCGCGGTAACTATCTGCTAAACCTCTAAAAATTTGCATATCGTTGCCAACAGTCTGTCCCTGTGCAGGATGAGTAGTTGATATACTCCCTGGCCCGGCCTCATTAGCCTCGTCATCCCTAGGCGAGCTGGCTGCTGTATGTTGACTACCTCCCGTGCTGTGGGGATCATTATCAGGCTGCACCAATTCTGTTTCGTCGTTATTAGCCAGAGTCCCTACAGCAGGATTTATAATGGACTGAATCGCTGCACGCGCCCGGCTGGCGGAACTTAGCGTTTTTGATAGATCCTCTAGCACCTGATCGGCAATCCGAAATGCTTCCAAGGCAGTCTCGTGATCCGCTTTGAGTGCTGAATCCTGCAGTGCAGACATAAGGTGATACATGCATTCAACTAGGGACGTGATGAAAAAGAAGCCGGATGGTCGTACTCGTCCACATGCCCAAATGTAGAGGGCGATGGCTTCAATGGTGTCATGTGCGACCAGGGCGCAGAAATGCTTCATATCGCTGTTTCCTTGACATGGCCATAGTGGATTTTGGCGAATGATCATCCGTGAGAGATTGATTCGCTGCATTAATTAGTCGCTTTATTGGTATGTACATATTCTAGTCCAGACTTACCACAAACATCGCTAGACGGCGACGGATCTGAGGCTCCGCTTCACCCTGTGCCAGATACGTAGAGACCAGATGATCGGTGCTCCAGCTGAGCTGAGACGGTAAATGTCGTCGGATGAGAAGAATTCGGGCGTCCGCCAATTCAATCTCGTCACAGTCCCCTTGACTGGCAGCAGACGCCGCAAATAACGTATCCCAAATATATCCCCACGTGCGACCAAGATCTATCAGTGCCTGCACGTAGTCTCCATCCTTTGATGAGTCGGTAGAGTCCATCGCCACCATATTCCGCTTGGGTTTGAATTCATCAACTGCGACATCGCGATCGTGGATTGTGTACGGCATTCCACTTCGCTGTGAGATACGCCTATCGAGAAAGTAGATAGTCCACCACAATCGCTTTCGGGCATTGATTTGCTCTGCCGAGCAAGCTGCCCACACAGACTGATCATTAAGCCGGGCAAACATGGCCATTTGGATAGCAGTCCGAATTGCCTGTCCAGCGGGTTGGATCAGTTCTGAATGAAGTAGATATAATGTGGAAAGCGTATGATAGCAGATAAGGTCCAGGTTGGAACCTCGGAGAGAGGAGAAATGCTGCAGGAGCTTTCTGCCTCGCATGTACATCGTCCACCCCGGTCGCGTATCCTCGCTCTGCTCATCAGGATCCAGGCATTCACCCATCATTAGAACGTTGCACAAGACTGCCAGTAATATGTGATTATCTTCGCCGACATCAACAATAGTTGCGTGGTCGGAATATCCGAGCAGATGCAATGCACTGAACACGCGCTTGTTTAAATCCTCGCGATCCAAAAACGGGAAAAATGAGTCCATGTCGCGAAAGTAGACATCAAGGAGATGGCGAACACGTCGTGGGCGGGGCAGTTCGAAGGGAAATGGCCTTACCAATCGTGCTGCGCGCTCTAGTGGTGGTTGTTGAGAGGCTGACGGGGCTCGCACGGTGGCTCTTAACACCGCTAGTTGCGAGGCGATGGATACATTTGGGGGAACCTGGACGTCGCATTTGTACAGATCGGCTTGGTTCTCCAAAGAGTGAGGGGAGTGGGAATCTGCAAGTAACACGCCAGAAGAAACCTCGATCTCGGACCAGAGATCGGATGTTGGAGGAGATGTGTTTTTCTGGGTGAGCTGTTGGATTTCTACCTCGAGCTGTGAGAGTCTCTCCCTCCATGAAAGAGCACTTTTGTCCCTGTTTGATGAAGTGAGCACCATGTCAGTATCTTCTTTCTCTGATTCACGGGTATTCTCTTGTCGAGTGCTATTTCTTTTGTTAACATATAACTACCAACCGAGAACGTAAGGAGAAGACACTTGCCTGGAATCTCGCGCTTTGCCGGGACGCCTCCTGAGGCCGTCCATCTTGGGCAGATACCGACATGGGATATCACGAGCGCTGCAATTCAGACATGGCTCGTTTCCAGAGCACTTTGGAAACCATCAGTTGCTTGTTCCATCCCAGTTAATCCGGTTATCAAGGGGTCATTCTCTTACTCGCACTTTCCGCCTTTGACAATCTTGGCTGTTCGTATCTCTTAGTTTAGGCGTAATTATTGCACATCTGGATAATGCCCGTACCATGCGCGTGGAATGTACTTGGCTCGGCGATTCCGCTGGGTGTCCAATTTGCGACGACGAGGGGGGTCAGCATCAGCCATGTTAGTCATGGGAAGGGATGTGGAGAGAAGTGTTGTTAATGGTGGTGTGATAGGTATGTGGAGATATACTAGCTGGTCTATTCCGAGCCCGCATGATTCGTCTGCATGGGGTTAGCGTATTCCCTCTGAAGCTGACGGTAATTGAGATCAGTTTTGATTCTGGTCTGCATATCCGGAATTGCGGGGGAGAAAAGCGGTGGCCGAATATTCAAAATGCGGGGAAGCAGGCTACTACTATGGCGGGGACGGGCCAGCCCAGCACATGCTTGGTAAGCTGATATTAACGGGACCCGTAGGGTTACTGGTTATTGAGCATATCGATGAATAAGCGAATACAAGCTTAGTAGTGTATACAACACATTCTGGGGATTATAGATATGATTCAGAGAATGAAATGAATAATGAAATGAATGAAATAGAACTAGCTAGCAGATACTACATCAAAAAGAGCTATTCTAGCCTCAGAAAGCCTCGGCGTTTACGAATTGGCTCAGGATATCATCCTCCTGGTTCAAATACCACCTAAAGATAGTTAGTGCATGCTCTTACCCTGTAGTTGGATATAGGGTAAAACTCACGTAGGATCCACCTCTTCCCCCTCCACGGGATTCAACTCATGAGACAAGAACCCGTTGTTAAGCCAGGCGTATTCGAGATCCGGCTCAGTACACCGCGAGGTCCAGTCGAAATCCTCATATCTGTGTCTCCTCAACAGCTCGAAATAATGCAGACGAGACCCGGGGTGGAAGGCATGGAGTCCCCCAGTGACTGTGCCGTTCTTAAACGAGCTTTGGCAGTTATCACCCCAGACAGTCTTATCCAGCCAGTTCAGCATCTGCGACTGATAGGCTAAAGCCTTCCTGGGTTTGAGTTGGAAGGATGAATAATTCTCCCGCTGCAGCTTCGTGATCATATCCGTGATGTAGAGCGTAATGCGCTCGATAGAGGTGATGAGACTGCCATGTCCAACCGGGCTCCCTGGGCCTAGATACACAAAGTAATTGGGCATATCCTGGGCCAGAGCCGAGAGGTAACAGGCTGGATTCTTCTCCCATTCCTCCTGCAGGTTGACGCCCTTGTCTCCGATGATGGGCCATCTGGGGACAAATGACATATCGAATCCGGTGGCCGCGATAATCACGTCAAATTCGCGCTCTGTCCCATCTGCGGAGCGGATTCCTTTCTCTGTGAAGCGATCTAGCTGCCCCCAGACAACCTCGGTGTTATTTTCACATAAGGCTTCGAGATAGCCAGCCCCGGGAGTGGGACGACGGCAACCCACTGCATACGTCGGCAGCATCCGCTCAATCAAATCCGGCCGCTGCTCTAACTTAGACTTCATAGCCTTCTGGGTAAAGTCTCGGGCCCCTGCCTGGGCAGCAGTATCTCGAATGAAGAGAGGGAACCGAATATTGAGTTCCTTCTCTACTTCCTTGCGATACTGTAGGTATTCCTTAGGATTGGATGCCCATTTCTTCTTTTGCTCCTGGTCGTAAACAAAATTTGTCTGGCCTGCGGGAATGAAGCGCGAGGCCATGTTTCCGGTGACCCAGGTCGGGTTTCGAAGATACACCGACATATGGCTGGCGACCTTCTGGACCGCAGCGGTCACTTGAATCCCGCTACTGCCGTTGCCAATCACCGCCACGCGCTTCCCTCGCAGGCTCACGTCTGGGTTGTAATTCGCGCTGTGTGCCATTACCCCACGGAATTCCTCGCGTCCAGGAACATCGGGCCAACGCCAGTTGTTGAAGAAGCCACTAGCATTGATGAACACGTCGCACTCTTCCACAATATCCTCCCCGACTTCTCCCTCCATTGTGCCATTGGCAGTGGAGACGACAGTGCGTCGGCCGTCTGTCCGTTTGCTGGTAACCTGCCACACCTGTTTATCGGCCAACCAGCGAGAACCGGTTACTTTTCGGTGTGTGTGGATGTATTTCGTCAGATGGAACTTGTCCGCAACGTCCTCTAGATACTCAAGAATCTCGGGAGCAGTAATGTAAAATGACGATGTTTTCGGATTGGGGGCCCAAGTAAACTGTAATAAATTAGAATAAATCATTGTCAACACCTGAGGACACATACCTGGTAATTATGCGCTGGGATATCACAGGCACACCCCGGATACCGGTTCTCGTACCATGTCCCGCCTATGCCAGCATTCTTTTCCAGAATCACCAGCTCGACATTTTTGAGTTGTTGCGTTTCCACTGCATGTGCCAAAGATAGGCCGCTGATGCCCGCTCCAACGACAATCACCTTTAATCGGCGGGGGTGGTTGAAAGGCAATTTGGAGAGTTCGTATGCGACAGGGCATTTGGTGCGATAGGCCTCGGTGGATTCGATAGGTTTAACTGCGACCGGAGGGAGATCAGGATATCCCTGGCTTTTGCCATCGTGTTGGATTGCCATGGTTATTGGGCTTTAGTGTAAGTGGATTGGAAATAGAACTTCTTAGGACATTCCAGGGTTTGAAATAAGATCAGGTATGTTATCAATTTTGCTACCTCCGGCCAAGGCTCAATTATATATAACCTAGCCCTGTACTCTGCAACTACACCACCCCACCTATCTAGCAGACAAATCAACTATCTCGCCATAACTCGGCTATGCTATCTACGGGTTGTATCCACCACCGAATAAGCTCCGTTAATTGACTTGAATGCTTGCAATTGGAGATGTAGAGTTGCTCATTGTCGTTCCGCGGGGAGCATCCGCTCGGAAAGATTTCAGACAAAGTACATTCCGGTTCCGAACACCCGCACAACTCCAGGCATACTGCACGGATAATTTCATCGTAAAGTACGTGAATGTGTAGAACTCGGATGGATTGCCAAAGATGTAGAGCGGGGTGACTTTCCATCGTCTAGGAGAAACAGCATTAAATACAGCCTCCCATCCAGTACTCGGTCATCAACCGCAATACCTCTACCAACCCAATCTATCAAGACCTGAAATCGCTCTAAAATAAACAAAATGTCATACAGCGACTTGAAAGGAAAAACATTCGTCATCACCGGCGCAGCAGCCGGGCAAGGCCGCGCCACTGCCCTCCTTCTCGCCCGCCAAGGTGCCAACTTGGGACTCCTCGACCTGCGATTCCCGCAGGAGGTACTCGACGAAGTGAGTCGGCTAGGCGCTGGTGCACTGGGCTTCCAAGTTGATGTGTCGGATTCCGCCACTGTCGAGGCCGCTGTGAAGGCGACAGCGGAGAAATTTAGTGGCATCGATGGCGCGGCCAACCTGGCTGGGTGGATTGGCACCCAGGGATGGTCAGGAAAGGGCTATGCCCTTGATACTATAACAGATGAGGACTGGGATGCCATGATGAACGTCAACCTGACTGGCATCAAGAATAGTCTCAAGGCAGAGTTACGTCACATCAAGGATGGGGGAAGTATTGTGAATGTCGCTAGCATTGCAGGTCAGAGAGGAACCCCCTGGAATGCGCCATACGGAACGGCCAAATGGGGTGTGATCTCTTTATCAAAGTGCGCTGCACAGGAGGCAGGAACACGCAACATTAGAGTTAATGCTGTCGCGCCGTAAGTGCATCTTGCCTCTTATCTGGGATGAGATAATTAACAGGTATCCAGGGGCGTGGTTGACACCGCGCTGATGGCGGCTTTGGGACCCGTTCAGCAGGTCAATGACCGACTCATCTCACGAACAGCTCTCAAACGAGTAGCCCAGCCAGAGGAAGTCGCCAGAACTATCTTGTTCCTCCTCAGCAACGTGTCTAGCTACGTGACGGCGAGTGTATGTCTTATTTTCTGTTCTACTTGGCATCTACTAATGA
This sequence comes from Penicillium sp. VS I D KN, assembly GCA_019775415.1. Lineage (NCBI taxonomy): Eukaryota > Fungi > Ascomycota > Eurotiomycetes > Eurotiales > Aspergillaceae > Penicillium > Penicillium sp. VS I D KN. The sequence continues at coordinate 911,494 of JACWFT010000004.1, forward strand.
GTCCCAGGTGATCAACGTCGATGGTGGCTACCAGTAATCTTTTGAATTGTTGCTGATTATATGAAAATATATAAGATTGATCTGTGTATATATGATGGACCAAATGACATTCTATTATCATTAGCCGTACTTCAAATCAAGTATATTCAATATTTGCGCCAACTAACCAATCACAGATTGTGTATGTAAATTCAATTGATTACTGTCTCTAGCTTTTCCTTTTTACAAAACAATAGTGGTTGCATTCTACAACGCCCATTTACTATGGTAGATGGGTTACAATCATATTGATCAAGCAGTACATTATAGATTCTCAGCACTGGGAAATCCAAATAGATTCATCCCATCATAGACCCCAGCACCCACGGGAAGTGAAAAGTCCATGGCAAGCCCATCTGGCACTGGGTCCAAAAACATCGTCCCATCTGCCAAGTCGAGGCTGAATGGAAGGCTCGCGCCAAATGCGCTCAGGGGGTCATTGACCCTGTGTATGTCACCATTCGTCGTTAAATTGGAACGTAATTCTGTCGCAATCTCATTCTCCCCAAATGATTCCTTTTCCTGTTGAGTTTCCCTTCCGTCTGCACCGTTATCCTGAGTGATTGCCAGATCCTCATATCCGCACGACTCAACAATTTCCGTCAGAATCTTCAAGTTCCGCCCAATAACGGTAAATGTACTAGATAATTCCTCTAAAATGCTAAAACAAACGCGCAGCCATTTTCGCTCCTCGTCTCTTTTATTGTCGCCCTTTTCTGTGGAAATTTCCGAAATCAAACTCAGTGCTGCGGTAAGCACCATATGGCATACGGTCGAGAAGATCTTTTTCGTCCCGTAATTGTTCTTAAATGCCAGTAGAAGCTTAGAAATGCGGATCGCATTTTCAGTACACAGCCGACGTGCAAGGTTAGATGGAGAATGATCTGTACTCCTCGACTGGTTGTCTCTGGGTTTGTACACGGCAAATGGACGGTGTAGAACAATAGTGACGGATAAAAACTGCATATGAAGTGCGCATATCCCTGGGATGGCCTGTGTATTCCATTGTAGGTGGGCTGGAAGATGTTCCGACCATCCAAAGAGACGGTTGCTTGTGGCGGTTAACCAGTCCGAATCTGCCTTTTCCTGGGGGAATTTGTTAAATGTGGTGATAATCTCGTCTAATATACTCGCCAGATCGACCCAAGCGTCGAGGGTTTCCCACTGCGGGCCGACAGTCTCTAATGACGGCCGTGGGATCGCGATATCCTGGATCTTTACCCCAGACGGCCTACCTTGGTACATACAATACAACCTGCAAAACTATTAGTCTGCATATTTCAAGAAATGGGGTTATAGGGGAGGCATACTTATCGGACACGTAACAACCCCAAAGAGTGGCATGGCGAGCCTTTCTCTCACTGGATGTGAGGAATCCAGCACGGATGAGGTCCTGGCAATCTTGGTGCAACCCCAAATCAAATAGGAGACGGTAAGCGATACCTGATCCCAGTGAGCCAATGGAGGATATAATTTCTCAGGCGATTGTGAACGCCGTACCTGGATACAACCAACAAGCACGATCGTTCCCCCAGCTGCCTTGGTAGTGACCGAAAAGACACAAGGCCTGGATGGTAGCGATGGTTGGGTTCTCCAGCTCACCGAGGAGTTCCACCTTGGCCCTTTGTAGATAAATATTATCGAGGCCTTTTACCCGTGGATCATCGCTCAATCGAATACCTCGGAGGAGAATGCAGTTGAGAAGGAATGTAGAAAAATATGATGATCTCTGGCCTTGTCGGTAGTCTTTCAGGAATGTTTCGTGCTCAATAATGAGTGTCGCCGGGTTCTGATATGTAAAATATAAATCTAACAGTTGTGACTTAATGCTCTCTGAGTCCGCCAGGGCTTCTAAACTGCTGTCTCTAGAATCGGGCAGTTCTGAACACGGAGAAGGAGGAGGCGGGAAACGAGCGACTACCTGGAGATTAGAGGTGTATCCAAAATAATGAAACTGTCCTGTTTCGTCTGAGGCAACGTAGTCGACAGAGGAGTCCGTCTCTGCGGGTGAATCATCCGAGTCGCGGGCCAACTTTCTCTGGGCCAACCCAAAATCTCGACTGATGGATCTCTTATTCAGAACTAGCCTGATCATCGAGCTGCTGTTGTATAGTGATGAGCCTGCTTCAGAACCAAAAGCCGAGCCGGTACTTGGGCGGGTAGAGCCTCTGATGTACTTGAGGCCAGGATCGAAATAGTCCAAATTGACACGAGAGTCCTGTATTTTTTCCCACATCTGACTCCATGCTTGTTTTTGCTGCTCTTCCAGTGCAGCGATGCGATTTTGAAATTGACTTAGATATGCTTTGGTCGGTTGCCTACATCGGGGGCGGTGTTATCTTGCTGCGCTTCCAATCCGTTATGGATCTGCTGTTTCCCCCATACCTTTTTCGGCCATCATCGAAGCGGAAAATACACGTCCTTTCAGCCTGCAGACATTGAAGGCAGGAGTCATGAGGGTTGGTAGATTGCCTATCGCACTGCAATCAACTGTCAGCGGTCATGGCAATTACATGCGATTTGATTCAATGCCCTTGCCTTTGTTTTCTTCTCTCGACAAGGCACGCAAGCCACAGATGCCCGCTGCGTAGGCTCAGATGTCTTTCTCTTTCGTTTGTCGGGGCCTTTATCATGCATACGTTGTTGTCGGATGATTGGAGAGGGATCGTTGTTCAGACAAATTCCTTCCATTGTAGTATTCTTGCAGGTTGCCAGATCTTGAGATCTGGGGTTGTGGGGTAGCTAAGTTGGAGGAACGATCGCGTAAAACGCGGGGAAGAAACTAACCGAACGCCGCCCAGATCTGCGGCAGAACTTTTCCAATGATAATTCGGGATTTTAGTGGCATTAAGAGATTTCTCAAGTACCTCATTAAGGTTCGACAAATCAATCATCACGCTTTGGGTAGAAGTGGAATATGTATGTGTATCTGATTAGGTAAACAGATATCATGTGCAGTATGTTTATCTGACTAGGAATGTATGAAGTTTGAATCACTGGCAAGACATTCGTGTAGATAAATGCAGCAATCAATATATGGACAACAAAATGATTCTGTATTCTAGACATCAATGTCCCCCATTTGCTTTGGTAGCGGGATCTCTTTGAATGATCTTTTGTCCATCGACCGGGGCCAAAAATCATCTGGGCAACATTAGTTGATCAATGCCGCTGAATGTGAGCTACAAATAGCTGTATTGTGGGAGGTTGGAAGAAGAACAGGAAGAAAAGCCTTGGAGGGAGAAGCCCCGATCTATCTACAAGAGAGCAGTCACTTGGGGGATGACAGATACCCGTGGACCGTTGTGTCAACTCTACTTGACTTGACACTCTTCCGTGACAACATATATTCGTAAGGGATGCAGTGCACACCTTAGCCTATATTCTTAAGCATGATCGCTGCCTGCCGTGGTTCACTTGAGACTAGTGATCACCTCGATCGTCTTGATCCGTCGTATTCACGTCTCGGGAAGTTCGGCTTCGTCAGATGTCGCAGGACTGAATTTTTTGGCATCCTGGTTGCGTTTATCTTGCCGCTGTTGCTTCTGCATGTCCCCACTCTCTTCGACTTCGTCCTTGGCCACGTCATCCACGACAAGTACGGTTTAGGTGTTCACCTGCCGTGAATTCGGCAGTTTGAAGTTTCCAAACGATACGGTCCTTGCTAGGCTTCGGCATACGGGTTGGACCCTTGGGTTGGGTTGGGTTGGGGTTGAAATGGGCCCCCATTCTAAGCCCATTTTTGTGGGTCCAAATTTATGCCCAGTTGTGTATTTTTCATAAAATATGCAGGAAAATTGGTTTGCAGGGGTAGGATACCTCATTGAATACCTCATATAAAATATACAGGTAATATAAGGTTAGTTTCCTAAAGGTATGATTCGTGTAAATCCCTACGGCTTTCTCAAATAATAAAGGGTGGTTGGGGCGAAGACTTATATATGGCTGGTAAGGTGGTGAAGCTGCGTGTTCTATATATACGTACCTCCCTCACCACCACAGCAAATCGACCACTTCATAAATTACCACTTCGTACCATATCCAGCTACCTTAAATCTATGAGAATATGAGTTTACATGAGGCAGCACTCATTCCATTGCATTAGCTCTCCAGCTTATGGCAGATACTCTCAGTGCGTGGTAATGGAGGTAGAATTAGGCGAAAAGGGCTGACTGGATCTGGTCTTGGGTGCATAGCTGCATCCAACAAGACTCCAGTCTGAAACATCACCCTTCCTAAGTTATACTACCCCAGGCCAAATTGCTCGATCTTAATTGTACCTTCTGAGGTTATCAACCTGAATGATACTATGCTTTTGCTTCTTTCTTACATTTCTTTTCTGCTTATGGTAACTGACAAAATAACGAGCAATTCGATATCCTCAGATATTGCGTAATCAAACTAAGTGTTATACAGAATATAAAAATACGGTTAAATCTATTTCATACACGTGTACCCAAAAGCAAGAAACTTTTACAATCTGAGATTGTGCCCACAATATCGCCTCCGAGGTCTAGCCTCGAGGTTTGACATTGATGGAAGACAGATTTTCGATCCATAAAACTGTGGCTCACCTTGATCATGCCGAACAATAGAAAACGTCGAAAGTGGGGCAATTTTAAGGAATCTTTCGGTCGGAAGCAGGTAGAATTGTAAGATGGGATTGGAATGTCTTTGACTATGGAGTATCTGCTATAGTGTAAGCAGAGATTGAGTTCAGAGTCATCACGTCCTCCATCTCGTAGTCTTGAACTACAATATTATAAAAAATTTTGAGGTGCATCTGTGTCGTAGGTCAATGACCTTGCATTCTATCTCTCCCTACTACAATGGGTAGATCAGACGTTGTTACGGTAAAGCTGGACTTAGTCTGCAATGAGCTTCTTCGATTCACCATATCGGAACTACGTTGTACGCGAACTTTTCAGTCAACACAATCATGCTGGATGGCTCAATGATTATAGTAGGTGAAGGTTAGTCAATCCGAGACTGGATGGTGCTTCTGCTTGCGCGATCATGTCCATCAGACCATTCTTCATCAGGATTGTATTTGTCTATTCAAGGTTTGATCACCAGAAAGTATTTCTAACGTGACTGAGACTGAGACGATTTGTATACTTACCCCGCGCTTAGTGTATGTTTGACTTGTTAACACTGTTTGTCGTCTACAACTACCAAACCCGATCATCCTCAATTTTTCCATCTTCCAAGGAACAAACAATCATTATCAATATGGAGGGGACATACTTTGCTGAGCACAGAATGTTACATCCCGAAGTTCTGCCGGGCATTGACCCATTCACCCGCAACCGGGGAACCCCTCCGGCGCCAAGCACCTCCGCACTGGAGATGCAAGTGGCGGCATGACCTCGTGTTTGATCTGAGTCAGTCTTGGCCAAGTTTGGACTTCCACATATATTCGGAATTTTTCAAGGTTCTTCCTCAACATCGGAAAACTCGCGCTGAGCGGCTCTTAGGAAAATTCCACATTTGTCATGGCATCAACATGTGTAGTGCAGGAACAGACAAACGAAGCGGATCACATTACCCTCGAGGCGCTGCCACGGAGCGAGCAGCTTATAACAGATTCCTCAGGAGATCCACCGGGCGCTTTTCCAGCTTTGGAGAAATGGAACTCTCCACGGATCAATATTTATCGATCCTTTTCCACATTTTGGAGTTTTCTAGTGATGGGCGCTAATGATGCTGCGTATGGTGTAAGTTGCAAGAAATGAAGTCCAAATTATTTTTCCATTCTAATTCAACCAGGCATTGATTCCATATGTGAGATAATGAGATAAAATCCTCAAGATCTCAGCTCAGACTCGTGCTGATTGTCCACAGCTTGAAAAATATTATAATTTAAGCTACACAGTAGTGTCGCTTGTTTTTCTGTCGCCACTAGTCGGCTATACACTTGCTGCTTTTCTCAACCAGCGCATCCATACTTCTTTCGGTCGTCGTGGCCCAGCAATCATTGGACCAGGTTGTCACCTCCTGGCTTATATCATCAACTGTGTGCATCCGCCGTACCCTGTCCTGGTCATCTCGTTTATATTTGCTGGGTTTGGAAATGGCATTCAAGATGCGGCATGGAATGCATGGATAGGAAACATGGCCAATGCGAATGAGCTTCTAGGAATCCTCCATGGAATATATGGCGTCGGTGCTGTTCTAAGTCCATTGGCAGCGACCTCGATGATTACCGAAGCCCATTTGTCATGGTTCTACTTCTATTACATCATGGTAAGTTCAAATTCTCTTTGACTGTTAATATTCATGCATTGATGGCCTTCAGGTGGGTTGTGCAGTCATCGAAGTCGTGGCATGCGGAATGTGCTTCTGGAAATCTACCGGTGCGGAATTCCGTGCCTCGAACGGACATGCACTTGGAGATAACAATAAGGGTGGCTTGAGGAGTGCACTTTTCCGAAAACCTTCTGCACGAGTCACTTGGCTATGTTCTTTGTTCTTGCTCGGCTATGTTGGCGTCGAAGTTGCTTTGGGTGGCTGGATTGTCACATTTATGATCCGGGTTCGACATGGCAGCGCTTTTGCCAGTGGTATGACAGCAACCGGATTCTGGCTGGGAATCACCGTGGGCCGGATTGTCTTGGGATTTGTAACTCCGAGACTGGGCGAGAAGTTGGCGATCGCGGTGAGATAAGAACCTCGTTTTGAACCGATCCATATATTGTCCCATATCTGACATGAGCTTAGGGGTATATTATCTCCTCGGTCGCATTCAGCCTAGTTCTGTGGCTTGTGCCTCAGTTCTATGCATCAGCTGTGGCGGTTTCAATGCAGGGCTTCTTTCTCGGTCCACTGTTCCCAGGTGCAATCATCATGATGACCAAGCTGCTTCCTCAGCACTTACATGTCAGTTCGATTGGGTTTGCAGCGGCTTTTGGAGGATCTGGAGCCGCCATCCTCCCCTTTGCGGTGGGCGCACTGGCCCAGGCCAAGGGCGTAAGTGTCCTCCAGCCGTTCATTATCGCTCTGTCAGGGGCAATTTTTCTGGCCTGGCTTGGACTACCACGGGCTTCGAAACAAAACACGCAATGATTCACGAGGTCGAGAAAGTGACAAGCTCGTGTCTTTTCACGAGGAAAGAATTATTTGACATGTGAACATGTGAAATCGGGATCGATCTCTTATCTGATCCGATCGGCGAGCCCGCTCGCCCGATGACAGGGGTGTGCATGTCCAAGGTGGTTGTCTTGTTTCATATTCCTCTGTTATATAAGACCCACGCAGTCAAACATTCTAGCATGGCGCTCTTGTTGATATCGATTTTTTTCTCAAAACCTTCAAGGTTGCGGTGTTTAGCCGGAGCCGGGCCGGTTGGTATGAAGTATGGGAAACGTACGTGGCAAACCGACTGGACAAAGCAAGAATATATGGACGCGGTAATCGCAGCGGTTACTCTGCCCTTGGAAACCGAGGTAATTTTGTGTTGTGGCGTCCCTCTCTGAGGGGCTTTATTATGGCGCGACACCGGCCATAGCCGTAGCTGATCGGGTGATGGTCCCCGCTACACTAACAACCGACTTCGGTGACGCCAACGTAAGCTGACCCCGGGATGGACCCAGCCGACACCCACTCGGCTTCCCCCACAAAACACCTAAATAAGGCGACGATGAGAGTAAATAGGCATTGATTATTTGGACAATTATAACATAAGAGTAACTTTCGATTTAAATCTTCAATCAACTCACAGGACTCAACTTAGTACATCGAGAGTCGGCAGGTCGGTGATCTTCGGCCAAGCCACTGATTGGTCAAATTTAAGCCGAGGCACTTACCAGATTTGGCCACCCAGGTCCCTCGGCCCTGCGTCGCTCTTTCAGTCCGCAATTCCCGGGGCCCCGTAGTTATAACCTCTTCCCCCAGATTTTTCCTCCTCTTCTATCCACCTCCTGTTTTTCAAATACTCCCATATTCCTCACTATGCCGTCCCCACCGCCTGACTGGGTCAAGGCTTTGAAGCCTTCGGGCCCGCAGGGTTCCGAGCTGCTCGCCGAAGAGCGGGCCCAATCCAACGTCAACGTCGAGAAGCTGTCCGAGCTGCTCCACACCAAGGAAGCCTTACAAAGGCAAAAGAAGATCTTGGCCATTGTAGAGCCGGAGAAGGTCTTTGACAAATCCCAGAACCACACTATGGGTCGCGTTGAGCGTTTGCAACGGTCTTTGGCCAAGGCCAAGCGCTTGCAACAGCTGGCCGAACAGGAGAAATGGACCACGGAGGAGCTTCACACCGCCAATGATCTCATTGGTGAGCCCACACCATATGGCCTCCACGCCACCATGTTCCTGGTACGTACAGAATCCTCAAAACGCAGAATATCGCTAAGTCGTGATTCGTCTAGGTGACCCTCCGCGAACAAGGTACCCCCGAGCAACACAAGCTTTTCCTCGAACGTGCCGAAAAATACGAGATCATCGGTTGCTATGCTCAGACAGAGTTGGGCCACGGATCTAACGTCCGTGGTCTTGAGACCACCGCCACCTGGAACCCCGACGATAAGACCTTCACCATCACCTCCCCAACCCTCACTGCCTCCAAGTGGTGGATTGGCTCCTTGGGCCGCACTGCCAACCATGCCGTCGTTATGGCGCAGCTGTTCATTGGCGGAAAGAACTACGGTCCTCACCCGTTCGTGGTACAAGTGCGTGACCTCAAAACTCACCAGCCGATGGAGAACGTATACGTGGGCGACATCGGTCCCAAGTTCGGCTACAACACTATGGACAACGGCTTCCTGCTGTTCAACAATGTCAAGGTTCCCCACGTCAACATGCTGGCCCGCTTCTCTAGCATTGACAAGGAGACCAACAAATATGCCCGTCCTGCTGTGCCAAGTTTGGTATACGGCACCCTGACCTGGGTTCGCTCCAACATTGTTCTTCAAGCTGGTGGTGTCCTGGCCCGCGGTGTTACTATTGCGACACGATACGCCGCTGTTCGCAGACAATTCCAGGACCGTGATGCGGAGCCCCACGCTGGTGAAAACCAAGTCCTCAACTATAAGATGGTGCAGATCCGTCTGTTGCCGCTATTGGCATCCATGTATGCTCTGCATTTCACTGGTCGTGGTATGATGCGTCTGTACCAGGAGAACCAGAAGCGCATGAAGGCAGCCGCCTCGCCGGGTCAGGACTCTCGTGGAGCTGGCCCTGAGGAGCTTCGGGCTGGTGCCGACCTGCTGGCAGATCTGCACGCCACTTCTTGCGGTCTGAAGGCTCTGGCCAGTACCACCGCCGGTGAAGGTCTTGAAGTGTGCCGTCGCGCATGTGGTGGTCACGGCTACAGCAGCTACAGTGGTATTGGACCGTGGTACTCTGACTACCTTCCCACTCTCACCTGGGAGGGTGACAACTACATGTTGACCCAACAGGTCGCTCGTTACGTAAGTCTACTCTTCTCTCCAAATATTCATCAGGTCATTTCAGACTAACATTAACATAGCTGCTTAAATCTGCCCGTGCCGTCTTATCTGGCAAGGCTGCTGATAATGATACTGCCCGCATTCTGCGCAACTACCTTAACCGTCGGGAAAAGGGTGCCTCTTTCGACGTGCTCGAGGAAGACGCCGATATCGTGGCTGCTTTCGCTTGGCGTACAGCCCACTTGACCTTTGAGGCTCTGAAGCACCGTGATGCTGAGAAGCGTTCATGGAATAGCCTGTTGGTTGACTTCTGGCGCCTTTCGACCGCTCACTCCCAGTACCTCGTGGTGAAAAACTTCCATGATGCTGTTACCTCCCCTGAACTGTCCTCAGCCCTGGACCAGGACACCAAGTCTCTGATGCACTCTCTCTTCCGTCTCTTCGCTCTCCACACCCTTGAGCGCGAGGCTGCCGAATTCTTCTCTTCGGGTGCTGTCACCGTGCGACAGATCACTCTGACCCGCACAACAGCCGTAATGAAGCTATTGGACGAGGTCCGCCCACACGCTATTCGCTTGGTTGATGCTTGGGCCATTCCCGACTGGCAGCTGGACAGCAGTCTCGGTCGCTCTGACGGAAAGGTCTATGAAGATCTGTTCCGCCGGGCCAGTCAAGAGAACCCGGTCAACGACTTGGTGTTTGACCCGTACCCGTGGAACAACAACGTTCTCAAGAACGAGCCGGCAAAGAGCAAGCTGTAGATTCTCTTTACTATTCCCTGATGTCTTATTTTAGTATCTATTGCGTTTTGTTTAATGGCTCGGATAGACTAGAGATAATAGATCTCAAAGAACCGAATGATGATACAGTCCAACTTCGTTCCACACTTCTATTGACGGCATGAATATACGGCGAAAATACGTGGACTTGTTCCTGTGCCTCTGTTGGCTAAGTCTAAGCAGGCTGCTAGAACTTTGAATAGCCCAGATGACATCCCCGTCTTGTCACGTAATAGGATATCCATTGGTCATGTGACGTTTGTTTATACTATCATATAACGAACACAATGGACAGACAGAATAGGGGAGTAAGGAACTAGGCAAGGCTATAAACGATCAAGCACAGCAAGGTACACTTTGGCTACGATGAAACATTTTCAGATCTTATTCTTCAATTCCGTTAATGATCCGAAGACAAAACCAAGAACATGGCATGAAACGCTCACATTGATTTCTTGAGCCAATGACTAATGATTGAGCTCCGGAATATTGTCAAGCTGGCAATCAAGAGCTGAAAACGGTGATTGAGTAGTCCACCGTCATGCTCAACATGACTTGGCCAAGACCCACATCGCATGCAGACGGGAAAGGTATCAATGACTTGCTTCGACCTCGGGAGTCTCTGAGCAGCTCTTGAAACATAAATGTTCTGGCAAATGCAGGTTATGAGCCGCGTAAGGGCTGCGTTGAATCTTCCTCGTACTGGTTTATTATAGGTCAGCTAGTATCATACTTCCTTGCTGGAATATAAAGTACTGTATATTTTTTTCTCCAGTCTACATGAGATTAAGGATGTCTGTCTTGTTCAACACAAGTGAAAGCATTGCAGTTAGATAAGGGTGCATGGATTATTAGACCAGATTAATTAGGTGACCAGCGTGGATAGTATCAACCGAAAATAGTGACAGCTCATTCATTCCTCCTTGGGTAATTCAATACGTATTCATCTCTGTTTATCTTCCAGACAGATTCCACGCTTTTCCTCCCTCTCCCCCCCCCCCGTCCTTCCTCCCTTCAACCCATCTTTACCATACACGCTATCTCCATGCATCTTCCAGCTTCTCTCCTACATGGCCTCCTATGTCTCTTCCAACCCAAACCCCACTTCGATCTCCTCAAATGTCCGAGTAATATACCCTACGTTCTCTATTCTGCGCTAGCAGACGTGAACACTGACACGAGATCAATAGCGAGACACCAGCATCCGCTCAAATCGTTAACCGCCAAGCGAACTCACACCCCATCCCTGCAGTACCAACTGGGACTAGTATACGAGAGCCCGGCCCCTGGGCAACCTACATTTTGAGCACGCCGTGGTTGGTCCAAGTTGGAAGCAGACTGGCGAAGACACATCTTATGTCTGCGTTGCACCTCCTGCCACCAGGCCAGAAGTCTGGCTATCAAAACATATGGACCGATGAAAGCCGTTCACGGGAGATCGGTCTGGAGATATCCAATGTCGCAACGGCCACTATCCAAGTGATTGGAACCGTTCAGGTAGACGAGTGCACGCATTGCCAACAAAACGATGACCCATTCGCCCTCTGCGTGAAGGCTGCAGAATCCTCTGCTTGTGGAAATTGTCACTGGAAGGAGAAAATGAAGGACTGTCCATTCTATGACGCGTCCGCCCCTACACTGCCGCCTCCCCATTCCGGTTGCTGCTGTCAGCTAGCTCCCTCAACAGCGGTCAGAGCAGATGTTGAGGAAACGCAAAAAGAGAATCGTGATAAGGTTCGCCAAGAGCTCAAAGGCATATATCAGGAGCGAACAGCCCTGAAAAGAAAGATGAACCAACTTCGACTGATCATACGAGAAGCGCGACTCGCATCCGCGACATTTGCCGAAATGAACTCTCAGAATTGCGATACTCTCTCAGTCCAGAAGGGGGTGCATCTTACCGACGATTACAACGTATTTCTGCGTGATGAATTTGTGCGAGCACAGCGGGCATTGATCGACCAAATCATGACAGATTTCGAGAAGATTATGACCAGAGATCTTCATCTGCTGGATCGTATGGCGCTTCTCAAGTCAACAAGGTCTAGATAAAGAAAAGGGGTTCTAGTGTATGGCCACTATGTTTTCGGGCCACAAAGTAGTGCGTTCTGAGCAGGATTATTTTGAACGGATGGAGTCTCACTCAAGAACATTGATAGCATCGCGATTCTATAGACCATATTCGAGCTCATGAGTCCATTTACTGAGCATGAGATAGGAGATACAACTTTATTCATTCCCAAATGCACGTTAACATTGCAAGGATTAGCTCGGATTCTTCAAGCCCGTCTCGATAAGCCGAAGAGATCAATCTCTATATGTTCATATTTCCTGACTCCAAGGCCCTAGTCTTGATCCAAAGCCATGGTAGTTGAACAAAGTAGATACTAAACCAAGTTTGCCGAAGGAGGGGTCAACCGAAATAGTAATAGCCCGGCGGTGCAGCCCGTCAATTAACCGAGGACCAGTGTCATCCTATTATTGCCTTCAATCAGGATGTTTGGGTTCGTTCGAGTACAGCTATCGTCTTTCTCATAATCATTGAGATTACATGACGCGTTCATTGACCAGTCGGAGAGTCTCGGCATCAAGCCATATGCGCCATTTCCTTCAGTGGCGCCACGCCATCGGGAGAGACAGCGGCCCGAAATGCGGTAAAAACCACTACGATTACCGGGCAGCCTGAGCATTCTCACAAGTAATCCTGCCAACTCTATCTTGAAACTTGAATCAATCAATATAGTTCAGAGGAATGTTTTGGTACAATTGATTCACCCGAGCTCATCGGCTTTAAACCCGAGGATCCCGTGGTCCGAGTTTAGCCTCATGATTCAATTCCAGACCAATCTACGATTCCCATATTTTGATTCTACACGAGCAATCCGTAGACTTTAAACTAGAGTTGAGCCACGAAGTAGCTTGTCTGCTCGGTATCATGACGTCGGCATGCCGATCCTACAACCATGCCGACCATCTTCAATCCTACGTAACCACACAAAACCCCAGTGAATGCAAGAAATAAAACACCCGAGTGCAAAGACTACGCTCCAAAGGGCCAAGATCATCAAAGCAAGGTCTGGCTAAAACCCCGGTTAAAAGCAACAAGGATCGGTTAAAAAACCAGCAGCCGACCCGAACCCCCCCTCACACAAGAATATCCCGACTGGCTCGCACCACCATGTCCCCACCCAATGACGCAGCGCCTTTCCCCAACTTTCCTCTCCCCGGGATCCACCTCCACATTAACCCCGGACGATCATTCCCGCTTTAAGGATGTCCCCGTTCAACACAGTGGTACCATTACGCTACGGCGGTTTTGTGAGTAGCGCCGGGTCTGAAGCCACCCCGAGAGCCACCCGAGAATGGCGCATGGACCCTGGACCCGTGAAAGGTATAAAGCTGGAATGTCACTCATGTTCTTGACTTGATTTTCCGCATACATAGCGGGTCATCAATATGTATCGTGTTTCTAATATATACGGTATGTTGAGGCCGCTTCGTGGCCATATGCAATCCCAGCTGATGCTAATGAATCAATGTAGTGCTCGCCGCATTCGGCACCATCGGCGGAGGCCTTTTCGGCTTCGATGTCAGGTAAGTCTATTTCAACCAGAACCTAAAAGCACCCCAGAAAACTAATAAGTCGCAGCTCCATGAGCGCCTGGATAGGTGTAGATGCCTACAAAGAATACTTCGGATACCCCGACTCAGACCTCCAAGGAGGAATAACAGCCTCCATGTCCGCCGGCTCATTCGCCGGTTCCATAGTGGCAGGCTGGCTATGTGATTACCTCGGTCGACGCCGCTCTCTAATGGTCGCGTCTTGGATCTGGATCGTCGGTGCAATGGTGCAATGCAGTGCACAGAATGTAACGCACCTGGTCGCTGGACGTGTAGTCAGTGGTCTTGCTGTTGGTATCACATCTTCTCAAACACCGGTTTACATGTCCGAGCTTGCACCTGCAAGAATCAGAGGTCGAATTGTCGGCGTGCAGCAATGGTCTATTGAGTGGGGCATGTTAATCATGTATCTCATTGCTTACGGTTGTGCGGTTGGTGTTGATGGACCATCCGCGTTCCGCATTTGCTGGGGTATTCAGGCTGTCCCAGGTCTGGTGCTCTTTATTGCGCTGCTATTTTTTCCTGAGTCGCCGCGTTGGCTGGCTGGAAAGGAGCGCTGGGAGGAGACGTTGGATACATTGGCTTTGTTGCATGGGAACGGTGACCGGACCAATCCTGCTGTGCAGCTCGAATTCGAGGAAGTGCAGGAAGCTGCTCGGATCGCGCACCAGGCGAAGGATGTTTCTTTCCTTGCGTTGTTCGGGCCAAAGATCTGGAAACGGACTCTATGCGGTGTGAGTGTGCAGGTTTGGCAGCAGTTGCTCGGTGGTAACGTGGCGATGTACTATGTTGTCTACATTTTTGAGATGGCTGGAATGGTGAGTTCAAGACCAACTGACCCCTAAAGGCAATTACTGACCTACCTCGTCTAGACTGGTAACTCTTCGCTCTACTCGGCCGTCATTCAATATGTCATTTTCGTCTTCACCACGGGTGTCATGCTCCCTGTCATCGATCGCATCGGACGAAGGCAATTACTACTGGTAGGATCAGTGAGCGCCATGGCAATCCACATCATCATCGCTTCCGTTATGGCCACAAAGGGACACGCCGTGTCTAGCGTCAACGGCAACGCCAACTTGACATGGGAAATCAAGGGAGACGCTGGCAAAGCCGTGATCGCGTTCTCATACATCTTCACAGCCGTCTACGGCTTCACCTGGGTATGTCACGCGTAATTCCTCTGTCAAACAATACTAACATGATATGGTCAATAGGCACCCGCGGCCTGGATTTACGCATCCGAAGTGTTTCCCCTCAAATACCGCGCAAAGGGAGTCGGCCTCTCGGCATCAGGGAATTGGATCTTCAACTTCGCCCTGGCCTACTTCGTCTCGCCGGCCTTCCACAACATCCAATGGCGGACATACATTATCTTCGCCGTTTTCTGTTTCGTCATGACATTCCATGTCTTCTTCCTCTACCCTGAGACTGCGGGACGGACTCTCGAGGAAATCGATATGGTGTTTGATACGGATGTTAAGCCGTGGCGAACAAACGTCATCTCTAATAAGTTTGATGAGGAGGTTGGAAAGAAGATTGATGGGGTCAAGGGGGATGTTGATCATAAGGAAGTTGTTTAAATCATACCTTGGTATTTGAGGAGTTGAGTGGGGATGTAGATGCATATATGAATACAGATTTATTTTGATGTTAAATTCAACTTCCAAGGTTCATGTGTTACTAGGTCCACTTATTTAGATTGACCTGTTAGCGTCAGTTCATTGTTTCCAAAAACTTTCTAGTCGAAGTTCGCAACTGGCGGAAGTTCGCAATCACCAAATTGTGATTTCATCTCTATAAAGTACGTGGAAACTGCTTAGCTACTGATGGAGGTTCTAAGGAGAAGAACAATATGAACAATTAATGTATATCTGGACATTAAAGCTCAAGAAACAAATAAACAGTGTACAGTAGCACTAAAGCTACACGTCAAAAAGAATCCGGGTATATAACTAGGTGGAAAGACCACTCTATCTCTCCTCACTGCTAACTCCATCACTGTCCTTGATCTCGGTCATGTGCTCGTGGTGGCTACGCTCGGCATGCTTGGCCGGGTTACTCAACACGCTAGCACGGCGGACAGCCTCATCTTCGACGTCGTCAAGAGTGCGGAGTAGTTCACCGTTCGGTCCATACATATGCGGCTCATTGCGTGCGAGAGAGACGATATCGAACATGTTGTCTGACTTGCGGAACAGGCGGTCCATCTCTTCAAGAGAGCGGTTGGTTGTCTCCGGGAACCAGAAGTAGACCACTGGTACGATAAATGCGTTGCTATGAAGGTTAGTGTTGAAATCCTCACGTCGGGAAAAGGAAACTTACATGACAGCAAAAATAACGTAGGTTTTGTATCCGATATTCGCGAATGCAACAGGTGTAATCATGACAACCATGAAGTTCCAAATCCAGTTTGAAGAGGTGGACAGGGCGTTGGCGGGCGCACGAATCTTCAATGGCACGATTTCGGCCGGGTATAGCCACGTCATACCAAGCCAGCCAATGGCAAAGAAGGTATTGAACACAAAGAGGAAAACGACTTGGGCAATACTGGCGGAGGTCTTTCTTTGACCAGAGCTTTCCACAGCAATGGCTTCAGCAATGGCTAGCACGGCCATAGAGAGAGACATGCCGACAGCGCCGAAGATCATCAGGGTACGACGACCGAACTTCTCGATGGTGAATACTGCTACCCAAGATGCGGCGAAATACTCGGTACCATTGCAGGCTGAGATAAGACGAGAAATAGTGCCATCCAGGCCGATTTGATCTTCCAAAATGGTCGGAATGTAGTAGGTGATCAGATTGATACCCGAGATTTGCTGAAACATTTGGTTGACGTAGGCGAGCATTGTACGGTGGAAATGACGATCCGGGCCCATAGTGAACATGTCGCGGAACGAACCCTTGGCCATTTCCAAGACGGTGGCCTTGATCGCTGTGAACTCGGTATCGAGGAACAGCTCATCGGTTTCATCACCCATCAAACAAGCCAGAACCTCACGTGCCTCGTCCTCCCGACCTTTCAAAATGAGCCAGCGAGGTGACTCGGGCAGGAACATGACAAAGGCCAGAATGATTGCTGCAAAGAAGATCTGGAATGCCAAAGGGAATCGCCAAGCTACCTCGCTAGGATCAGTGAACATGAGACCGAAGTCGACCCAGTAACTAATTGTGATACCGCAGGTAATCATTGCACCCTCGATCATGACCATCTGACCACGGCGATGTGACTTGCAGCACTCGGATTGCCAGGTTGGCACGGTAGATGTGTTGATACCGTTTCCGAAACCAGTGACCAGACGACCGACGATCAGCTGTGCAAGCTCGTAGGAAGTACATTGCAGAATGGCGCCAATGACCATAATGAAGGAACCGAGGAAAATGGCCTTGCGACGACCGAGCATGTTACCGACCCAGATGGTCGGGATTGATCCAGCAAAACATCCGAGATTGTAGGCGGCGACAGTGATACCTTGACGGGTGGAAGCATCACTCGTTGCACTGACTCCAGTCGTGTCGATAGAGGGGAAATATTTGATGAAAGATTGGAGCGTCAAAAGACCACCAGTCACACCTTGATCGTAACCGAACAGCAAAAAGTCCATGCCTGCCAACAGACCGATGGCGACCTGAAGCCTGGTGCCATTGAGGCCCAAGAAGCGCTTTGTCTGCATGGTGTAGGAATGTGGAATCAATCCAATCGGTAGTATAGGACTGTAGAACTCCCAAGTTATACACAACCGACCCAGTCGGGGGAAAGATGTCTAGAAAAAAAAAAAAAAATGCCAAGGGAGGACAAAGACAAAGCCTCCGAAAAGTGTATATAAAGCCAAGCTGGAGAAAGATCAAAAAAAAAGCGATCAACATGTCCGGGAATCTGGCCGAATTTAAAAAGCCATCCCAATGGGGGACCGTGAGTTCCCCTCAGTACACAGAGAGACTTGTCGTGGTCGGAGCGAATGGTACAGGCTCCACCGTCCCCAGACCGCGCCATGGTTGGACCCGCGGGTCATCAGGGCGCAAAAAGGACTGGGGGTAAACGGCCCCCGAGTAATCTCTCAGACGGGATCGGGCCACGCGAGCCCGTAAATCCAATCAGAATGCAGTAATCCGGGGAATATCGGCGTCCGGGTTCACCAGGTTGGGTTAGCAAGCTCGCACTAAACCTCCCCAGAGTGTTCAGCCCGCCGATCGGCTCTCGGCCTGTCAGATTTCAGTTTTGGTGGAGTGGAGCCGCTGATTTCTATTGTCCAAGGCAGGGAAGATAAATTGGGTCTGGGGAATTACCCTGTCTCTGCGGAGGAGTGTGGGGCACGCGATGAAATTCATTTTAGGGAAACCGTGATCATGGAAGAAACCAACCGAGAAAAGTAATAGAAGAAAATGAGAAAGGGAGAGACTGAGAAAACCCATGTGTTGAATTAGGACCCAAAATGGAAAGTAAACCAGGATCTAGGCGACCCGTGTCGCGACAAAGAGCGATAGCGGCATGGCGTGCCTCTGCAAAACATCCAGAAGTGATGTAGGTAACCCGATGGGTCATACAAGTTGGAGTCTGGTCCATATCGGAACGGGATAAATCGCGACTTGGCTTGGCGCCTCGATGGGTCAAGCCACTGATTCGGGGGGCTTGGTAAACCTTCGCTAACCTAACCATAAATCCTGGGAAATCCTGTTTATCGACAACGAAAAATCGGGGTTTGCAACAGTCTGGTATGTAAAAAGCAATTTCGTCTATTCAAATCGCTATTGACTACGAGTGTAAGTGGAGATTCGGACGATTGGGATTTGTCATGAGAAGCAATTTGACTGTAATGCAGTTTCCCGTGTAGTCGTAGGCTCGTAGCCCCTAAACGGGTATAGCCCACAAACAAAAAGCCGCAAAGTGCAACGTCATTCCCCACGGTCACATCCGAATCCTGGGGGATAGTCGCTCGACTTCCCTAAACAGGCAGTTCCGGGCCTCGTCTCACATGGCCTGATGTGATGGGCTCCCGTCACTCCCATCTCCCCTGAAAGAGTATACACGGTCTATGTCCCATCTTTAGCCCATGTTGATATCTTATGCCTCGCGCCACGGGGCGCTTCCCGCCGCCACTGAGATCATTTGCGGGATTCTGAGTTTCCAAGTGTTGATGGCGCGCGGATCAGGGATTTGGGTCCGGGCGTTTTCGTCTGTGCTTATCGCTGTCTCCGGGTTTGGCGTTTGCGGGGAACACCATCGTGAATGTATGTACGGGGTACATATGAGATGATTATCCAGAGAGGCGATACTTAATAATCGCGACCATCGTACGCTTCGTTGATTCGAGTGGGAGACTTTGGAAAGTCAATATACTCTGTACGTTATACTCGCATTGCCGATCCCTGGTATATCTCGTTTCAGAGCCACGCGTTGGCCTATGTGTTCTTCCAAAGTTTTCTCGAAGGCGAAGTCTGACCCCTGCACTGTGGAGCTGTGCCCGGCAGTTCTTGCATCTGCCCTCTCATATGCGCCTGGCTGTTAACTCCAGCCTCCGCTGCGAATGCGGCTCCAAAGACCTGATCGACGGGGCGCATTCTACCAGGTGATCGGGTGGAGCTCGTGAATGCCGTATTAACAGTGGAGGTTCTGTGGTCTATTTGTGGAAATGTAAGTGGTGATCCAGTCAACCCAGTGCCGAGAAGAACCATCGAATCATCCGGAGCCACACATTAAGGTTTCTTATGCAAGGCGTTCGCCTGGATGGTTCCACAGTTCAGGGCGTCGCTCACCGTTGTTTCTGGAGCCTTGAAAGCTAAAGCCGCATGAATATGCATGATTCGCCCTGCTTTCCACCGCTGTATGGAAGTTTCGGCTGGACTTCTCTTACAGCGAGCTTGACCTCAGCTTTGTCCTAAAGTGCTACATTGACAACATATGCATCTCGACGCTGAGTCTTGATCCCATGCCTATTGCGTGATTGGTAAAGCCAACTCCAATCCTTATTATGCTACGTATCCCAGCTGTCAGCTGTGGTTTCAAAAGCAATCAAAAGAAGGCAGTGTGATATTTTCAGACACGCGAATTGGGGGATCTGGGAAATTGGTCCTTCATTTCTGTCTCTTACTAGTGCTTACTTGCAGGGCTGTTACCTTCCTCCTGTCAGTAATACTCCATGACAACTATCTTGAGCGAGAACCATTTGCCTCGAATCTAGATTACCCCGGGATGACCTGTGTACATGGGAGTGTTAATCTCATACCCGACGTGCGACCGACTGCCGCATCACCGGTATCTTTAACTAGCTACATCAACTTATCATATACTGCACCCTGCTGTCTGAGGATAGCTACTAAATAAGCTCTGGCTACTAATGCTAGGCCATCGCTCATATCAACACTGGCGTCACTGAGAACTCTAACCCCATCAAACAGATCCTGCCAAACTATGTGGTTATCGAGATGGGCAAATTCTCTGCCTACCAAAGAGGTGGGCCACATATACTACATTCGTCATCTGTGATCCTTAAATCAGCATCGCAGGCAGCTATGGACTCCCGGTGCCAGTTCATAGACCGGAACCCGGGCATAGGCTCCGGCTACACCAATCTATTGGTCGATACCCATATGGGTGAAAGTTTCCGGTGGCAGAGTCTGGAATGATATGGATGTGGCAGGCCACCGAGACACAGACAGCGGTATACGTTGCATCAACAGTGGCGCCCATCGAGCCGACGGCGTCCGGCAAGACTGTCGGACACACCACGGCAAATACTATAACCTGCAAGCGGGCGAGATGTGCCAGCTCATCCCACTCAACAAAAGTAATTTTATTCCAATGCAGCAAGGGAAATTTGGTGTCAGGTGCAGCAAAGCTAGCACAACCGCGATAACGGTAGCTTCATCACTATCCTCATCAAGAGCATGATCCTCGTCGACAAAGGCCTTAGCTCCACCACTACCCCTGAACCTCCAACTCGGCAGATTCGCTCTATAAGAGCCGGGCTGCTAATAGCTTATCTTCTGTCCCGTGATGGAGAAACGGGGGAAATCTCTGTGAGAAGAATGAGCGTGGAGCAACGCTGGCATAACCAGTCTGGAAACATAGACATTTATTCGGTCCCTTTGATAAGCCATGCAATTCGAGAATGGGAAAATCGAGCGTGGGTTTCCAATTGGAAGCCACCGGACGATGGGGAGCCCACCGTGGCGTTCACGCGATCATACCCCTGTCCACGGGTTGAGTGTCCACTCCAGGGTTGTCGGCGACTGGCCCGTAGAGGGGACAAACAAACAATAATCCCAGGAACATTGGCAGATCGAGGTCACTATATTCCAGGGCTGTTAGTCAAACTTGAAATTAACCGTGAATTGATGTTTGGCATCTTCTTTGAGGAAATTGAAGGTTTTTGATGTCACTGTACAATACTAATTAATTATCCCTGTTGTGTATATATATTTCAAGGCTTTGACGGTGCATGAGATTGCCAGGACACAGATGGCCCAGACCTCGGGTGAAGACACAGGGAATGATAAAAAGGCCATACATAGGCTATCAACATCGGTGTACGGATTCTTGATTCACATTCCGGAATACCGGCGGAAGATTTTCTACCTGTAAAAAAACTTGGAATCGCCTGCAGGAGAAATAGCCTTTGAAGATCCTAATCCCAGTCTCCACAAGTGTGAGTCCGACCGAGTCCGAGCTGGCTTAGCTTTGGAATATGTATCCACAAGCCGAGTCTCCACTCATACAAGGCCGGCTGGCCCAATGGCAAGGCGCTTGACTACGAATCAAGAGATTGCAGGTTCGACCCCTGCGTCGGTCAATTTTTTGCACTTTTCGCTCCTATTTTGTTTTGTAGGGACATGTAGTAGTTAGACTATGCGGCAAAATCTCTGGTCAGGTCTGGCATAAATTAACTGGACCTCAAAGCGATTCGTGTAATATTGGAAAGAAGTGACTCATCTTGAAAATTCGAAAGATATCGTCAACAAAGGGAGCAATGTACCTCATGATGTGTTCGCACTGTTACTGAAACGTGCATCTCTACTCAACAAAGTTTGTATTTCACTTATTAAGTACTATCTATTTCATAGCCACATAAGTTAAGGCAACTGGGGGCATATGTGACGGTAATATACAGCATCGTCCAGCAAGCAACTGACATTGCAAACCGCACCATGATCTGATACTAGAAAACGTTATCGTCTAGTAAGCAACCAAAGTTGCGAACCACTCCTTGAACAGAGTAACCTTCTTGCTCCAGGCAATAGGAATCTGGCCCCATCCATCACCAACGTGCTGAACAAGCTTCTTGGAGCTAACAGCGGGCCAGGCCACGGTGGTATCCTCGCCGTTGGGGTTACCAGTCTTGATGAAGTTGGCCCAGTAGTCGTTCATTTTCTTGGCAATCTCGTAATCCTCAGCAGTCCAAGGCAGGTCAGTGGCATAGAGGTTGTTCAGGACATAGTTGATCTCAGATTCGTGGTAAGCACCGGAGGTCTGGCCAGGAGGAGCGTGATCCCAGAAGTAGTTCCAGACCTTGGAGCTCTTGGCCCCGTACCAAAGCTGGGTCCAGAACCAAGTTCCAACCTTTGATCGGTCGGTGAACATGGAGTTATAGGCACCGGCGGCAGTGGAGCTGTTGGCGGGGTAGAGCTCGAGGAAACGGTCGACCCAGACACCGCTGTAGGTCTCGTTGACATCTTCGTAATACTCCTCGAGAGAGAGCTGAAGTCCATAAGTGGCGCCGTTCTCGTCCTTGTTGTTTCCGGTAATCACAGGGACATCGTGGGCCAGTCCCTTCTTCAGAATGTTGAGGTAGGTGTCAGGCATAGCGTAGTAGTCGAGGACAGCCTCGAACATGATAGTATCATCACGGGTAGTGCCAGTGGCACCGTCAATCAGCTCCTCCATGGTCAGGTTACGAGCCTCCGCAATGGTGGAGACGCCGAGGTTGGAGAGATAAGTGTCACCGTCCTCCAGAGCGTCCTCCAGAGTGGTATAGGCCTCCGCGAGGCTAGTGCAAAGAGGGTCGTGAGGGTCACGGACACCGCTCTCAATAATAGCTCCGACAATCAGGTCCTTGGTAAGCTCACTGTACAAGATGTGCTGAGTCGCAGCGGATCCAGCAGACTGGCCCTGCACAGTGATGTGGTCGGGATCACCACCAAAGTCGGCAATGTTGGCATGGATCCACTTCAGAGCAGCGAATTGGTCAAGCATACCCCAGTTACCTGAGCTGTTGGATCCAGTAACCTTCTCAAACTCCTCAGAGAGCTCAGAGTGAGCGAGCCATCCGAAGGGGCCGGTACGGTAGTTGTAGTTGACGAAGACGATGCCCTTGTCCGCCATACCACCACCATCAAAGAGAGGGTCGGCAGCAGTTGACTCGGCCGGGTAACTCCACATAACCACAGGAAGCTTGGCATCGGTCTTCTTAGCAGGCGACCAAATGTTAAGATTGAGGCAATCTTCGTCGATGGTGTAGTCGTTGTTGCCAGTAGTAGCAGAAGGGCAGACAGGACCCCAGGTGCGGGCATCCAAAGTCTCGTTCCAGGCGCTTGCGGGCTGGGGGGCCTTCCAGCGGTTATCCCCACCGGTAGTGGCGGCAAAAGGAATGCCCTTCCAGACGGTGATGTCCTTCCAGTTCGTCATGTTGCCAGTGTTGGTGCTGTTGAAGGCAGGGTAACCTTTCACAGGGCCATACTTGGTATCGATGACGGTGTCATAGAGAGCGGCAGAAGCGACAGGTGCCAAGCCCAAGGCAATAGGGAGGGCGAGGCTACGCATGATGAACAAATGACCGTGCAATTGAAGAGCAAAAGGATTGTTGAAAATGCATTGAGAGAGATCGACAGGGGATCTTAAATAGACTCACATCCTGAACATCGGCAGCGGAGCCTGACTAACATCCGGACTACTATAAATTATATAGTGTCAACGCGTCCCTCTCAAAGATCTCCTCTTATCGTCCTTTGAATAAGCATTTTAATTTAATTAAGCATTCCTCAGAGAGCGGAGGCCCCTGCTTCCTTGACATGTTCGAAACAACGAACCTCAGACCTGACTGGGACGACAGACTACGAGTTTGAGACGAGGTTCCAAGGTTCACGTAGCTTCGCTAATCCGGAATATCCGAGCTGGATGCTTTCCCAGTTTAGTGTCGCTCGGAGTTGACATAGTTCGGCAGCGATGCCAATTTTGGGTAAATGATCGTCGTGATGCTACAATTTAAGTGGATCCACCGCGTCATCCTTGTATTATGGAGCTCTAATATCCGTACACGGGTCTGGCCTTTCTTCAGTCGTCCCAGTGAAGCGTCCATTGCATCAGGCTCTAGCATCGTTTCAGTAAAAATGCATTCAACGTCCCCTGCCGGCTGTTTCGAAGCCACGATGGCCGAGTCAACAGGTGGGAAATGCCAACAGACAGGACATGCCCAAAAAGACTTGCCCAAATTTGCCAAATGTCCGACCGGAAGAAAATTTAGGCATGATAAGGTTTGTTGCATGTCAAATTTCTGATGGTGATCTTATTGTATTACGGTCAAACGCGATGCGATCTAGTGCGTTTCAGACCGATGTTTTGAGGTACCGGACCGTGAAGACGCAAAATCAGGTCAGATTCCAGTCGTACCTGGCCAGCCTTTTTTTTTCCCCCCAAAACCGGTTTCGTGAAGAGAAGAAGAGGTCAGATCCATGCATTCAAGGACGGTCCATTAGAAGCAGAAATGGAGGTAAGTATCATGACCAAGATCGTCGCTTATGTCATCAATTCCAATGCCATGATGCCCGTCACCTTGATGTTCGATACGGAACAAAGATCTTGAATGTATGAATCAACCGCAAAATTCCACACGGGCAGACAAGAGCAACTTTGCATAGCAGAGGCTGTGCGAAAAAGGGCGGTACTCGCGTAAGCTATTGAGTCCATGCCACATGAAACTCTAGTGCTAATAGCAGATGCCTGCCTTGTCGCCAACATGAGGAAATTTGTATATACTCATCTATTCAAAAAGGGCGAAACGTAAGCGTATATAAATTACTAAAATTGAGTTGGATAAGACCTTCTTAGGGTTGCATTTCCCGTGGATTTGCATGGAACTAGACTTCGGTCCTGGGTATGGGCCAGTTTCTTAAGAAATGCTGCCTAGATAATTATAACTTTCCTTGTGTTCCGACCATTCATGTCAAAATCTTTTTCTGACTCAGTATCACCGCATCATTTCTCAATTACTTTCACATCAGGTACAGCAATATAATCAGGCAGCTAAATCATGTGAGTAGGTGCATGGGTATCCAGTCTAAATTACAGCAATAATGCACCTTCATACCATAATCTTCTCAAACGAAATCACCCTTAACCCTCTTCTCTTATGATGGAGCACCTAGCCAAGCCCAAGCAGTCCCCTGTAAAGGACTTGCCTTTGTCTTTAAGCTCTTCTCTCCATGCTGACATGGACTGGATAACCTACTGTTCCGAATTTCTAGACCAAGAGCAGGTTGAATACCGTGCTATTGGCTTTGGTCAGTGCGGCACCGTGTTTGAGAGACCTGGTCGAGGCTTTGTTTTCAAAGTTGCGAAATCTTCATATGAAGATAGTCTGTGGGCCGACTTCAAGGCGCATTTCTTTGTGCGGCAAGCTTTCGAGCAACAAAAAGTCACAGAAAAGTCGATCGAATGCCGAGTTCCACGAGTTTTCTCTTATGTTGCGAAGGACAATAAGAGATGGTGGAAGGAGAATGGAACTCTTTTGCCTTTTAGGCAAGAATCCGTCTCAATACCAGCTATGACTCTGATCACCCAGCGCATCCTCCCTTACCAAAACTCGCACGAAATATTCTGATCAAGACATATTGCCCTGATATATCTCGCAAGCGGGTTGCCGCGCATCCTACAAACCGGGATTGTCTGGCTCGAGTCTACCTAGGTCGGCGCCGTACCACAACAGCGCCATCGGCGAATTTCACCCTCCGAAACTTCAATCTTCATCTCGACCAAATGATTGAGCTTGGAATTCCTGTCATAGATCTAGCTATTGATATTGGTGAAGCTCTAGCAGTGGTCCATTGGTCTGCCCATGTTGATGGATACGACATTGAGTTCGTTCTAGGAAGTGAAGAATCTATGGAGTACACGGGTGATCTTTGCCTTACGCGGAAGCTAACCAGGGCGCAGTTAGCTGCAATGTCACCACATACAGATATCGAATCTCTCATGCCATTTGACTTTGAGCCACGCACGACACGTCTTTGGATTCTTGATTTCAATCTTTGCAATATTTGGAGGAATCAGTTGCTTTGAAGAATCCTGGCGCACTCATCTCTCACCTTGTTTTGTCTTTCTTCGAGAATGACCCATACTATCCTCTTCCACTATTGGAACATTGCTTGGACAGAGAGCTGTGGGAAGTCTTTAGTACAGCATACATGCAAAGGGCGGACCAGGTTATCCAAGGGAAGGACCCACGACTAGCTAGTCTCCCCCAGAAGTTTATCGATCGCTGTGTCCAAAGAGAGAGGAGGGGTCTTAAGTACGGCCTTGGGCATGGCCATCGCGAATGGAAGCAGTGATCTCTTATATGGACCTATGTCTTAGCTATATTTTTCTGATGGAACTCTTGCGTCTCCAATCAGAAAATTCTCAACAGATATTGCAGCTAGCTCTCTCATTGCAATAACCTTACCTCGTGACCTCTATTCTTGCCAATGCAGTGGTACAATTTGCCGATTGAAGGGGTTGAATATAGTGCAACATGGGTGACGCCCCAACAGGGCATATCAACTCAAATTAGAGGGACTATTATCAATCTCGTTTACAATCAACAACCTTGGAAGCTAGCAACTACTGAGACTTAAAGGATTAAATACTGGAAAATTCTACGATAAAGTAAGAGCAAGGCGTTCAGTCTTCATCAACTAATATCATTTGCGCTCTGGAAGCCACTTCCTAAGGGGTAAGTACTATCGTCATCTAGTCTGCATAATTTAGGCCGCATTTACTCCCACCCTCATGGTAACCCTTTTTTAATGATGCAATAAATCCACATGACAACTGCATTGAAAATTCGCCGCGGAACAAATTAGAGTTAGTATGAGTGCATAAATCCTGCTCGGTAGTTCATCTCAGGAATGCAGGTACGCGGCGTCCCCAACCCCCAAAACATCCCGGGTGAGAACCCGTGAGATGGACTCAAAGTACATCTGACCCACGAATCAATTCTAGAATCGGGACTTTTGTTCTACCAAGTAAATATCCATGTAATCACGGGATAAGGGAGCGCGCTCTGCTTGGCTGTGTATTTCGCGTCGTGACGGAGCTAGCGCATACCTGATGTCAATGGAATGTTTGATAAAGCCGAGCTTCCGCGACTGGACAGCTCCTGTGCCCCCTTGCTTAAATGTGAGTTACAATCAAGCTTAGAGTAGCAATTCTATGAGAATTAGCTCAGCTCAGGTCATGTTCAATCTCTGTCCTTCAACCTACCCTCTACCTATGATCCGAATGTCCCAAACAATTTGACGATTATATTTTCACAGTCTTGATTTGGCTGTGGATTTACGTGTTTCATGGCAAACAGCTCAGTGCGAGATTGTCACAGTGACGACTGTCGAGATGATATCCCTTTGAAAGAATCGGGCAGCAGCGATATAAATGATGATGAGAGAATTGAGTACCCGTCCACGATCAAATTCATGCCCATCCTCATAGGCCTTTGTTTTCAGTCATTCTGCATCGCGCTGGTAAGCTTCTCTTCAACTCGGCAGTTCTAATGCTCTCATCTAATCCACCCAGGACAATACAATCCTCGCCACAGCTGTACCGAAGATCACCGAACAATTCAACTCTCTGGAAGACTTGTCTTGGTATGCAAGCGCGTACCTTCTGACATCTTGCGCGGTCACCCTCCCCTTCGGCAAGATTTACACCTACTATTCCACGAAATGGACGTACATGATCGCCCTCGGGCTATTCGAGATCGGGTCGTTGGCATGTGCAGCTACGCCAACATCGAAGGGTCTGATACTCGGAAGGGCGATTGCAGGGATTGGGTCGGGAGGATTATCACCTGGTGCATTGTTAGTGCTCGCCAATAGCGTACCCCTCCACCGACGCGCTCTTTATTTCGGGATTATTGGGAGTACGAGTGGAATTGCAACCGTCACTGGACCACTGTAGGGTTGACCCTTTCCAGGGCATGTACAACCGCTAATCTCTTTTTGCAGACTGGGTGGACTGTTGACGGACCATTTGAGCTGGCGATGGTGTTTCTATATCAATCTTCCTCTTGGCGCAATCACGGGTATCTTTATCGCTATATTCTTCAAGGATGTGAAGCCGAGGAAAACGATCGAACCAGGACGGATGAACAAGGTTAAACGGATGGATCCGCTCGGCATCCTGCTTTTCATCCCCGCTATTATATCGATTCTTCTGGCCTTGCAATGGGGTGGCACAAAATATGAATGGGCAAATGTGCGCATCGTTGTACTGTTCGTCTTATTCTTCATATTTTCCTTAGCCTGGTGCTATGTTCAGCACTGGAAACAAGAAGAAGCCACCGTTCCTCCTCGCCTACTCATGAACCGTAATATTCTTGGCGCTGTTATACACGCAACGTTTCTCGGGGGCTCTTTCTTTGTGTTTGGATACTATGTACGTTGAACCACCTCCTTGAAAAACCAAAGCTTACACGACACAGCTCCCTATCTGGTTCCAGGCCATCGAACAGGTCTCAGCATCCCAGTCCGGAATCAACAATCTGCCAATGGTTGTATCAATGATCATCTCGTCAGCGCTTGGGGGACTCTTGGTGAATTTGGTTGGGTACTACACGCCTCTTATGTTTCTTGGCAGTGCCCTCCTCACAATTGGTTCAGGCCTTTGTACGACATTCCAAGTTCACACAGGAAACGGGAAGTGGATCGGCTACCAAATCATAATAGGTATCGGCGCAGGGGTCGGGTTCCAACAGTGCATCAATTGCCTGCAAACCGTTCTACCATTGGAGGATATACCGATTGGGATTGCGATAATTACATTTGCCCAAAGTTTGAGCGGCGCATTGTTTATCTCCATCGCACAGACTGTGTTTCAGAATCGACTAGTGGCCAGCATCACCAAGTACGCTCCGACGATTAGTCCCGGCGCTATTATCGAAGCTGGAGCAACCCATCTCTCGCACAGGGTTCCTAAGCAGGCTCTTGCATCTGTGTTATACGCTTATAATATTGCAGTTACACAGACATTTTATGTTTCTGTTGCTGCTGCTGCCCTTTCCTTTATTGGAGCTGCACTTGTTCAGTGGAAGTCTATGAAAAGACCTCAGAAGTATGCATGATTATCATGGGTGGCATTTTCAGCGTTCAAATTTTACTGTGGCATTACATCGCACATATCCTCTTGGCAGCTTATTTATGACATACAATTGAAATGCAAGAATCATCAAATTATCCCTGGTCATGTATAATTTCACGGTCATGTAGTCTATTCTATGTTATTTATCTTGACACAAGTCCGTCCACATTTACTGTTACAGTTATAATAAAATACGAGGCCCACCGCGACATGACCACCAAGCCCTCGCATGGTGTAGTTTGGCAAGATCCTCATCATGTGGTATGAAGAGAGAGCTTATACATAGTCCCATGGGTAATGTCAAGGTCTATGTAGGGCTACCCTCTGGAATAGAAGATTCTAGTCTTATCACTACTATAAACGTGTCCATTTAGTCTAGGTAAGCTAATGAGAGTTTAAAATTAATTTATCCATGGATTGTCATTGCGAAAGTTTCTAGCATACTACATTTCAAGTTATAGTGGTGACAGACATACATGAATGTCTTGAAGTCATTATATATAGAAAATACAATCTAGAATCGAATAGACCCATACTGAGTTCATGGTGATGAGGATGGTTACTATCTATTCCAGTATGGCCTTTGGAAAATACTTACTTTTTAATGACCACCTACAACCATATATTTGGCATTTCAATGTCAGCCTGTATTCATCAAGATACAACGCTTTCTTCTAACACAAACTTTACGCCCTAAAGCCTGTTCAACAATGAAGTCTGCCCTGATCATCCTCGCTACCATTCTACCACTGGCAATGACGGCGGCCACACCCGAATTACCAGATCTTGACGTGAACAGAAAGGAACAAGAGCTGGGTAAGGGTAAAAGATGCCAGCTTACTACAGCGAGACCAATTTGGAACGTTCCCTGTACGGGCGCTCCATCTCATCCAAGATCGTCTGGAGAAGTTTTCTCCCTTTTATGTAAAGTTCCAATTGATGATACGTGAGTGAGGCCTATCTACATCGTTCTTGCTTGCATTATATTAAGCTCGCGACTGGTAATACTCTGAAAAGATTTTGTTAACATGGCAATAGGACATGGTATAAGACAGAGAGTAGAGAATGGTTCCGCAATCTAGGCGCCTCCCCCGTCGGTTGTAAGAGTAAGTTTTTCTGACGCTCCTGCTTCTCGAATCTATACCTCTCGGTTTCCTAATAAATGCTACTTGACTCCTCTTTCCAGGTGGGTTACCGACTTGCGATATCTAAAGCTTACGCGTCATCAGAGTATCGCTCAAAAAGGTGACGCCACATTCAAAAGCAAAAACCATAGGGCCTTCTGAGATTGAGATGACTGGTTGGACAATTTTGTTTTTAATTTAACGATTATGTTGAATGAATTTTAACTCTACTTCCTGTTACCAGAATGTCAAATTCTCTATTCCTTGATTGGTCCTACTAGGTGCCGTATACTCTGTCATCAAGTAAAATGAGCACCAATCTATTGGATTGATGAAGTGTGGCACACTATAAACAGAGATGCGTAAAATAGGTAAGTTTGATACAATTAATAACCCGACATATTGAATGCGCGACTTTAGCTCCATTTATACATTTTTCTAGCTCTACGGACAGGTACAGTAGTGAATCCGTAAGATACAAATAGAGACCGTTGGCAGATTTCCCAATTAACGACTTCAGATTTTAGGTTGGAAACTGAAACGGGGGAAAAAGTGGAGGCATACCAGGATATCATGGTCTCGTATCTATGGCAAAGCATCTGCTAACCTTTGGGGCCTCGGATTATTCTGAACTGTTACCATGGTATTTATGAAGGCAACAAACACGGTCTCACCTAGTGCCCTCATGAAGCGGGGAAGCTTGAATGAGTTCATACAAGAATACCAAGTACTGCCGGCAACTGCCTACACTGGATGGCCAGGAATCCTAGAATAATGCAAGTCACTCACGCTAGTATCTGCAATGCCAGCCTGTATTAATATAATGACTACTGATCGTTATCATAGCTACACAGCTTGAACTGTTGTTAAGTACCGTATTCAATACTCAACTACTTCCTTTCGACCTTCTCAAAGCCGATTGTGCATGTAGTTGTGATCCCTTGGAGACTATTGGATGCTTGAACCTTGTCATTATGTATCGTGCTCTTGGGTCCTAGTCTGGCACGACCTGGGATTCAGCAGTTAACGAGAAATGCATCTCCCGAATAAGGCAGGGATCTAAAACTAGGTTACAAGGTGCTACAGATTACCCAGACGAGCTCGGCCTATAGCAGTCTTCTTATAGCAGCATCGATTGGAGGCCGAACTTATCACTCCATGAATACCCTAATGAGTCTTCCCTCTAACCGTCCCGTCAATGCCCTCCAGATCTGAGTAAAGCCTCCATTCATAATCCAAGCTAGGATCATTGAAGCGTGCTCTCGCATCCAAAGTCGCAATCCTAAACATGTCCTCCTCTTCCAGCTCAAAATCGGCAGCAATATTTTCGTCGACCTGCCAATCAATCACACTCTTCGGAATGACACTTCGTCCATTATTGATCCCCCACGCAAGAACGACTTGGACCGGGCTTTTATTGTGTTTCTCTGCAATTTCCCTCAGAATCGGTTGGTCGATGACGCGCATCATATGTGAAATATCTTTACTCCAGCCTGTCTTTCGGTAGAAATCGTTCATGTTGCCCAAGGGACTGAATTGAACAACGTGGATTCCCTTGTCCTGGAGCCAATGGTTGAATCCTTTTTGTTGGAGATACGGGTGGACTTCCATTTGATGAACGGCTGGGATCTAAAAATTGTTAGCACATGAGCTTGGTTCAGGAATCAGAGGCACGCGCAGTTGACGAGTCCTTGATCAATGTCTCGATTTCTCCTTTGCTGAAGTTGGAGACTCCAATAGACTTCACCTTGCCCGACTGAGTCAACTTCTCCATCGCTCTCCAGGTATCCACATAGCTGGTCTCCCCTTTGATCATCCTTCCGCCGTCGTCGCGAGGGAACCGATCAGATCCGCGCTCGAAGGTACACGGATAATGCATGAGAAGCAAATCGACATATGGAGTATCCAGGTCACGGAGCGAGTCATCCAAAGCACGCTCCACGTCCTCGGGGTGATAGTCCGAGCACCAGAGCTTAGTAGCGAGGTACACGTCCTCACGCGGAACACCGCTACATTTCATGCCTTTGCCTACTTGAACTTCGACATCGTATACACGGGCGGTATCAATGAATCTTATGCCCTTGGTCAATGCTTGGGTGACGATAGATTCTTGTGATTCTGCGTCTCCAAATGTACCAATTCCGAGTGCGGGGATTTTGTGACCCGTGTTAAGCGTGTATGAGGTTGCCCGGGTTGCAATCGTGCGAGAGATTGACTGTCGGAATGGAGTGAAGGATAACTTCCTAAGCACCGAAGTGTGCATCGATGCAAAAGAGGCCATCGTAAGCTCAAGGACAGACCATTAGCTGTTGGCCTCGATGCTTGGGATAGTAGGTATGCACGTATCACCAGCCTTAAACCTTCGAACGACTGTGTCGGAAATTTTTCGATATAGCCAAGAGCCTCAGGCCTTGAATCTAATTCGATTCTCACATCACGGCATCATACCGATTTCTCAATTATGTATCTGCTGGAAATGCGGGGATGGAAGCGGGGACAGTGGAGAGGTGCCGTGTCGGGGCAGAGCCCGCGAGTCGAGGGCGCCAAGATACTCACCCCGCATCCTCAGCAACCTCTGTATGACCCTCTCCCTGCTCAGTGCCAATGAATTTTGGCCACTGCTCATTGGAAATACAAAAAAATGTTCAGGGTCTGGAGACTCCAGCCAAACCTGGAAATAGAACAGCGCTTCTTCCTCTGATCTCTTCTTCTTTCATACCATACCAATACGAACATATAATTTGTCCGGTTATTCTTTCTCCTAAGAGCAAGCTGTATGGACTTGCGCTTCCTTCTACTTTCTCCTCTCATCCTTGACCAGCATCTCACGTCTTGACAAAATGGGAAGTCAGGATTCCGGCATCTAGCTACTGAAAGCTTAGTGGGGTGGTGGGGGAGACGAAGTCACAAAGGTGAAAGCCGCCATTCAAGGGCCAGCTCATCCATTGGCGACATCCCTGCCTCCTAGAAGACCCTCTCACTATAGTGGCTGATGCTTAGAGTAAGCGATCACACAAGCCTGGTCATCAGCTGATACCTAACAATTTTTCATTAGACTATTCACCATGCCTGCTACCTGGGGACTACCTATATGGGCACCCATATTGTAGGGAAAAAATAGTTCCAAGGTACAGGCGAATGTGTTACTCTCTGGGGTGGGAGGTCGGGGCTTCGGATACAACGCAGCGGACTTTATGAGATACCGAGACCAACTCCACTTTTTTGGGAGGATAGTGGAGACCTTTGCGGTCTCCAGTGCCACTGAAGAAACTCAGGGACTCACGGACACATCCCATCAGACGTCCTCTTCTTGTTTCATAGCCAAATCTTCTCACGAAGAACTTGACAGTCGATACCAGTACCTCGTTTTGTAGGCTCAACCGGCCTGGTGAGCGTCAATGGTGGCCCTAGCTTCCGGCATATTAAACTCAAAGTGAGTCAGAGGTCATTGATATAGAGTTTGTTCGGGATATTTAGGGAATAAAACAATAATCTGTATAGACTGCGCCGTACATAGGAGTACACCCCATCCTCAACAAAACAACGCATGATATTCTACATTCTACCTTGTAGGAACGAGCATTCTTGTAGTATAAAGTCATAGTATATCCACGCCTAACTCATACCTCTCTATCATATCACCCATGCAAACAGTTCAAGTCTCTTTCGAAACACAGAAAGAATGGCCAATTTTACCTTGACTCGCAGTAACCTGCGAATCCCAATTATCAGAGCTATTCATCAACCCGCCTCAATAGCTCACACAAGGCAGCACACAACAACCCAGATACCACAGAAGTCATCATGGAAACACCCCACGTAAGTCCAGCCCATGCTATACACTCAAATTTTCTAATGGAGGCAGGTACACGAAGGAGCAAATCATCGCCGTCGAACCCACCCACCGTAAGCCCGACACCTGGCAAGACCGAGTAGCTCTCCAAAAAGTTCGTTTACTACGCTGGGGCATGGACTTTGCAACCGGATATCGATCTTCAGGATCCACCGCTACATCCAAGGAAAGGGACAATATGACGGAAGAAAAATGGCTCCGGAGATTTATATTCCTAGAAAGTGTCGCAGGTGTACCAGGTATGGTAGCCGGAATGCTCCGCCATCTAAAAAGCCTACGACAAATGCGCAGAGACAACGGATGGTAAATATACCCTAAACTTGTGTCAAGGAAGTTACGATACTAACTAAGTTTATCAGGATCGAAACCCTCCTCGAAGAAGCCTACAACGAACGAATGCACCTCCTGACATTCCTCCAACTAGCCCAGCCAACCCCCCTAATGCGCTTTATGGTCCTAGGCGCCCAATGCGTTTTCTTCACTGGCTTCTCGGTCGCGTACCTCATCTCCCCACAGATCTGTCATCGCTTCGTGGGGTATTTAGAGGAGGAGGCTGTTATAACCTACAGCAAGGCGATTCGTGATCTCGATACCGGACGACTTCCACGGTGGGAATCGCTCCGCGCACCTGATATGGCCGTGAGGTATTGGGAGATGCCTGTTGATCGACGGTGTATGAGGTCTTTATTACTGTATGTGAGGGCCGACGAGGCGAAGCATTGTGAGGTCAATCATATCCTTGGGAATTTGGATCAGAATTTGGATACGAATCCATTTTCGGTTAGGGTTGAGCAGCTCAGGGGACGTGAGGTGAAGGCTGAGCCGTGATTATGCCCATTGGTTGCAGAACTTATCTAGAAGGTGGTATGTACACATGGATTCCATTGATATCTACTATATAAAAAAACTTATTTAGAGCTAGCATAGAGGTAAAATAATTAAGGAATAATAGGCAAAGTAATGTAGTTCTCACCCAGTCCGAAGTGGATGTGATTCTGACCTTGGAAGCGTTCCACAGATCTATA
Organism: Penicillium sp. VS I D KN; assembly: GCA_019775415.1. Classification (NCBI taxonomy): domain Eukaryota; kingdom Fungi; phylum Ascomycota; class Eurotiomycetes; order Eurotiales; family Aspergillaceae; genus Penicillium; species Penicillium sp. VS I D KN. The sequence goes on from JACWFT010000004.1 coordinate 946,652, forward strand.
TATCATTAGCATAATCACAAATAGCACAGAGAAAGGTGGGGCTTACCGGTCAATAGGCGAGTTGTGCTGGAACATGCCAGAGCCCTGAGTATCACCACTGGAAATCTCCAACACGATCTTTCCACCCTTCTCAACAACGACATTGGTAGGCCAAACCTCCACATCAACAGGGTAAATCTCACCCGGAATGACAGGACGGACGTCAGTGGAGTAATAATCACGGTGAGGAAGGTAAGGCCGGTTCCGCACATGCTCCTTGTTAACTTGGCGCATACTCACACGCAGCCAACCCTTGCACAGAGGTACAGGATCACCCGCGGTACCGGTGTAGAAGACTTCTTTTCCAGCCGCAGAGATATGACGCAACGTGATGAAGAGATCGATGTCCTGGGGAGTAGGTGCACCGGGGTTCGCGCTCATAGAGACATTCAAGTGTGCGACGATGTGGCCTGTGATCTCGGTCTCCTTCTCAAAGGCAGGTGTGGTGAATTGGATGAGCTGGGGAGTATCCAGCGTGCCAAGGGCCTCGTAGGAGACCTTGACTGGGCGCTCAACGGGAGCGTGTGTGAGAAGCTCGTGCTTGGAAGTGAGGTAGTATTTTGTGTACTGCGTGCGGGCAATCGGCCACTCGTGCTCCGTGCGACGGGTGTACTGTTTCTCGGCTTCGGCGTTGTTGAATCCGACGTCGCCCTTGCGGAGCACGATATCAACCTTGGGTGCCTTGCCAGTCGACCAACCGACGCGGTCCTCACCCTTGAGGAAGGCGTCAAGGAAACTGCGCTGGAGCTCGACCTCCTCGCTGTAGTAGAAGGGTAAATCGTGACGACCAGTGACGAAGCGGAGGTACTTGAGCTCCGAGCCAGCCTGTGTGTATCCCTCAACGTTTCCACGCAAATGAAGCAAGATACCACCCCAGTTCGCGACTGACAACAACGGGACCTGAATATCCGACATACTATACTCCTTTGAAGCATAGTAGAGATCATCGCGATATTTATTAGATACATTGTCGATATTTTGGTCTTGTCGGTTCTGAATAAGTTCCTCCTCGCTCAGATCTCCCTCAATGGTATCGGGACCCCAGTTTCTGGCCGCACGACCACCAAGGCCGTACTGGTTGCTCACGACCTGGCGATCCCACCAGAACTTAATGAACTTGCTCGACAGGATTCCACCGTGGCGGCATCGATCCCGGTAGTAGTCAGACATGCCCTCCCAGGGGATGATACAAGCCAAACCCTTAGGTTGACGCGCCGCAACACGCCATTGGCTACCAGCATAGTAGGAAATTCCCAGCAAGCCAACCTTGCCATTGGACCACTCCTGCTCAGCAGCCCACTCAACCACGTCGAAGAATGCCTCGCTCGTTCCCCGGGACATGGTATCGAGCTTACCGACAGACTGGCCCGTTCCGCGCTCATCTGCGCGCACAACGGCATAGCCTTGGCTAGTCCAGTACTTTGGGTCGGGAGTTTCCCAAGATGAGTGCTCGGATTTCTGTTCGGGGTTCACCTCGCTGAAACTTTGTGCATGGAAATCCTTGTAGGGAATATCCTTTCCATATGGGCCGTAGGTGACAATTACGGGAACCGTTGAAGAGGACTTAGGCCGGTAGACGTTTGCGCGGACGATACCTGATTCATCTTTGAGGTTGATGGAGACATTCTGCTCAAAGATGTACGGGAAGGAGACCTCGTCGCGGGTCGTGATGTCTTTGATTTCGTTAGGCATTTTGAGAAAAGGAAAATGTGAGCGGATAATTTGAAGGAAATGATTTGGAGTTTGTGTATTTCATATACATTCTCCCCCACTCGGAAGGTTGAGCTTGCTCCGCAGTCTTGGATGTGGAGCCGAGAACGTCCCGAAACGCGGAGTTCCGAGCATCCATGTCGTCAACCGAGAGGACATGTATAGATGCGGGGGAAGAGTTGATGCCGAGGGTAGTATAATAAAGTGTCAGGATTCCCATGGATTTAATTTATTGACATTGTACGTTTACAAAATGACGCTGAAAGAATTAAACGGTAGTTCTGGTCTGCGCATCTTGATCGTTGGAGCGGGGATCGGAGGCCTTACTGCAGCGATCGCACTGAGACAGCAAGGTCACCATGTAGAGGTATGCTCTGTTGCTCGGATATTTGTGTAAAATAGCTGACTTGATAGATATTTGAACGTTCGCGCTTCGCCAATGAAATCGGGGCTGCTATTCACTTGTCCCCAAATGCAAATGGCGTCCTGCGCCGTCTTGGGATTGATGCTACGAAGTTCGGGGCTGTGGAGACTGAGCTGGTAAGTCTTTATCCCTGGTCTGACTGAAACCAAGCTTACTGGTTAGTTGCGCGAATACACTCCATCCGGGGAGCCAGTTCACATAACGGCTGTGAAGGAGCATGCGGGTATGTGGAGACATGTAAGTTTCCCGGATCTGCTGATGCCCGATTCTCAGCTTACTCAGACTTCTTAGCGATGGCTCCTTGTGCATCGTGCTCATTTCCACGAAGGTCTGAAGACCGCAGCTACCGGTGCCGGCAAGGGCAAGCCTGCTATACTTCACACCGCAAGCAAAATCACCGACGTTGATGCCCAAAATGCAACAGTGACTCTTGAGAATGGCGATGTCGTTGAGGGTGATGTTTTGATCGGTGCGGATGGCGTCCACTCTATGACTCGGACTAAGCTGTCAGACAAGAAGCCAAAAAGCTCAGGAAAGCATGCCTTCCGCTTCCTTATTAGCCGTCAACAGGCATTGGATGACCCAGAGACCAACAGCATCGCGCGCGACTTTGGCGCCGTCGATATGTGGGACTCGTCTGATCGTCGTGTGGTGATCTATCCATGTGCGAACAATGAATTGCTCAACTTTGTCTGTATCCATCCAGAAGAGTTGACGACTATCGAGACCGAGGGTGATTCGTACAACCAACATATCGGCAAGGATACTTTGCTCGATGTGTACAAGGACTTTAACCCGCAAGTTCGCAAGCTGCTGGAGAAGGCCGACCCGCAGACTCTCAAGCTGTGGCCTCTTTTGGATATGGATACCCTCCCGTCGTGGGTGGAGGGCCGTCTGGCTGTTCTGGGTGATGCTGTTCATCCTTTCCTGCCCTACCGCGCATCTGGCGGTGCGATGGCGATTGAAGATGCTGTCTCACTGTCCGTGATGCTATCTGGTGACATTACCGCCAGCGACGTTCCTGAGCGATTGAAAGTGTATCAAAAGGCACGCCATGAACGCGCAACGACCATCCAGCAGATGACTCGCGAGTCAGTCACACTGATCTCGCCTGAACGAAGTAAGTAACCCGCTAAAATCCGAATAGCACCAAATGACACCTGTTGACTCCTCTAGCATTGCAAATGGTCAGTTATATCTATGGCCACGATGAGTTCGACCACTCCGCCCAGGTGCTCCGGAAGCACCTCTGGGCACAAAACCCGCACATGTACTGGCGTCAGCCCATCGTCTTTGGCCCGATGCCCGGTCCTCGACAGGATCACATGGGACGAGACCGCGCGCTCAAATCTCTAGAATCTACCTTCCAGACTGCCTCGATCAAGTTCAAGACCAGCCGGACGCTACTTCAGAATTTGTTCCCCTCCGATCGGTACAGTTTCATCTCCCCGTCCACGGTGGCGCGAGCCTCTTTCTCACAGACCACCCTCAACGGAATGGACTGGCTGGGTGGTGGTGGATACCGACACATCGGACTGTACATCCACGGAGTGCAGTACACAAAGGAAAACGGCGAGGTACTCAAGGGTACTTATATGCCAATTCTCTTCGAGAGTCTGGCAGACCCGATTGTGTCGGGACGTGAAGAACTCGGTATGCCGAAATTGTACACGGCAATCGACATCCACGAGCGTAACAAGTCTTTCCGGCTACAAACGAGCTGGCAAGGAGCCGTGTGGGGCCATTTCGAGTTCGAAGATCTAGAAGATCAAGATCCCGCTGCGGACAAGGGGACGATCGGCGGCGAGGACGATGACGGCATCCTCGTATACCGTTACATGCCCAAGGTCGGCAAAAGCACCAAAGGCGAGGCTGAGGCGGAGTACCCTGTCTTTGTGCCCCATGCTCAAGAGTCCAAGGTTGTGCCGTCGAAAGTGACGCGTCTGCGGCGGACCAAGAATGCCAAAGTGGAGATTAACGATTTAAATTGGGACGCGCTCCCCACGCTTCATCATGTGGTGTCGCGGCTGGCGGAGATCCCTATCGACGAGGTTATTGATGCGAAGATCACTGAGGGAAGAGGGGTTCCTGATGTTTCAAGTGCTCAACGAATTGAGTGAGCGTAGGGAATAGTACGTGCTCCATTGGGCCGAGTGCAGCGAATCCATGTTTAGTGATTTCTTCTTCGAGTTAGTCTCCTCCAATTCCCGAGGGATCATCCACATGCATTGGAAATCAGACGTTGCGGCTGTCAATGCACATGCGAGCTTGACGCCGGTCAGCTTATGCTATGGGCTGTAGGTGCCGTAGTGGATGTAGGGTCAAAGTCAAAGTTGCGTGCACTAATTGTAAGACAGAGAAGTTAACAGGCGGACGGGATGATCCTGCGGGCCCGTTTCTATCCGAGAGCATAATCCGGGTTTTTGGTAGCTTTTAGTTTCCTGCGGTCGTACACTTTCAGCCATCGAAGTAACATTAGAGCGGATTCTCCCGAAGGTGGTAAGTTGAGTCTGTAGATGAACGAGGGTCATTGCGTAGGATGATGACTGCCCTACGTAAATCGATGCATCTATACCACCGGAGATATAGGGAGCAATTAATAGCAATGCGGGGCAGATCCACGTACGTAGGAGGTGATGGACCTGCAGCTGGTCTAGAACGGTTATTGTGGTTAGCTGTGGATCATGTAAGGAGGACAAGAACACAGCCCGCGCAACTCTCTCCACTTCTATCACCTTCCCTCTAATCTGTTTCATCCCATTTCACTTCTGCCTGGATTTGTGATCATCTTGCATATAATCCCTTCCTCTCTCTTGCTTTCTCTCACCATCCCTCTCCGCACCTGACGCAACCCGACAGTCATGTACCTACCCCTCCAGGCTGACAGCCGCACCTCAACCTCAACTAACCGTGATCCAGGCGTATCACCGTCAGTGTCATCCGCCCAGATGCGGATTCTGACATCATCACCCTAGAAGTCGGCGGAGACATGAGTATCGAGCTCCTCAAAGCCATCATCGAAAGCGAAACCTCCATCCCACCCGAAGCCCAACAGCTCGTCTACAACAACCAACTACTCCAGAACCCAGCACAAACCCTAGATCAAGTTGGCATCGGCGAAGGCGACATGCTGGGTGTTCACGCCGCCCTCCGCGGCGGTCCACCCCAACTCCCTCCGCGTCCCAGCCCGGGCCCCGGCCCCAGCTCCGCACCACGTCAGAACCAGATGGCACCCCGACCTGGCATGCCCGATCCCGAAACCATCCGACTACATATCCTGGGCGACCCGCGCGTGCGGGAGGCTGTCCGCCGACAGAACCCCGAGCTGGCCGAGGCGGCGGATAATGCACAGCGGTTCCGGGAGGTCTTGCTCTCGCAGCAGCAGCGGGAGGCGCGACAGGAAGCTGAGAAGGAGGCGAGGATTGCGATGTTGAACTCTGATCCGTTTAACCCGGAGAATCAGCGCGAAATCGAGGAGATTATTCGACAGAATGCCGTGACGGAGAATTTACACAATGCTATGGAGCATCATCCTGAGTGTAGGCACCCGCGCTCAGCATGTTTATGATGCTACATACAGCAGAGAACTAATTCCAAACCAGCTTTCGGTCGCGTTACGATGCTCTACATTCCCGTCGAAGTCAACGGTCACCGACTGAATGCCTTCGTCGACTCCGGCGCCCAAGTTACCATCATGTCGCCCGAGTGCGCAGTTGCCTGTAACATCATGCGACTGGTCGACCGACGCTACGGAGGTATCGCCAAGGGTGTGGGAACCGCCCCGATCCTGGGTCGTGTGCACTCCGCCCAGATCAAGATTGGAGATATGTTTTTGCCCTGCTCTTTCACAGTCATGGAGGGTAAGCAGATCGACCTGCTCCTGGGTCTGGACATGCTCCGACGACACCAGGCATGCATTGACCTCCAGCGCGGGGCACTGGTAATCCAAGACCAGGCAGTCCCTTTCCTCGGCGAGGCGGATATTCCCAAACATTTGACTGAAGAGTTTGAGGACGAGCCTACTGTGAAGGGATCCGATGGAGCCGAGGTGGGTGCTCGGACTGGAGCGGTGACGCATCAGGCAAGCCGACCGGGTGAGGGGAGCTCCAGTACATCCCAGGCTCCCCCGGCCCGGCCATCACCTTCCACATCGCGGTGGTCAGAGGATTTAATTTCCAAGATCACAGAGCTAGGGTTCTCGCGCGGTGAAGCAGAGCAGGCACTCAACGCCTCGAATGGCAACCTAGATGCCGCAATAGGATGGTTGATTTAACTTAAAGCTGGGCATCGGCGTTTCGGTATGTTCTTTTTTAGCGGATTATATCACAGCACGTAACGAATCAATGTACGATTAAGAGTCTTGTGTGTGTATGCTCGTGTTTACTCTTATTCGCGTTTGGACTTGGGGGTAAGTTTGTCTCGTAACCGGAAAACCATATCCAAAGCCATCAAGGCCCCTACACCGGTTAGTACGATAAGGTAGGGATCCATGGAGTATACATACCCAAAGCCACATAAGGTCCATACAAATACGTGATCTGCACCTTCTCGTCGGTCGAGCGATCCTCCCAACTCCATACGTCCACCAAACAAGTCAAAGACGTCACACAAGCCTGTACGCCAAAGATAAGAAGATTCACAGGCACGAGTGGATGACCTATCACACGCAAGTGAGCCATTTGAGAACTATAAATATCAATCAAGACAAGATAGGGTCGTATTACCTCGGAGTAATGCCCAAACGGCCCACGCACTCAGGGGAACATGGTACAGCAGTTCCATCCAAATAAAGGTGGTGAACCAGACTGGGGCGGGTTCTTCGAAGAACTTATCGCGGTAGGTCGTGATGTAGAAATCGCGCAGGGATTTAGACAGGTCGGTGCGGAGGAAAGTCGGTTGGAGGGGGACCGTGTCGATTAGGAAGATGATAGGGATATGAATGACGAAGAAGAAAAGGTATGCATAGTCTCTGCGAAGCATTGTGATAGGCCCGAAACTGGGTATAGCGGTAGCCTGGGTTGGTAGGTAAGTAATGGCGGTGTTGATCGCTATGTTCTCTAGCTTGTGCTGGTCCACTCTGAGGCGGTGTACAGCAGTAAACACTGCGCCTCTGGTCTCTCTCGCCTCCTAGAGCGGGGCTACCAGATCGGCGGTAGCTACACCATATTGCTTTTTCCTCCAAAATAAGCTTGTGGGGATCTCGGTCCACCATGATATACAAGAATCGTTATCAATCAGGAAAGTCGTTACGATGTTTCAACCGTGGTTGTGCTCTGGAACTGACTTCGGGCCGATCCTTGTTTTTGGGGCTATATGTTTTCGTTTTTGGGGAGATCCACTTTGAGGGGAAACGGAAAATCTCTTCAGTGACACGGCATAGGTACCTTGTGCGATTAGGCATGTCGCAATTCAGGGAACGAACTGCTTGAGCTTGAACTTGAACGGCCGCTCTGCTACGCCAAATTCCATCAGGATGAGCAGGATGGCCTCAACTTGACAATCCCGATTGCATCCAGGTACCATACGTGTCCATGCACATCCTCGGAATCCTGTGGCACCGAACTTCCCGTGCGACGTGTCCGTTAATCTCTATAGAATGCGGGATTTGCAGACCGCATCTTCTCCACCCAATCCAATCCCGGAACCTATCGAACGCCCAGGCATTCTACGCTCGTTCTCCAGGGAGCTGCCCCTTCCGGTTGGCGAGAGATTAGCTGCGTCGTTTGGAAGCCGAGGATGTATTTGGTGGACTTTTGTCGGCTTGTGCCATTGACCAATCCGATCCACTGCACCGATCACGGCAGATAATGCAATTGCCATCCTGCCTGCATCTGCCTTATCAGTCGTAGTAACTGCATACTATACGGTAAAATAGGCTGATACCATACGTAGACATTAAAAGCGGGACATGAAACGCCCGACTTGTTTGGCAATTCTTCATGAGAACAGATCACCCTGTTCCCCTCCCAAAATAAGGATGAGCACATTGCACAGGAAACACCGGGGTCCCAGGTCGGAACTCACCGGGATCAGGGTGGTCTATGGATGGACTTCTCTTCCCAGACCGCTCATCTGGCGAACAGGACACAGACCACTTGCATGCTTTCCACTAGCGTTGGAGTTGGGCCCTTGGAGATGATATCGACGTAATGGATGGGGCATGTGGGTATATAAATTAATTTCGATGCCCCGACTTTCATTCCCGTTTATCAATCAGTATATACAGCTCCATCGAGTATTCTCCCTCCCACCCTCATACTTTGATCAAGATGCCCTCCTCCGCCCCCCTGATCCGCTCCAAAGCCAATGCTCCCAATGGCCATAAACCTGAGATGCCCGTCAGCTATGACATCAACATCCCCTACGTGGACGTGGAGAAACAATCCAAAATCAAAACCCCATACCCGGAGTACCTGCCAACCTGGGACCCGATGTGGTTCGACCCACTGCCAGAACACGACTACGCAGACCCAGCGCTGCGTGTCAAAGACAAATCCAAGCCCAATCTCCTCACTCCCAATGTGAAAGTCAACGACATCCAACCAGCAATTGGTAGCGTGGTGGAAGGCATCCAGCTGAACAAGCTCACAAACGTCCAAAAGGATGAACTCGCCCTGCTCATTTCCGAACGTAAAGTTCTCGCCTTCCCAGACCAGGATCTCATCGATGCCGGCCCCGCCGAGCAAGAAGCTTTCATGCGATACTTCGGTAAACCGAATTACCAGCCCGTCTCAGGGACTGTACGGAATCACCCCGCTTTCCATGTGATTCACCGCGACGGAAACCGTGAGGAAATCGCCCGATTCTTGGAGGCGCGTACGACTACGACGCTCTGGCATCAGGACGTCAGTTACGAGATCCAGCCGCCAGGGTATGTCATGCTGGGTCTTCTGCAGGGACCGGAGGTGGGCGGTGATACAGTCTTCGCAGCGACCGATATGGCCTATAAGCGGTTATCGCCTACTTTGCGCGGATTCCTGGATACGTTGAACACAGTGCACTCGTCCGCGAAGATGATTAATCATACGCGGTTGATGGGTGGTTTGGTGCGGAAGGATGCTGTTGATACCGTTCATCCGCTTGTACGGGTCCACCCTGTTACCGGGGAAAAGTGTTTGTTTGTCAATGCCGAGTTTATTACCAAGGTCCAGGGCATGAAGGAGCCTGAGACGAAGTGGATGTTGGATTTCTTGATGAATCATATTGTTACTGGACATGATTTCCAGGCCAGAGTGCGGTGGCAGCCGAGAACTATTGTGATGTTTGATAACAGGGCTACGACTCGTAAGTTTCCTCTTTCGTCCTTGCTGTGGGAACATCTGCTGATCAGTGCACGCGCAGACTCTGCAATTGTGGATTACCTTGACGAGGATTATGGCGCCAAGGCTCGTCACATCTTCCGTCTCATCGCATTAGGCGAGAAGCCGATTCCGGTTTACGACGAATATTCCGAGTAGTGTAGATAGACTTTTGTCATTTTTTTGCTTTTTTCCCTTTTTTTTTTTGCTTCTTTGGCGGGAGTTCGATTTAGACTTGCTTCTGTATTTATTTCTATTTCTCGGGTCTGCTCAAAAATTTCCTTCTTATTTGCCTAATTGATAATACCTATATCTTTTCGTGTCCTAGTGTCCTAGTAATCATTGAAACGGTTCATTATAATGAAAATTGATTTTCAGATTCATCACCTCCGAACGCCGCCTAGAGTACAAGCATAAGACACCAATCCTTCCAGGTGGAGACATGGAAACAAAAGAAAATTAGTTCAGGAGGTCCGAAATCCTTCGCTGAAGGTCCCGGCTTTGCTCCACAATGTCAGCCCCATTGACTGCTGCTCCCTGCTGCAGCAACAAGAGGGTCTCGGAAACGCGTTCGGCAACCACATCCGACCCGAACACCATCCCGCCTAGTCGCATGGTCTCGTGGAACCACCCTTCTAGTAGGTAAAGAAGATCGGTGGCGATGAATCGGCGGTAAGCCCCCTGGAATGGAGCCTCGTCGGTGTAGTACATGGCCTCCAGGACTGCATAAATGGATTCGTGTGCAACTCCCAGATCCAGGAAAAGATCGACAATCCAATGCTCAGGTCCAACCTGGCGTTGGTGCTCGAGCGAATAGCGTTCGAGCAAGGGGACCAGTTCACGCACAGGGAATACCGTCTCCGACATCCGGAGCCGACTGCCAAGGCTCCGAACCTTCTCAGCAACAGCTTCATAGGGTTGTGGGGAGCCCCGCTCCACAGTGACGGCGTGAAGATCTTGGACTAGGTGCTGCCAAGTGGCCTTGATGTCGGCTGCATTCCGGTAATCGGCCAGGTAAAAAATCTGCAAACAGATGTCATAATAACTGGCCGAGTCGGCATATTGGTTGAAAAGCTAGTTTTTTTAGTCAGTGGGTGATGCACGGCCCAGGTATTCGTCGGATTGGACCGGACCTACCGTACTGATGTCCATAACTGGACCATCAACATCTTGCAGCACTTCATTCTTGCGCTCCGGAGCGATCCGATCATCATCCTTCAGGCGCTGAAGGAGGTCGTCCTGGATATTGGCCACATCGATCAGATTAGAGATTTCCTGCAACAGGCGCTGCCGTGACTGACGCCCCACATCCGGTGTGAAAGTGGATGCGTTGGCCCGGGCCCGGCCCAGGTACTCAATACGCCGGCTCAGGGGAAGGGCAAATGCACTCTGCGCGAGCTGGAACTGCACTTTGGCGGCCTCGAAAAAGCGCTGGGACTGTGCATAGTAACGCCACAACAGATCGGCATGAGCGATATCGTCAGTGGACTTCCTATCGAGGTAAGTGACCACAAATGGAGACTGTGTCTGCAAAAGACGATCACTCCACCCCTGCTCCAGGTACCAATCGTAAAGGCTAGTCAAAAACACCTCGTCGTTCGAGTCGGAAATGACAGTGTATGCCTCATTCTGGCGCTTGGCAATCTGCGTCATTTGACCATCAACAAACCCGGGATCGGCCTCAGCCAAAGTATCAACAGCGAGGATAACATTGAAGACGAGGTCATAACATTGCTTGCGGTGCAAGTAAACGGTTTTCCGTGGGTCCTGTAGATCGATAAGTGGGTGCATGGCGTGATATTCGGGGGGAAGCATTACTTGTTCGGGGCGCCCATCCATGATCCAGGAGATGGCGAGATTCGCCGTGTCGCACCGAGCAGCAACATTCAGTGCCAGTTGAATCGCACCTGAAATAAATCATTAGCAAGATAGTGAAAATGGGCGATGACGATTAAAAACATACCAGCGAAGAATTGATTTGCAATATAGTTCTCCACCGCAGAAACTAAATAGTCCATAGGAAGGTTATCAGCCACCTGCCGGAACAGATTCAAGCTCTCATTCAAAAGGTTGCGGCCCAGCTCTGAGTTGGCTCCAGCCTCAGTGGCCCGCTTGAGGAGTTCCTGCGCCTTGAAGATGACCACATCCTCCGCACTACAGAAGCTGCCACAACGGCGCCGGAGGGCATCAGCAACGGTCTCAACATTGGAGCCCTTGGCAATGTTGCGGTTCACAATGCTCTTGACTAACTCTTTAGCAACTTCGTTGCCGTTGGTTGTACTGAAGAGCTCCTCATAAGTGAGCTTCAAGAACTTTTGCTTGGACTCCTCGGGCAGGGTAGCCACGATCTCATCCACCCGCTCATCGAAAAGGACCAGCACAAACGATATTCCTTCAATGGTATGCGAGACCAACTCAACAAGGGAGTGTAAGGCACGGTGCTCGCCTTGAAGCGCAGTTTCTTCTTGCTTGGTGGCCGCTCGTGCGAGAGCCTCGGGCCCACTGAGGCCTTCAATGAAGCTCTTATTGGCCTTGAAGAATTTCTCAAGGGCTGAGAGATCCTGCTGGATAGTTTGCAGTTTGGAGGCAGCCACTGAAGCAGAGACTGTCAAAGCACCATTGGCTCCCTTGCCAACCTGGACAATCTCCTTCTTCCAGATTGACCGCAACAGGCGGGAAAGGTACAAAGCGATACCGGCATGTCGGGGGGAAGGTTCAACAAGGTCAATTGTAGGGGTAGAACTATCGGCAACGATGTTCTCGTTTATCGCGGGGCGGCCACCGTAACCAATGAAAACTTTGCGGGCGAACTCCAGGACGTCAGGATCATTGATCTGAGTAAGACGCTGATCCGACGAAATCTCTACACCTTGTCCACAAGACACAGCAAGCGCAGTAGCCAGAGCCTCAGGTCGGCCGTATGTGCGAATGAAGTTTTTAGCCTCGCCATCCAAACCTTCCTCGCCGGTGCCACCCCCACGGACCAAAGAGGCGAAGATGTCCACCAGGCGTCGCCGTCGAATGACATGGATGCCTGTGTTTGTCAGGATAGCAATTTCGGCCGCAGGGTGGTCAAATTGGATAGCCAGCTCATTTCCAAAGCCCGAAGAACTTGGTGGAGGCGGGGAGCAAAGACCGATGGCCTCTGCTCGGCCGCCTAAGCTCATCCAAATGGCGGACTCGCTTGTTTTTCCGGTCAAAACATTATCCTGGGCCCTGGCAACGCGACCAGAGTCCGGAGACGAGATGAATAGAGTATCGGCCTTCTGCGCTTGATCCTTGGAGGCGAAGCAGAAGAAGTATCCAGGTGGGAACCTAGCTGCCATCCGTGTTGGCTTTAAAGTGTGGATCGCAAGCTTGCCACCCGGCTGCTGGAAGCGTGGCAGCCCCAAATCAGTAGGGGCGTCCACAGGTGGAGTCTTGACGTGCTGGGCTTGCATGCTGGTAGGCGCATTGGTACCATTTGGCACAGGTGACCAGCTATATGAACCTGTGGCACTAAGATAAATACGATACCCAGTAGCAGTCGTTGCAACAAGGTGATAGCGAGAGGCCTCCGCGGCAGGGACAGGACTGATAGAGACAATTGCCACTTTAGGGTTGAGGGTTTCGTTAGATGCAATGATATGTCCGATGTTCGAGTAAATGTCCAAAGCATGCTTGGTGATGGCGAGGGAGAGAGAACCGTCTGGCTTCAGGTGGAATACACGAATGGTGGAGGCCGAAGACAAAGTGTAGAGGAGGTTCCGGCTGTCATCGATCACCATTTGTTCCACATTCTCCATGGCCACCTTTGCCAAATTCGTCAAGCTCAGCGATGGTGTGAATGCTGCTAGCCGGGAGCTGGTGTGGTTGACCTTCCCGCATCGACCCTGGAACCACCGTTCCTCTTGTTGGTATGTCAATTCGTACACGTCGTTGTCGGACGAACCACCGAAGAAAATCCGACCAGTCGAGTCAAATGAGGCGATGACATGAATATCCAAGCCTCGAATCGGAACTGCCATCCCAGTCTGATACAAGGTAACCTGTCGCCCGCCCGTCGGAGTGTTTTCCACTCCCATGCCTAACAAGATCAATTCGGCAGTCGTTGACACCACGAGCAGATGAGTGATCGCCGGCAAAAACACTCCTGCGCGAGGCTTGACAAGTTTGACGGTGTTGATACTGTTTGGCTGGTCCTCAAACCCAACCAATTGAGGGTTCGGGTGTGTAAAATCCCACAAGTAGAGCGCGTTGTCGATAGCCACCCACGCGTGGTTCAATTCGGCAAAGAGCCCCATGCTTGTCGACACCTGGGCGCGATTGTATTGGTCAAAGATCTGATCCGGGATGTTGTACATTTTGACTTTTTGGAAAGGTGCCCATGACGGGGACGTGGGGATGTCATATTCAGACGAGAATCCCTCTGTTCAAGGTTAGTACTGATCACGTTGGACCACCAAAGTAAAGAAACATACGTGATAAATAGCTATCCAGATCTGGGTACCGCGACTCTTGATAGAGAAACTCATTGATGGTGCGCGCTCCTCGCTCTTGTACGCTCAGGTCCCGATTTTGTGTCGCGGCGATGGGGGGGAGCTTGATCTGGGGCGGGCTTCGAAGGACCTGTGGCGGCTGCTGCTGCTGCTGTGGAGGAGATCTGGGACCATTACGAGCCACAGCTGGCGTTTGCAGGTAAGCTCCGGGTAGGGGTTTCTGCGGCGTCGCCGGAGGTAGGTTTGCTTGAAGAATCGGGTACGACATTGCGCTCAGCTGGGGAGGAGAGAGAGACGGACTCCCCGCTGAAGAAAAAAACAAAAAGAAAGCTGCAGTAGAAATCAAAGAAATTGCAAAGCTGCAAGAGAAGGAGATAGTCGGCAGATAGAGGAGGGAATTGCGGGCAGCTTTTGAAGGTGATCAGTTTCAAGGTTTCTTTTGCGAGGTCAACAATTCCCACGCACGGACCACCATTAATGATCTTCCGCCTTTTGAATGTCTGCACTTTCGACTTGATTCACCAAGTCAGTCACTTTTTCAATTTCACAATTTCAATCATGTTCCGCATCGGGAGATTCGCCTGCGCTCCTTTGCGCCAAGTGCGCTGGAATTCCACTGCTACCACACCTCCTATGATGGCAACCCTGCGGGCTGATCTCAAGACAGCCATGCGTGCCAAAGATACTGCCCGGTATGGTCGAATCCTCATTTAATCAATTGCCTCTTCGCTAAGTATTGCAGGCTCAATGTCCTCCGCGCGTTGATTTCCGAGACCAACAATGCCGCCAAAACCTCCAGCCCACTCGAGACCGATATTCAACTTCTTTCTCTTATCCGAAGACGTTCAAAGGCCGCCCAAGAAGCTGCTGAGCTGTTTGCTAATGAGAACCGCGCGGATCTGAAAGCAAAGGAAGACGAACAAGTCGTTATCCTGGAGGAGTATGCGGGTCAAATCAAAACAATGCCAATTGAGGAGTTGGAAGCCATCATTGCGAAACAGATCGCCAAGCTCCAAGCAAAGGGAGAGACAGTTCGTTCTGGGCCTCTCATTGGAGCTCTTTTTACTAAGGGCGGACCATTGGATGGCAAGCCAGTAAATAAGGCAGATGTGCCGGCTTTGGTGAAGAAAGCTCTAGCGAACTGATCGTGTACAATATGTATCAATAGATGTATTATAACCTCCAGAGGCATCTCCTCTCTCTGAGTATCTCTGAGTACCAAACCAGGCATTGACCATCGGCTTGAAGAGTACGAATTACTGTGTCGGGCTAGATTTACATTCATGCTGTGGAAAGTGCCGGTTATAGAAGATTCCGACATAGAGAACCTGGCCCGGGAGACTTGCTATAGCATGTACGGTAGTTAGGTCATACAATGGCTTGATGGAGCACTTGAAAATGGATTCGATCTGATTGTGATTCCAGGCATAGCGCTTCAGGGATTGCTTGGATATGGTAAGGATATTATAACCATTTCTAACTCGATGTTCATAGCTGGCAAGATGCCATTACCTGATAAAACCCAGTCCCCTTGTATTTTCCTATCCGAAATAACTTAACTCCGATACTAGCGGCTTTGTCGCTCCAGGAGCAGATGTCGAGGAGATCCGGTATTGGCGCATGACTGGCCTGGCTGGGTTGGTGCGCGCATGGTGGGTGAGCGGTATCCGGACCGCCGAAATGAAACAGAAACAATAATCGATTTAAACGGCTTGGATGAGGGAGACGTTGTCGCCCTTGAGGAGGATCTGGCCTGTTATCGCGGTGTTAGCTACCTTCAAATGTTTGGACGGATACAACCATACCCAGCGGCCTCCGCTTCTCCTCTTCTGTGTTTGTAGCTAGGCGCACCTCGACCGCATCATCAATGACCAAGTTCATGAATTCATCAAAGCCCTGAGCATGTTAGTGGGGAATCGCGTTGCCCTGCAGACTCGCGACTTACCCGGATCTTTCCTTCAATTCGAATAGCCAACTGCTCGTAAAGCCAGATAGAAACGGTGCTGCGTTTCTGCAGCAGGCTGAAAATAAAGTGAATCGGTGCCAACAATGTCTTGCGGCCAGCCATGATGAATGTGGAGGTGGTTGGTTGGAGTTGATAAGGTGTTGAAGCAATGAAGAAGTCAAGCTCTGCGTCCCGTGATTTGCGGTAATACCATTACACAAGTCACGGGCACCAACATCCCACCTTCCTCTCATTCTCGCACTCATATCGCGACTTCACCCCCCCTTTACCTGAACCCCTCCACACACTCTTTTTTTCTTTTTTTTTGTGTCGCTTGGGGTCTAGATTGCTGAGCCTTGATCTCTTGTACATCGCAATTCCTCACGATATGGCCAGCAAGGATGGTGGGCAGGCATTCGCCCCGGTCCTAGCGGCCGTCGCGACAATGCAAGGCAACGTATCCAGGGCCGAGAAGACTCAAGCCCATGAATTCCTCGAGAAATTTCAAAAATCGGTACGAATCCCTTTTTTACAAAAGGAACGGTCTCGACTAACGCATTTCAGATCGAAGCATGGGAAACCACGCATTCGCTATTACAGTCACCCGAGGTGCCAATCGAAGCCAAATTGTTCGCCGCGACCACATTGAAGGGAAAGGTGAGTCATGCGATACAGAATTGCGGGGTAAACACAAAGAATGCGCGGGGCTGACACCGGTAGATTGTCTTCGATTTGGACCAACTCAACCCAGAGTCCGTTTTAGCCCTCCGGGATTCCGTCCTTGGCCTCCTCGTGGCCTTTGCCTCCGGTCCGCGACCCATCCAGACTCAGCTATGTGTGTGTTTGGCCAGTCTGGCGATCCAGATGACCGCTTGGAAAGACGTTCTCGCCACCGTGGGATCCGCGTTGGGTAGCAGTGCGGGGGATTGTGTGCTGGAGTTCTTGAAGATTCTCCCTGAGGAAGTTACAGAAGGCCGCAAAATCAATCTCAGCGAGGATGAGCTCTTGTCGCGAACAAAGGAGCTACTGGAGGACAATGCGGAGCAGGTGATGCAGGTGATGATTCAATATTCTCAGTCTTCGCCTTCCGCTGCAACCAACCCGCGTCTTTTGGACTGCATTACCTCATGGCTTCGCGAAATCCCCCCCGCCCGGGTCGTCGAGTCACCTCTAATGGATGTTATCATGAAGGCGCTGGACAATGACGGCTCCTTCGATGCTGGTGTTGACTGCATGTGTACCCTCTTCCGCGACACCAAAGATGTCGACGAATCCCTCCCCATAATCCAGGCCCTTTATCCCCGATTGATGTCTCTTCGGCCCAAGATCCTTGAAACCGCCGAAGCGGAAGACTTGGAGGCATTCAAAGGCATTACCAGAATGTTCTCAGAGGCTGGTGAGGCCTGGGCCGTTCTTATCGCTCGCCTACCGGCCGAATTCCGCGGTCTCGTTGAGGCCGTTCTGGAGTGCTGCGCGCGCGACTGGGAGCGGGACGCCGTCTCTCTCACTTTCATCTTCTGGTACGAGCTGAAGCAGTACATCACCATCGACCGATACGCCGATTCTCGAGTTAATTTCCAGGATATCTTCTCCCAGCTAGTGGACATCATGGTCAAGCATCTGGAATTCCCTAGCCCCGAGGATGGCGAAACCGACCTCTTCGGTGGTGATCGAGAGCAGGAGGAAAAGTTCCGGCAGTTCAGACATTCTATGGGTGATGTCTTGAAAGACTGCTGTTCTGTCGTGGGCGTGACCGATTGCCTCGGCAAGATCTATCAGCTGATCCAGCAATGGGTTGGCAAGTACGCGGCACAGGCTACCAACGAGCACGTTCCTCACTGGCAGGAGTTGGAGGCCCCTCTCTTTGGACTCCGTGCCATGGGCCGCATGGTTGACCCCGAGGAAAGTACCGTGCTGGGTCAATTGGTCAGCTTGATTGTCCAGATCCCTGATCAGGAGAAGGTTCGGTTCCAAGCGATCATGGCTCTCGCTCGCTACACCGAGTGGACCGCTCTTCACCCAGAAACCCTTGAAGCGCAGCTCAACTACGTAATTTCCGCCTTCCAACACCCCTCTCCGGAGGTCATTCAGGCGGCTGCTCTTGCGTTCAAGTTCCTCGGAACCGATTGCCAAAAGCTGCTCGGTGGTCATATTGACCACCTTCATTCCTTCTTCTTGTCTGTGCTTGACAAGCTGAAGCCCACCAGCCAAGAGGAAGTGACAGAGGGTGTTGCAGCTGTAGTGTCCGTGCAACCCCTGGACAAGATTTACGACTCATTCAAAATGTTCTGTGACCCGATCATGCAACGAATTATGAACCTCGCCAACAACGCCCAAGACGAAGAAGGTCAGCGAGCGGTTGCCGACCATTTGCAATTGATTACAATCTTTATTCAAGTGGTGACCCCCATCGTTGCACCAGGCGAGGAAAACCCTGCCGTTAAGTACTGCGGCGAAATCCTGCCTATCATGGCCACGATCGTTATGAATTTTACGTCTTCTACCCCCATTCTGGAGCGCGTCTGCCGGTGCTGGCGCTACATGATTATTTCCTACCGGACCGCTATGATTCCCCTTCTTCCCACTCTCGCTCAAAGCATTGCCAGCGGCTTCGAGGCGTCCCGAGAGGGTTGCTTCTTGTGGGCCACTGACGCAGTGGTTCGCGAGTTCTCTGAGGGTGCTGAGTATGTGGATCAGGCGACTAGCGATGCTGTCTACCAGTTCTATGAGCAGCAAGCCATTTCATTCCTCCGGATCTTGAATGATCTGCCCCCGGAGAATCTTCCCGATGGTAAGACCACTATATCCATCAGCTCACTACTTTTGTACTAATTTGGACAGTCATCGAGGATTTCTTCCGGCTGTCTTCTGACGCCGTCCGCTACTACCCTAAGAAATGCATTAGTTCATCTCTGGCCATCCCTATCTTCTCCGCCGCGCTTAGTGCTCTTACCCTCCAACAAGTCGATCCCCTTATTGCCACCCTCCACTACTACCGCGACTTGTTCAGCTTTGCATTCGACAAGCCCACCGTCTCCGAGTTTACCAGCCCCGAGGGCACACCCTACAGCAATCCGCCCGAGGTCCGTGAGGCCGTCAAGGCTCTTCTTCTGTCGCAGGGCCAGCTTCTATCCCAGCGTGTTCTAACGGGCATGATGTTCATCTTCCCTGGTGACTGTTTCCCTGATGCATCGGGTGTGATGATGACCCTCTTTGAGGTGCTGCCTCATGAGACTGGCGCCTGGTTAGAGAGCACCCTGCAGATGCTGCCCCCTGGGTCCATGAAGCCAGCCGAGGCCGAGCGACTGCTCAAGGGCATTGCTGAGAAGGTCCAGTCTGGTGAAACCCGGAAGATTCGCGTTTTACTTCAAGGTTCGTTCCGCCTCATATTCCAGCTTGAATCAATCCTTTCTAACATTCTTCAGATTTCACCAACTCTTACCGCCGCCGCAACGTTGCCCCCCGCGATGGCCTTGGCCGCTTGGAGGCGACACGATTCCGATTCAGCGGATGAGGTATCTTTCCATGTGTACAATTTTTCTCTTTTATCCTTCATATGTTCTCCGGAGCAAAAAAGAACCCCCCGGAACATTTGCACAACAGGTGTTGGTCCATTCCTCTTAACGCGATATGTGGCATGTGTGGTATGCTACGAGGCACACAAATCCGGTCGTGCTCGTGATGATTTATGATCCGCCGGCTCATGCTGGCCGCCAGATCTTCTTGTATCTGGTCTTTCGACAGTGACCGGATCCTCGGGATTTTACGAATCGGTTCCCCAATTATGTGCGTTATGACAGGTAGAAGATACAAATAGACAATATGTCGCCCTATGCATTCATGTAACTTTGCCTCGATAGTCATTAGCATGCAATCAAAGAGGCTGAGAATTGACTCCATCGGACACATATAATGTTACTTTTTGCTTGATTGTTGTAATCGACTCAAATGCGATCCAAAGTATACCAAGGGCATGATGTTGTTTTCCTTGACACGGGTGTATTATAGCGGTGCCACTTTAGCTGAAATCGGCTCATCCCTTTCGTGGACATGCACACAGCTGCCTGTTTCTGATCTAGCTGGAGTCCGAGTAGCTACTTCTCGTCTAGACTCATCTGTCCCATTGGGTATTGGACTTGGGATCACTCAGGTGCTGACTCGGAGCTATCTCATGAGCAAGCTGAGGGAATGGGTTACGAATTGGCTCATGATAAATAGCCGCATGAGAGAGGGTATGCTGAGTTTCCTGTTGAATCTATGCCGCCGATGGAGTTGTCTACTGATATGAGGATGCGTCCCTATCCTTGATGATACTTTATAACCAAGGTTCAACTTGCATTCTTGTAGACTGATAAGTCCAATTCGGTCAAGTCGTCAACTTATATTATCTGAGCAATACTGACCAAAATACTCCTTCTAAACTGCCTCTGTATCTATCTTCATAACGTCACTAGTGGGTTTAGTTAGAAATACTAATGTGGCATCAGACCGTAGATATCATTGAGCGGATGTGTGTAATAAATAAGCTTATGCTAGTAGCAGCACAGAGCTCACATTGGATGAATGGGGCCCTGATCTGACACAGAGTTGAAAAATATAACCCATATGAGACTAGATGGGCAATGGTAACGCCTCTTGAACGCCTGGGGCGGATATGAGCGCTGTACCGGTAGGCCGTCTCTTGGAATGTACAAGGGGAAGTTGACCTGCAGCCTATTGGAACCTGGAAACGATCTATGCGTGTGGCATCTGAATGACCTTGACCTTTTTTATTCTGGCATAATATCCATTAATATCCACATAATACAGTATACAGTCGACATGGCTAGACCCCTATACTCTATAAAATAGACCCTCCTCGCTCTGACAGCTCTATAGACTCATTTCTCACACTCAACTGCACAGTTTTGAGAATCTGAAGGCCCTGCCCTGACTCTGCCTGGCCGATGATAGGGTCTTCTTCGCGCTCCCATCCTTTGAGATGCTCTGTCCTTTCTCCACGGCGGGAGAACCGCCGACTAACCGTATCCTTCGATCGGGTCATTCCCGATCGTGATCCCAGCTGAGAAGTCCCCTTTGAATCCGACTTGGTGGTGGGCTCCCGATACCTGTACGAGATCCCATTTTCGTCCTCGTAGACCGCAATGAAAGATTTCGCAAACGCCGTTAGAAGGCAGGTCACACTGAGGGCTAGGTATATTTCGGTAATGGCTGTGGCATAGGACCCGGAAAGGGTTGCATCCGTTGATCCAAGCTGGATCTTGATCAAGTGGGCACGGACAGCGGACATGGGGATGAGGCTATAGATTATTATCCCATTAGCAATTTGAATGTACGCTTGCTTTGTCAACGATGACCCACAGAATTCTACTCTCCAGAGCACAGAATACAATGATTCTTTGCTTCGTGGAGATTTTGACTTGACTGATTGCAAGTCCCGCAAAAACGAGGAGTAAGACTTCGGTTAGAACATCGATGACGGTGACAGCTTCCCAGCGGGCGAGCTACAGACCAAGTAATCAGTTAGTGCTCATGTTTTCTTCAAAAAAAAAAATCCAGTCTAGTCATACCAAGCCACTGCACTGTGCAGTATCTATGTCGTTCCAAGGCTTGGAGCTACATCGGATTGCGAATAGCAACACAGAGAGTACAGTCCAGATAATGACGCTCAGAAGGATAGAACGGATAAATCGACGCTGTATCTGAGAGAAAAGCCCTTCATAGAACAAGCAGGTGGTCACTTTGGAAAGACCCAGAGTGATCACAGCGAAGATATCGGCCGCATACCCTAGCTATGGAAGTGTGAATGTAGATCCTTGTCATTCACGTGGCCGGTCAACTCTACCTTTAGCATTTGTTCCTTGCTCCCTGCGTCGATACTCTCCATGCGAGTTCCCCACCCATAATGGACTTGCCCGAACACCAAAGACACCTGAATGACTGCTGCTATCTATTGATCCATTAGTTCAAGCCCGGAGCTCAAACAAAGCCATTGTTTGCGTGGAAATGCAGAGTATCGTACCACGAGCGCAGCGAATGCAAAATCGTCTGGCTGAAAACTGGCTTTCTGAGTAGATGAGTTGATCCGTGCTGCAATAGCCACAATGAATAGGACCAAAGTGAACGCCGTCAGTACAACGATCAGGCCGCTGTGGTTATAGTCATTGTCCACGGTAAGTGGTGCGGTTATACCCGCAGGCCATGACTTCGACATGGTCACGGATGTACGGAGAGAAGGGAAACAGTAGGATTTCACTTGCATAAAGTGAGCTGCGGTGCATTTTCATTTTTTAGGGGAAAAATATATTAAAAAAACCGCCTTGTGATGCAGGACAATTCAAGCGATAAGGTGTAATTAATGCAAATTCATAGAACGTTGGTCGACGGGCGAGATCACGATGCTAGGCCGAGGGAATCGACCTCTATACCAGATCGAGCATAGCTGGCCGGTACGCGTGTCCGGGACTTTTGTCCTGCCGTGCAGGGATCAAATCCTGTAAGCCCCTTATCTGTGAGGGAATAATATGCGAGGGAACATTAGTGTAAACCCTCGAGTTCGTGGCGAAAGGGACACTAAATCCTGAATGTTGTGATCGTATGGCATTGTTGGTAGATTAGCCACGCCAGCTTATTGGTCTAGATCACTAGTTCACGCTAAGAGACGCATCCCGCGCAACCACAATGGCTTAGAATTAATTAATGAAATGCACTAAAGATGAACGCTAACCATCAAGCTTAGATGAAAGGAGCAATACACGCTATAGATGAGCCAACCACAGTTGTCCCCCCACTGAAGGGCGTTCTGCATCCCCGACTGCGTATGCATCTAACTAAAGTCTAGCAAAGTAGTGCCGGGACAACCTGCCACCTCTGGCGTCTCGACCGTTCTGATTTACTATCGCTTAATTTAATTGTTTCACCAACTTCGCTTGCCTTCAAATCACGCTAACTGCTGGACATGCAACCCACCACAATGGCGCGCCAGTATGAAATGGTTTGGCGCCTCTGCATTCCCCGGTAGCACCGGCACAGCACGTGGGAGTCAATTCCTCCCCTTGACGCTAAATATCTCGTGCTGCAGCTTTTCTAGAAACCTTGTTCATCCTTCTCTTTCCCCCAAAATTCCAAAAATCTAATCACCATGGCGGCGACCAAGACGACCGCGTTGGAAACCATGGACATTGAGTTGACTCACAGAGACCAGGACAGCCCCCAAAAGAGTGGGACGGTGGTCGATGATGATGAAATGCATCGCATGGGAAAAGTCCAGGAGTTCAAGGTACGTAGGCTTTGGATACAGTTCGGCCTTGTCACTCACATTGATCGCTAGAGAAATATGCGACCCCTGGCAGCCTTAAGTTTCGCATCGGTCTTACAAGCGACATGGGAATATCTTATCATGTAAGTATCTATTGTCTTTTCTTTTCCAAAGCTCACGCTCCGACCGATCTGTAACTTGTAACTTACCTATTCAGCTCGGACTACACCGGTTTGGAAGATGGTGGTCTGGCCGGCATGTTCTGGTCATATATCTGGACTTTTATTGGATTCGGATTCATCATCGCCTCCCTAGCAGAGATGGCATCAATGGCGCCCACTGATGGCGGACAGTACCATTGGGTGTCGGAGTTCTGTTCGCCCCGACACCAGAAGTTCCTGAGCTACATCACCGGTATTGTCCACCTGTTACTCATTTTTGGCATATCCCAAGCTAACCTCTTCGTGACAGGCTGGATGTCGGTTTTGGCATGGCAATCAGGAACAGCCTCTGGCTCTTTCCTCACGGGTACCATCATCCAAGGATTGATTAGTGTCCGCAACCCCGATTATACTGCTCCGGGCTGGCAGGGCACACTGCTCGTGTTCTCCATGGTTCTGGTGATCTATCTGTTCAATGTGTATGCCGCCGAACTCATGCCCATTCTGAGTAACCTCCTGATGATCCTTCATGTCCTGTCCTGGGCCGCGATCTTGATTGTGCTGTGGGCTATGGCTCCCCACCAGTCTGCTGAAGCGGTCTTTGTCACGAACTGGAAGAATATCGGAGGGTTGCCCACCATGGGAGTGAGTGTGATGGTTGGCCAGATCTCTGCCATTTATGGCTGTCTGAGTAAGTGCGGAAGATTAGATCTAGACGAAAGGATGCTAACTTACTATCTAGGCTCCGATGCGTGTGCTCACATGTCCGAAGAGATCAAGGACGCAGGTCGCAATGTACCACGAGCGATGTACTGGGGATACTTCTCGAATGGCATTATGGCCGCCATTCTGCTGGTCGCCTATCTTTTCGCTACCCCCTCTGTTGAAGACTCCCTGAACGACTCGAGCGGCTTCCCCTTCCTTTACGTGTTCAAGCAGATCACATCTACTGCGGGCGTCAATGCGCTTGCATCGATCATCTTGCTTCCCGTGATTTTCAGCAATATCCTCTTCAACGCAGCCACTTCTCGGCAAACTTGGGCCTTTGCCCGCGATAAGGGTCTTCCTTTCTCGGGGTGGATCTCCAAGGTCGATACAAAGCGCAAGATCCCTGTCAATGCCATTGCTCTCTCTTGCATCATTAGTTGCCTGCTTTCGCTTATCAACATTGGCTCCAGCACTGCATTCAACGCTATCATTTCCGTGAACACGGCGGCTTTGATGTTTACTTACACCTTTTCGATTTCTTGTGTCATCTACCGCAAGATCTGGTGCCCTGAGACCCTTCCTGTTCGCCGATGGGACCTTGGGCGTTGGGGACTGGTTGTCAACGTCATCGGTCTGCTCTACTGCATATTTGCGATGTTCTGGTCATTCTGGCCTACTGAATTGCCCGTCACAGCTGACAATTTCAATTGGAGCGTCGTGATCTTTGGTGCCGTTTTTATCATCAGCCTTGTGATGTATGCGGTGAAGGGAAAAAAAGAGTACGAGGGGCCGGTGGTGACGGTCCACCAAGACTAAAGGTTTTTGTCCGTGAGAAAAAGTATATAAAACTTCGGATGTTAAACCGTCTTCCATATTTAATTTGTACTAAGCTACCATAAATGTTATCAATATGACATGCAATATTTAGATGTTTGCAAGTCCCCCTGGGCAATGACAACAATCAACATGTAAGTGACAAGACTTTCAAAAATAAATCAATAGATCTATTAGATGCAGCGCTAACTATGTTCATAACCGAATATATACTGTACATTGTAAATTGATTGGGAACCGAGGAACATTCCAGTGATCACCCATTCGAGTTCCGACGCAATGGAATCTCTTCCACGGGGATATTCTCACCCGCTTCCCCACCCTCCTCCGTGGGAACATTCTTATAAGAGCGCACCTGTCGACGACGACGAAGACACTTTCGTACACCTGCCACAGCTGCATACACACCACCAGCGAGTATTGCCAGGACGACAAAGCCCTCTACTCCACGCAGGATCTCATATGCCTTGTAGACCGCCTTGGCCACCTCCTTCGTATCGGAGTAAACGGCTTCGTGCGACTTCACGTTCGTGCCGACGGCGGCTTCAGAACTATCAGCTGCGTCGTCGACTTCATCGGTGACATAGAGGATGGAAGGGTCGTCGGGGCTTGGCGGGGAAGTTCCGTCGAAGCCGACGGCTTGCCAGTCATCTGGCTTATTGGTTCGGTGGACATCTGAGGTTCCCAGAACGTTTCCTTCGCTATCAACCGCCTCTGCCGAGACCCAGTCCATGAATCCGTCTGCCAGATACATAGTCTCAAACTCGGATTTCTTGGTGTGTCCAATGAAGACGTTCTCGCCCATGTCGTAGGCACGAGCGTAGAAATTCCATCCGGCGATATCCGTGGCTCCGTTCCAGCTGACGTGGATGATGGTCAGGATGTCCTCGTCGTTTGTGCCGTAGACGGAAGAGACGACATCGGGAGGGGCGGTAGGGCGGCCGACCCAGTCGAATTTGTAGGATCGGTAGCTAGAGAATCGCTCGGATGAGAACTTGGCCCACATGAGCAGGTCTCCGTTGGGAGCGTGCTCGGACTGGTATCCCCATTGACTCCAACCGATGAAGGTATTCTGGTTTGGGAGTTGTTGAACGTTACCGCGCAGACGGGTGAGACCACCGTCGGGTCGTTCAATGCGTTGGATCACGCGGGCTATCATGGCGGTCGCGTCAATGTCGATGTAGAGAGCGGCGGAGACAGACTCATCGGCATAGCCCTCATCCGCACCGTTGTTCATTAGCGAGATAACGTGGTGCGTGCCGTGCGATTCGATGAATTTCACATCGTGCTGCTTGTGGAAGGTGAAATCCATATCGAAGTCGCTTTCCTTTCCACCTAGACGCCACATGATGTGCCCATCGGTGCCCGAGATCAGGTAGAGGGTGTTGGTAAAACGCATAGAGATGATGTAGTCGCCAGCTTCGTTTTTGTCGACGGCATTGATGTGTACATAGTCCGTACCGGGAGGACCCAAGGCCGGACTCGAGGAGCTCAAAACGGCCGATTCTAGAACGGAGATTTGGTCCCGGGAATCCCATTCAAAGAGGACATTGGCGCTGTTGACATCCAGCTCGACGAAACCACCAGTCTGTGCCCAGCTTTCCTCGTCGGGTCGGCCGAAGTCGGCAAAGCTGATCGTTTGGGTCCGATATGTGCAGGCGAGTGCGGTCTTACCGCCATCCAGAATATTAAATTCATGCATGTTGAAGGCTTCGAGATCGTTGACCACGTTGACTTCATGCTCGATCTCGTAGTTGGTGTTCAAGATCATTCCGCTTCCTTTGACCTGGTTGTCATGCTGTATAATGAAGGATAGATGTGGGTTGTCGTCGATGTTCCAGTTCGCTTTGAAGTCGAAAACATTTCGGTTGTCATACATCGGCGATCCGGCCCAGATGAGCATCTATGCGCAGGTCAGCATGAGTGCGCAAAATATCGGAGATTACGAGCCACTTACGCCTTCATTATCATAAATATACGGACCAATTTGGTACTGAGTGTACCTATGAGTCGATGCTTCAGGGTCAATTTGACCATACGGGGCCACAAACCAGTAGCCTGGCTGTTGTCGCTCTCGGTCAATATGTTCAATCTCGAATTTCAAGGCCCGCACTTCAGGGAGCTACAGGAAATGCGATTAGTTGATAAGCGACAAACGAGATGGAAGCTTGCTCACCGTGACAAATGAGTAGAGGTCATTATCATGTTGCGCGGCGGACCCATGTAGTAACATGAGTCCTAAAGCGAGGAATAGCATGGTAAACATCAAAGGAGCGACTAGAAGGAAACACCACTCATGGTAGAGCGGGAGCCTTCAAAGCAAAGGGCAGAAATGAGCAAAGAAGGAAAAGAAGGAAAAGAAGAAGTCAAAACGCTTGGTTGAACGGTGGAGCGGGACAGCTCCGAATAATTCTAAGGGTCAGAAGATCGCAATTAGTGCCGAAGACCGACTTTTTAGGGAGCAAACGCGCCCTCCAAGTCGGAGATAACCAAGCATGTCCCATGTGTGCGGCTCCCGATTGGACAGGACCGCGTGTCCACTCTATCGTAAGCCCCCTTAGAGTGAGACTGCATGGGTGGGATTTGACAGACCAAAGTGATCGGCCATCTGTCCACGCCAGTCTGTGGCGGAATACGCGTCTTGTGGGGCATTTCCGTCGTTGGATGTGGGGGGGGGGGCGCTTGCGTATGGGTAAAAGATGCGAATAATGGGATCAGAATGGATGGAAATCATTTAGAAAATGAGGGTCTTAAATACAATGATTGCCTTGAGTTCCCCCTGAACATAGAGTGGCCCATGGAATGGAATATCCAGTGTTGTGGTGGGGAACCTTGGGATGAAATTGACTTGTGCCAAGCATCTCCGCCGAACGGTCGAGCCTGGAGGCACACGAGTGATTCAGATTGAAGATAAGTGGGCCAACTTGCATCAATATTGTATTCAAAGACTGATTGCAAAGGCGTGTACGGAGTGTAATCATGTCCCGATGGATCTCAAGGGGTTTTTCCAAGTCCAATACATGTACGAGGTACGAAATCAGTCGTACTCGTAGTCACGGGGCTCGTACTCGTATGGAGTCCCGACCGCCACAAATCATGCCGAGTTTCAAAGAGTATGAAGTAGGCAGAAGTAGGTATATGTCCAATGTTCAACAAAGAAGCATAGTATACCATTCTTCCTGATATCTTTCCCGGTCTAAATTCGACCCGTCAGATGTCCAGGCCAAGGATCCGAGAAAGATTGCAATTCTGGCTCATGCATACAACTGGTCTGACTTTTACCGTTCTCATCCCTATTAATCCAAGTAAACTGTGGTATCAGATGTAAGGGGGATGTAGTAATAGGTCAAAAAGCAATTGAAGAGTCAGGAAAATACCCTTGAAACGCGAGTCATATATGCGAGAAATAAATCGAGGTTTAACAAGTTGTCGAACACGGGCGGCATCGCAGAAATATGTATATGCATCAAGCCTCCACGTACTAATGCAGGACCATCTATACCTACAGCATATTCCTCGGTCTACTACATCTACATCTAATGAAAATATCACTTCCAATTTTGGAAGGGTTATATAGTTGGATTAGTTGTCAATAAATAATAATTTAGGTAGTCGCATCTAAACCAACCAGTTGACGTCGGTCTAAGCCCACTCTGGAATATAATCAAATTCAATGACTGCATCTTCATGTAGAAAAGTATTATACATAGATGGGAGTGCTTTGAATAGATGATTTAGATAAACTTCCAAGATGTGAATAGTTACCTCGTATCGCTAGCTAGGTATCTTGACTAATTTCCCCAGGTCGGCGAATATTACCGCTAACTTTAACCAACCCCACTCCAGTTCTCCGCACTCCCCGGTTCCTGCCTCATCCCACATTCTCTACATCTCCCCCGCTGGTAGATCGACATTCCTCCGTGACCATCGTGCTATGGCGCCCAATGGTGTGGCCTGCCGTTAACACAGACATGGACGATGAACAACCCTCCAAGCGGCGTCGACGCAGTCGTCGCGCCCCGTCAGATCGCAAGTTCGAGTGCACTCACGAGGGTTGTGGGAAAAGCTATTCACGCGCCGAGCATCTATACCGACACCAGTTGAACCGTATGCTCTTTCTCACCCCGCTTTAAACCCGGAACTGACCGTGAGAAGACGCTCCAAAACAGATCTTTCGCTGCGACTTCCCCAACTGCTATCGATCCTTCGTGCGCCAGGACCTATGTGTCCGCCATCGCGAACGCCATACTACCCGCGGATCCCAGCTGCAGAAGCGCGACTCATTCACGGCGGACGGCCATGATGACCTGCCGAAATCCTTGATCCCCGCCTCGTCCCCTTCGTCGCCGTCCATGACCGCCGCAGACTATACATTTATGACTGATGGCGCACCCAGCTCCAAGTCTCCCCCAAGCTCAAATTACCCGCTCTCTACCAGCATTGAAGTCGCGGGGATTCCGGTGTCGGGCTACCCGGACCTCTCCGTGGGATTTACCCAATCCGAAAGCATGCTGGATCTCGACGCCATGTCAAATGCATACCCCATTTTTGGTGGAGAGACGTATAACCGGTCACCTTTTGCCATGGCCGATGACTTTGCGGCTTGGCTGTTCAGTGAACCGCTTGCGCCGCTGGGGTATGGAATGATGCCATTGGTGCAAAATCAGTTTTATGTGAACGAGCCAGCTTACCATAACTTTTGCACCGTCATTCCTCAGCACCCGATGAGCGTGACCAGCATCCTAGATTCGGGATCGCTACCGGCTATAATATCAGAAGAAAAACGACAGGAATTGCTTCATTTGATGGCGACGCGGTTCAATGAGGCAGCGTACTCGGCGGATACCAAACGCAAAGACGCATTGATGGACGGAGATCTGGATAGTGACCGGCATGTCCTGAGTTTGCGCATGATGCAGACATACATTGGGTCTTATTGGTATCATTTCCATTCACAACTGCCGATTCTTCATCAGCCGACCTTCGCAGCTGATCGCACACCCAATCTACTGTTATTAGCTATCATGGCTATTGGAGCAGCTACTTTGGATAAGATCCATGGACAGGCGGCTACTGAAACAGCCGCTGAACTAGCTAGCTTCATTGCATGGCATCTACGCTGGGAGATCTTTATGGATGCGGATTTCCGACCGCCAGCACGACTGTGGGTCTTCCAGTCCTTGCTACTGCTGGAGGTCTATGAGAAGGGATTTTCGACCCGAGCGCTGCATGAGCGCGCCCATATCCACCATGACACCACATTGACCCTGATGCGGCGAGGGAGCTCCCTCATTGGACGGTCATCGTTTGATACCCCCGAATCCAAGGAGGAGGATGAGTCGTGGGCACATTGGATCAAGGCCGAAGCAACTCGGCGAGTCGCCTTTGCTGCATTTGTGTTAGATTCAACCCATGCCACAATGTTCGGACACTCAGCCAAGATGGTAGCACATGAGCTACGGCTGCCATTACCGTGCGATGAGGCCTTGTGGGCTGCGACCAGCGCCGCGGAGGTCGCGCGCGTGCAATCAAGTCTACAATCACACGGCGTGCGGCCTGTTATGTTCCTCGATGGACTGAAACGTACCCTGAACGGTCAGCCCGTCAGAACAAACGTGTTCGGTCGGAGTATCCTGATAGCGGGGTTACTGAGCGTGAGTTGGCATCTGAACCAGCGAGATCTGCAGGTTAGCTCGCTTGGAGTCGGGCAGACTCTCGGTGGTCGTGATAAGTGGCGCACTGCGCTCCTCCGCGCATTCGATAACTGGCGGCGAGACTTTGATGAGGCGTTAGGACCGTCTCCGTCATCCGAATCCGAGTCTCGCGATGTACTTCACGGTCTTGCTCACATGGCATCTCATGTGGATATCGTAGATCTCCAGATCTTTGCTGGCGCGGATCGGCTGATGGGTCGGTCCATCACGGCACGAGACTATAGTACTGCGCTCGAGAAGACCGGTCGCTGGGCGACTAAAGCTTCGGCCCGTGATGCCACCTTTTACGCACTGAAATTCCTATCAGCCTGCTTCGTGGAACAGGCGTCGGGGGAGTATGTCGCCCGCGACGACTACCTCATGAACCGGCCCTGGGTTATGTACTTTGCCGTGTTGGTGGTGTGGTGTTATGGGTTTGCATTAGATGGCCCCTTACGACCACCCCCCACACTGGCAACCTCTATCGAACGAAGGCAAGACATGCAGTTGTTCCTGCAGCGCGTTGGTGGAGTGCGAGAACCGAACGAGCTGGAGGGGATGAAAGGGCGGAATGCGTGTTTGGGTCTGTTGATGGTACTACGCGACTCGTTCGCGACTTCGCGATGGGAATTGTTAGGTGAAGCGGCGCGGCTGCTGGACAGCTGCATTGCGAAACTACAATCATAAATGTAGTACTTAATTATTCAATGTATAGTTCAAGGTCCAAGGTTCCCACCCTAGATCTCTAGTGCAATATGATCTCACCTTAATCTGGCTTGTTGCCCGTTGCCGCAACAACCACCGCCGATCCACTCTCCCAGATTCCCACTTCTCATTCCTCTGCTCCTCTTGTCAGTTTCCCCCTACAATTTGACCTCCTTCAAAGCAATACAATTCCAAAATGGTGCGTACCAAAGGGATGTTGACGAATTGCCTCTTCCGTGTGATCCGAGTCCCGATTGACTTTCCGCCCCCTCATCCCTGGATCACCTCCCTAATCCCACATTCACCGTCATAACAACATCCACCACTCCACATATGCACAACACAAGATACACTATTTCAATTCATCATGGCTAATAAACACGATCAGGCCTCCACAAACTACAAGGAAGCGTTCTCCCTCTTCGACCGCCGCGGTACCGGCCGTGTCGCCGGTGATCTGCTGGGCGACCTTCTCCGCGCTTGCGGCCAGAATCCCACTCTCGCTGAGATCGGTGATCTCGAGAAGTCGGTTGGACCTGATTGTACGTGGACTGCGATGCTGTGATAGATGGACACCGACTAACGATGAGAACAGTCGACTTCGATTCCTTCCTTAAGGTCCTTAACCGCCCAGGTGGTTTCCGTGAGCCAGGCGAGCCAGAGGAATACTGCCGCGGATTCCAGGTATTCGATAAAGACATGACGGGTTTCATTGGTGTGGGACAGCTGCGCTACAGTACGTGATTATCGCAAACAAGCTTAAACGTCCGGTTCAACAATAGCTAACACTATGATCAGTCCTCACCAACCTCGGCGAGAAGATGTCCGATGACGAAGTTGATGAGCTCCTCAAGGCTGTTGATACTAGTTCTGGCGAGATCAACTACACTGATCTTGTGCGCACCATTCTGGCCAACTAGGTCACCCGATACCCCTGCAATCAATGCAACTTTGAATTTCTGTTTATGATGCGCACACGTTTACGGTTATGGAACATGTCTTGTCTTGGCGGAATCGGGCTTTACACTTCTTCTTTTTAAATGCTGTCTATTTTTCTTTTGGTTAAGCCCTTACACTATCCACGGTTCTCGGCGTGAAAGGGATACTTGTATTACAATCCAGTTTGAATGGATGTCTATATTACTAAATGTATTCAAAGATCCTATTCAGTCCATGTAAACTGATTAGCTACCTAGTAGAATCTAGGCTTCATTATTCCATCCTCTCCACTCTGCGTCATCGCTATTCCCTCCCATCTTGTCCGTCTCAACAATAGCTCCGGGAAGGATGTAAACAGCCGGCCTCTTCTCTTCCACATTCTCATCACCATCAACAACCTTAGTCTTTTGCTCTTCATAATGCACATTGTCGAGATAATATCCCATCACAACCTTACACCGTCCACACCGCAGAAGTATCCTCTTCTCAATTCCATCTTCGCGCCTGATAAGTGTAGCCCGTCGATCAGGTATAGTAGTAGAAAGAAGCAGAGTCGCATGTTTCGTCCTTGCGCCTTGCGCTTCGCTCATCTCTACCTCCTCTTCATTCGTTCGGTCTTCCAGTGGCACGATTATCGCTTTATCCTTTGCTTCGCCACCGCGACGAGGGAGGGTTGATATGTCTCGTGTTGTCGCGAGGAGAAGATGATTGCAAAATGTGCAGTGTTGGGTTCGGATCTGGAGGCGGGGTTTGGAAGATGTCATTTTGTTTGCTTCGGCGTTTCGCGAGAAGAGTATGTATTTGATCGGTTTTGGATGTGTGCATATGCGTGTTGCGGGTGGTATGCAAGCTTGCTTTTGCTGATTTCGTCGTGGCTGTATGTAGTGGTTGAGAGGGTCTGTGAACTCAGAGTGATACTGTCAGATTTGATTGCTAGAAAGCATCGCATTTAGAGCCATCGTTTAAGGACTCACGGTCGAGAAACTAAGATGAATTTGGATCGAATTGAAGTTGAGCTTGCGGAGCTGGAAATTGGAGATGTGGATTTCAAGGCGGTGGGCTTATCGATATCAGCCCACTATCTCAAGCTACTGATATCCAACTTCTCGAGATTTACTGATCACAATACTGGAAAACAAGGTAGAATATCTGATAGACAGGAGTAACTATCATTTGTACTTGAATTTATCTATCACTAGCTCATTACGCCAGACCAAGCTCCTTGTAAAACGCAGTAGTCTGCGGCTCACGACCCAGGAACTCGGTCAGCGTCTTCATCTCGTCCTGGCTGCCACCCTTCTCTAGCACCTGGTACCGGTAGCGGCGGCCAGCAGCCTTGTTCATGGGGTCATCCTTGAAGACCGTGTAGAACATGTCAGTGGAGTACACTTGGGAACTGTATGGAGTCAGTATGAATAATCATCAAAAGGTAGGATTGGGCTTACCTCAAGTATCCGTAATATCCAGCATCATAACCACCAATCAAGTGACCGAATGTCGCCTCGCCGTGACCCCACTCATGACCACCACTTAGTGCCTCCATGCCGTCCATCTGGGTAATTTCCTGGCGGAGACGGTTATAAGTTGCGGAAATGGGCAGAGCTTCGATCTCGGCGTGGCTCTTAGGCTCGTGCACGGTCATATCGAAGATACCGAAGTGGAGCTGGCGCAATTGGAACAAGGCGTCGTTGACGTGCTTGGTGCGGATGAGGTTGGCGATCACATCGTCAGGGATGCGCTCCGAAGGCGGAGCAGTAGCTGTCTTGCCACCGCTACGTGCTTGTTGGGCTTCCTGCCATCCGGCGAGGTACTCGGGCGATAAAGTAGAGTAGTGTCGGCTCAGCGAGCGCAGCTGTGAGGGAGTCCAGCACCAGTTCTCAAGCATTTGGCTAGGCGCCTCAACGAAGTCCCGCACGGTGCTGGTGCCGTGGAAGCGGGAGTAAGTGGTACGGGATACCAAGTCGTGAATACCGTGGCCCAGCTCGTGGAAGAGAGTCACAACCTCGTCGTGCTTGAGCAGACTGGGCTTCTTAGGGCCAGGTTTGGTGAAGTTGCACACCAGGGCGGTGGCGGGGAAGCGTCGGTTACCCTCTGCATCAATGAAACCCTAAGAGAATCAACAGTTAGTTCCTTGCTGCTTTGGAGCTTTTGCTGCACATACCGGCTGGAGGTTGAAGTTGGCGGCATGGCCATACTTGCCCTCACGTGGGAACAAGTCCAGATACAAGTAGCCGACGAAGCCAGAACCCTCACCCTCATCATTCCACACGCTAAAGACCTGCACATCCTCATGCCAGACAATGTCATCAGCCTGGCCGGTGGGGGCTAAGGCCGCACGGTCCTCGCCAACGATCTCGACAAATTCCAATCCAAACAGCTCCTCGAAGATCTTCAGCATGCCCTGGATGGTGGTTTGCAGCGGGAAGTACTCGGCAATAAGCTGGTGATCCAGTTGAAAGTCCCGCTCGAGCATCAATCGGTCATAGAATCGGTGGTCCCACAAGTAGTAGCGGTCATCAGAGTCGGGGTCCAACTCTTTCTTCAACTTCATCAGGGTCTGGATCTCCTGCTTACCACCGTCAGTCAGCCGGGCGCGCAGATCGCCCAGGAATGTGTCAACGGTCTCCGGTGTCTTGGCCATCTTGTCCTCAATGCGGAAGGCGGCGTGGTTGGGGTAGCCCAGAAGACGGGCAGCCTCGTCACGCAGCACGATAGCTTCGCGGAACAGCGGAACGTTTTGGTTGCACTTGTTCTCGTTGGCAACCATGACCTGCTTACGGACCTCCGAGTTGTTGGCGTACTTCATGGTCGGGAACAGATCCGGGTACTTGAAGGTCAACCAGAGCTTGCCGGCGTTCTCGCCCTCGCCGCGCTTCAGGCCGGAGGTCACATCCTCCGGCACACCATCAAGCTCCTCCGGGGTAAACCAGATACCACCGTTCTCCTCGTTCAGGTTCTTCTGGAACTCGATGCTCAACTGACTCAGACGCTTCTTGATCTCCTTGAACCGTGCTCGCTGGGGCCCGGCGGGCAGACCCAGTCCATTTCGCACGAAATCCTTGTGTGCCTTCTCTAACAGACGGCGGGATTCAGGATCGAGATCCTCCTTCTTATTCAGAGCAGCATCCACCAGCTTAAAAACATCCTCTCGCATCACGGCCTCGATGAAGAACTCATCCATGAGCTCTTCGGCCTTGGAGGAAGCATCCCGGAGCTTCTGATCAGTTGATACGGCCTGATAGAAGCCCAGGATGTGTGCCTCCAACGCCATGACATTCTCATCTTGAGCAAGCGGACGCAGCACGTTGGCAAACGTGGCGTCTTCGGGCTTGATGTCGGCAACAATCTTGTCTTGAATGGTTCGGGATGTGTTCAACAGTCGCTCAGCATCGGCGACAACGGACTGCGGGGTAGCCGTGAAGGTCGGCGGGGCCTGTGGTGGATGCCGGAGATGAGCGGGGGCCATATTGGAGGTTGTCAAATATCGAATAGGTGTAGACCGTGTACGCAAGTGACCCAGCACAGAAGTGAGGCGGGCGGCGGGGAGACGGAGGAGGGGCGCCACGATGACAGCGGCAAGGATAATGAGGAGGTGGCGGGTGAGAGGAATGGCGGGAACTAGACGAAAGATGCGGTGTGTGTTTCAGAGTTAAGCTGCAGCTGTAATGCAACCAAGTTCGGGATCGAGGCCGATGGAGTACACAACAGATAACAGATACGGGTCAGGTGATGACACCCTCCGGAGTCCGTACACAGTTCCCCGCTTGTCGAATCGACCCTGATTTGGTACTATAGGTTGTATATAGATCTACATGACGATTATACGGACTACAAGAACTTGGATTATTGCAGGAATCAGAATCTGATATAAAAGATGGTCGTTTCTAGTTCATGACAGATTATCTATATGAAAGTCGCTTTTCTGATACACAATAAAGGAAGGAATAACGCCGAAAGAACACCAGCCCACCCACAATGCAAGTCACGTCATCTCAGTCAAAGCACATTTAAGCAGCATCAGCAGTGGGGACCGGCTCAGGGATCTTAGTCACCTGCATACCAGCCCGAATAATGCGCTGGCCAGACTCATCACGCACGTACTCGCTGTTCTCCTTGTGGGAACGCTTCCAGATCTCCACCTCACAGCCACCGCGGATGACACCAACACGCATGGTAGACAGCAAGTTGTGGGCACCGTTGGAGTGGTAGTAGATACCACCGTTGAACATGGCAGTGGCATCCTTGCCAATACCGGAGCCGATCATGGCCTTACCACCGGGGTGGTCCTTGATGAAATCGGTCACGTCGTGGACAACACCAGCGACAGCAATGAGACCGCGGCCGCTCTTGGCCTGCTCGACATATTCGTCCCACTCCATCACGGGAAGCTGCTCCAGAGGAATACCCCAGTCCAGCTTGGCGCGCTTCTGATCAATCTTCTTCTGCAGCTGCTGCACACGACCCTTCTCGATCTCGTTGGCACGGAACTGCTTCAAGTCGTAGGCGAGACCCATCTGCTTCCAGGTCCAGATAGTCCACTTGGTGGGGTCATACTGGTGCCACTCGATAGCGTTGCGGTAGTCCGAAGGGAATTCGTGGTGGAAGTTGTGGTATCCCTCACCGAGAGTAACCAGGGCGGTAATGACGTGGTCACGGGGTGAGTTGCGGTCGTCGAAGGGCTGGTCACCGAGCCAGTGGGCCAGGGAGTTAACGCAGAAAGTAGCCTGCTGGACGAAAAAGATACGCAGGATACCAGCGTAGACGAAACCGCCGAACCAGTCACCCCAGCCGAGGCCAGCAACGAGCATGGGAACGACGAGACCCATTCCGAAGACGACCTTGAGGTAGTGACGGTGCTGCCAGATAACGACGGGGTCCTCGTTGAGGTCGGTGATGTCGGTACGGCCGATACGCTTAGGGTTCTGCTTCATGACCATCCAGCCAAGGTGGGAGTACCAGAAGCCCTTGCGAACGGAGTAAGGATCCTTATCGGTGTCGGTGTAACGGTGGTGAGCACGGTGACCGCGAGCCCACCAGCGAATAGAGCCCTCAACGGCACCACCGCCAACCAGAGCGAGCCAGATGCGGAGGGGAAGAGTGGCCGAGTACGAGCAGTGAGCCCAGAGACGATGATATCCTGGAACAGGTTAGATCTAAACCGCCCCCAAAAGAAGACCTAGAACACTGGAGACTTACCTGCGGTGATACCTAGACCGGTGAAGAAGTAGTAAACAACGGCCCAGATGGCAGTCTTAAGCTGCAACGGCACCCAAAGAGACTGAACACAGCCATACATGGGGATACCGAGAATGAGGAAGACATTGAGCCAGTTGACATGCTTGTACCAGTTGGCACGAGTCATCTGGGTGTCGGCAATGTGCACCTTCTTGGTGTCTGCCGGCCGGGGGCGGGAAGCCTCAGCCTTGGTCGACATGATGATGGTAAATGTGAAGGTGACCAAAGAGTTTGAAAGGAAAAAGACTGGGATGAGGGCGCGGGCAAGAGCTTTTTTTATATGGGGAGGGCCCACTTAGGACCAACGTTGGGGGCGTCGAAGGGTTTGATCGCCAACGAATATGGGGGGAGCTCAGCACCCAAGCGAATGAAACGAAAAGGCCACTGAATCACAAGATCCCGAGGTAGAGAAACCGAGAGAAAAGAAGGAAGATCAATCCTCTTATTTCCAGTTTACCCTGATTGTGAGTGGCGAGATCAAATGTTTTCCCGAACAATGTTGGGTCCCGCCCCAACGCTTTGTTGCCTGAGGCAGGAAACCATTACCCCATGCGGAAGCTCCGGAAAGATTAGGAAATTTCCTGCTTTAGTAACTCTCTGATTTGCTGGCCCGGAGTGGGATGGCATGGTGTTGTTGGAATTCTATATTAATGCTCCTTGACTAATATCCATGGAATCATACGTTCTACCAGGTGCAACCACGTCGTCTCTGTACTAGTTCATAGACCCGCGAACTGCATTGTAGGGAAAATAAGGTGCAGGGCCTGGGCCTAGGCACGTGATCCCCAACACAGGCACCAGGGGGATCTCCATTCTCTGTACGCGAGAGCAAGGGTCGATCCCTTTGCAAATAGCGAGACACATAACCCTCTATCCAATTGACATAGGGTGACTGATTATTCACTGGATCTCCACTGAAATTCACTGCCCTCCTTGAAATTCATGATTTTCGGCCCCTGCGCCACCAACGCCTTACGGTGGCAAATCCGATGAGAACTGCTCCGCACTACTGTAGGCCGGCCGATGGCATCACGTGTCGACACGTGAGTTTCTTTTTTTAAGCTTTTGGTCCACAGTCCCAACTAGTCCCACTTCGGTCATTTACAAGTAGTATAGAAACTCAAATGCATGAAGTGACACAGAAATAACTTGTTTCCTTACTTGCTTCTCATTTTCCAAAGAAGGTCGAAAAGTGTTGACAAGTTGCCTATACGTCATTGTCTTGTTGACCGACCACCAAACCGCCACCAGATGCTGAGGGGAAAACTGCATAGGGCTGGCGTAAACCCTATCTAAGTCTATGACATCGACGAGGCTTAGGTCCCCGAGGTTCTTGCGAATTTTATCAAACACATTCTACAGGCTAAGACCCTCGTAGATAAGCTTCAATGGGTCTAGATCCCTTATCAGGCTGTCCATATCTTAGCTCGCGTCACCTGGGCACAAAGTCTTGATGAGAATGGCATCCTGATAAGGAACATCAGTATGAAACTTAGACTAAGCGGGTTGATGTCAGCCCCTCAGGCCCAAACCCCTAGACCAGATATGGTGGTCCTCTTGCGATTTTTGTCGTCTACATATTTGGGAAGGTACCTAATTTGAGGAAGCTGGAGCAGCAGGGTAGCTCCGTCTTCAAACACAAGTCTCAGGGAATTCCTCGGGCGATAAGCCGTAGCCTAGGTGCAGAGGCTCCACCTTCGCGGCCTGAATCAAGACTATATCACCCTCAAAACCTTGGCACCTTCGCCGCAGGCATAATCCATTTTCCTCTTCTGTGTCCAAAACGGAGATGTTTACCAGCGGCTTACCTGATTAGACCAAGCCGGTCGCATGAACCCAGCCGGTGACTGTTTGCAGATGTATGTCCCCGACGGGGGCATGTGTTCTAATGATATTCTCTTCTAGCTCTTGGGAACATCAGTGCACCTATTGCTCGATGGTGGGTAGTTCTGGCCTAGCTTCTTACCTTGCCTCGTGGGCATTAATATACGCCAAGCTTATATTTTCACCTCATATATGTAGTAGTCGTGACGGGCTGAACTTGACTATGCAAAGCTAACCGCAAGCGGTAAGGCAAATGTATTTCCCACATATCAGGACGGAGCGGGCCGTACCAGAATGTCGATCTGGATTCTAGGGCATATACCCTGGTTCACTCAACATGGAGATGGCGTTATCGTATGGCGTTTTTCGTTCAGTAAATGCCGAAAAGGCCCGCTCATAATTTCAGGATTTCTTAAACTACATGAAACAGGAACCGGGTCTTTTGTTGAATGACAGCAAAATTAAAGCCATCGAAAAACATCAAATAATGATTGGAGGAATACACCGGAATCTGGCCCTGATTTGCTAAATTAGTCCCAAGTTGCTTCGAAGCACTGACAAGGCCTAATGAGAGCGCCTTTATGACGAAATGGTGAAGTATCTCGAGGTTGTCGAGGTTGAATATATTTACCGCTCGAGAGGCATCATATGGGAAATATATCGGTACTGTTCATGGATCTGTTGCTTACCGCCGCTTTTCGGTTCTTACCGGGCCAGTATCCAATTCCTCGACTCATGAGAATCGCACTGATCTGTTTAGATACAGGGTCAAGTTTAACCCCTAGGAAATTTGAAAGTGCAGCACTGCAATTACTGTGGGACGAGTCTTCCAACCTTTGGAACATAAGCTAGAATTTCAATGATTTATTCTTTACTCAACAAGAGATGCTAACGGAGCCTTATCTAATGTAGCTCCATACATTAATCAGTCACACAGGCGGAAGGATCTGATTTGAATGATATCACTTTCTTATATTGGAATGATTGACATTGGCCACAGAGCCTTGACAAGATGAGATGTGAAAATAAAGAATTCGTAACAGAAGCACTGAAAAGGCTTGAAGCTGCGGTTAAGGACCTGCAAAAGACGACCGGTCAAGACGCAGTGCCGATTAGTCACGTTGCGTCTTTTGATTTAGTTTGGCAACATTTTACTACTGGTCCAGTGACGTGTATCGTTAGACACCTGGGTATGGCATGGTCGCGGGATTTGAAAAGGATGATTCTGTGAATTTTGTTCTTCAATCTGGAGCTAATAGTGGCTGGCCCCACTTTAGAAGGAAAACTGGACGAGCCTATCCGAATTTGGGTATTAAATGAGCCTGTAACCAACGCACTTGATTCCTCGCCGTCCATTTTTTCCATGACTATCTGCAAGGCAAAATATATGCTAGTCTTAATTTACGAGCCCTATTGGCTCTCCCATGTGATACATGGCTTGGCTTCGTGACCTATACCCGTATCGAGATAGATGTAATAATAATTCACAATGTAACACATTATTATCTCGGAAGATTCAGCTAGTCTGCAGGAAAAAATTCCTTCTAGAAAACGAGCTCTTAAAAGGTCGAAAGTAGACCAGCGGGAGTTTCTCGGACCCCAATGAATGCCTCGTGGCGCCGCCCTAGGGCCTTCTTGCTCGAGGCAACGGTGAGGTTGGAAAATTTGTCAACAGGAAATGCGAAAAAATAAAAAGACATCATTATAGGCAGTCCCTTTGTAGGGCTAGCTAAGTTAGCTCTGAGAAACCTGATGAGTGTTCAGGCGTTACTCAGACGTTCACCGAGCACTGCAAGTAGATTCCCTTCCCCAGGTATTTTCCATTGGCACCGTAGCTAAGTAACTGCACCAATTTGACAATTCTTTACGTTACTCATCGAAGCAAAGATTTGCAATTAGTTACCATGTTGTTGGTTGGTTGTTAGTCAGCGTCGGGTGTTAATGCGCCGAGTCGTAGTCCAATCCTGAAGATTCGATTTCCCTATTCGAATTGTCAACCTTTGAGCTTCCACGCGGGCCTAATCATAATTAGGTCTAGCGGAAAAGTTAAAGAGGTAAAACCCCCACAACTTGGTGGCTTAAAGGCCACGCACAGTCGCCACATTGTCTATGGCTACATAATTCCCTGACTCATAGTTTGAGGTATACACAAGCATCAATTGTTTGTCTGAAGTTGTGAGTTTTGATCCGCGGGTAGACCTTGGAATTGTAAGCAATAAAATGAACATAGAGAGTCTTCTGTGAGTACTTCCCGTGGCAATAACCCAGGTAAGCTGACTACAAATGTACGAAGGCACCTTGTGAATAGCTTCATGATCAAACCATCAGGAATCAGCCACATTTTTTCCATTACCACAGTCATCGGAGTAGATCGAAAATAGACTAGACTGCCGGACTCGTGTCCCCCACGAAGAATATATGAACCAATTTGTGTAACCAAGAGGCCTCTTGCATAACATGTCTTCTCTAAAATCTTCTTAAAACTTCTTCAACCCTGTTCTTTAACTAGACGCTTCGGATATCCCGGGTTTGCCTCTTCAATCGCGCTTCGAGGCAGCAAAGCAATGCTAGAAACCTTGAATGCATCAATCGCAGAAGATTGGGTTATCTTTATTCTTTGAGTTCTCATCCCTGGTCAACTCATATACCACAGCTCTTACATCCTAGGTCATATTGATAAGGCATCGGCGCCTTCCATCATCCACGGGGGGCTCCGTCAGATGGTTTGGGGAGCAGAGATAAAACCCCAGATATCACGATAACCGAATGTCAAATCATTCTCGGGGGACCCGTGTTTACACGTGCCCGATGGCTCCCGGGCCTATCACAGGGTGGCAAAAGGCCGTGAAACGAAGGTTAGACCCACTCGACACGCACGAAATGGGATGACAGCCATATAGAAAGGCGACGAGGACGAACCGTAAATCCAATAGCGGCTAAAGACATATTCGGTTCCTTATCTCGAGGCGTCGGGATCCTGTCTGGGCAACTGGAAGTTGATTGGTGGAAGAGGGGGGCGAACAAGCCCCACCCAGATAAGAATGCAAGGTGGGCTCTGGTAACCGAACGGAGTTTAGTGGACCAGGCACCATTACCGTAGGTTTACTCGATGCTCTTGCCTAATGATAGAGAATTAAATCTTATCTGCCTTTCCCCACACAGACCGCTAACGACATTGAGACCGGGGTCAGATATTTTTTTTTTTGGTGATTGCGTGAATCATGAATCTTGACATGGAATCCTATATAGGGTGGGACATCCCCAGGTTGAAGTGGACTCCAGTAAACACATCCACTTCTCCATCATGGACGGCCCCGATCAGATTGGTCCGGATCTCTCGCCCAAGCGCACCTACAGCGACAAACTACGAGGCTTCGTGAGAGCTTTTACTACTCGGTATGCTCATCGCCAATTCCACTTCAGATCATTCAATTAACAATGGTTTTAGCGATGGTCTCATCGGCGACTACGACTATGCCCACCTATTTACACCAAAGTTACCTTTCACCAAGCAAGCTCGGAAATCCGCTCCGTTTTTCGGCTTGAACGATCGTGTCCCCGTGGTTCTCGCTTTAATTCTCGGATTGCAACATGCGCTCGCTATGCTGGCTGGTGGTGAGTACCATCGCAGGTTAATCGGTTAAAATATCCGCTGATCGGAAATAGTCATTTCGCCACCAATCATGCTCGGTGGTACCTCCGGTGTCAACTTTGGCACAGAGGATTACCAGTACCTCGTCTCAACATCTTTAATCGTATCAGGTCTTCTCAGCGCCATCCAGATGACCCGATTCCATATCTATGGCACAAAATACTACATTGGAACTGGATTGTTATCCGTTGTCGGTATGTGGTCGCTTGAATATACCCCAGCGATACAGGAACTCCACATACTAACTGTAGCCTCCAGGTACATCTTTCGCCACAATTACCGTCGCTGAAGGCGCCTTCACCCAAATGTACGAAACAGGCTACTGTCCTACCTCCGCGAGCGGAACCAAACTTCCCTGCCCCAAGGGCTACGGCGCCCTCCTCGGAACATCATGTCTATGTGCCCTTCTCGAAATTGGTCTCTCGTTCATGAGCAGTCGCCTCCTGGCCCGCATCTTCCCCCCACTCGTCACCGGCCCAACTGTCCTCCTGATTGGTGCCTCCCTGATTCAATCCGCTATGGAAGACTGGGGTGGTGGTTCCGGCTGTGGACCGTCCCCTCGCAGCATGTGTCCCAGTGCTGATGCCCCGCACGCATTACTGTGGGGTAGTCCACAGTTTATTGGTTTAGGATTCTTAGTCTTCGTAACCATCATTCTATGCGAACGGTTCGGACCTCCAATCCTGAAGTCCTGTGCCGTCATCGTTGGTCTGCTGGTTGGTTCGATCGTCGCTGCTGCATGCAACTATTTTGAGTCCTCGGGTATCGCTGAGGCGCCTGTTATCTCATTCGCCTGGGTCCATACCTTCCCGCTATCGGTTTACCCACCGCTTATCCTGCCGCTGCTGGCTTTGTACGTCGTTATCATGATGGAGTCGATCGGTGATATTACCGCCACCTGCGATGTATCCCGGTTGCAAGTCGAGGGCCCGATGTTTGATTCCCGGATCCAGGGTGGTGTTCTCGGAAACGGAATTACCTGTGTTCTCGCTGGATTGATGACCATTTCCCCGATGTCCGTCTTCGCCCAGAACAACGGTGTCATCGCTCTTACCAAGTGCGCGAACCGCACCGCCGGTTTCTGCTGTTGCTTCTTCCTGGTTGTCATGGGTCTGTTCGCTAAGTTCGCCGCTGCCCTCGTGTCCATCCCCAGCCCTGTCCTCGGTGGTATGACGACTTTCCTGTTCAGCAGTGTCGCTATCTCGGGTATCCGCATTATCTCCCAGATCGACTTTACCCGTCGCAACCGTTTTATCCTGACTGCTAGCTTTGCGCTCGGAATGGGTATCACGCTTGTTCCTTCGTGGTGGAGTTACTTCTTCTCCTACTCGGGTAACAACCATGCTTTGGAGGGTCTACTGAATGCCGTTGACTTGGTGATGACCAATGGATTCGCAGTCACTGCTATTTTGGGTGTCATTCTGAACCTGATCCTTCCTGATGAGCCGGATGAGGTTCCTGTTTTGGAGTCGGAGGATGAGGTTGTTCAGCAGACTGAACCCACCGTGACAACTTCTGGCAAGTTGGAGTCTACTGCATAATTTGGGATTTTAATTACTTAGCGTTTTGTAATTGTATATAGCCTTTCATGACCCTACCTAGCTAGTAGGTAGTATTTAGCATTTTGCATTGATGGAATCAACTGGAATTGGTATTATCAAAGCTCTCCAATCCTCGAATATCAGTACAAGATCATAGTACATTGCCAAATAGCTTAACGCGCCTGGCGGCAGTTGGTCCAATCGCCCGACAACCCCGGGATAATACCATAACGTATTGACAAAGACTGAAAGACTTTGATACAGGATGCGACATGCG
This sequence comes from Penicillium sp. VS I D KN, assembly GCA_019775415.1. Classification (NCBI taxonomy): domain Eukaryota; kingdom Fungi; phylum Ascomycota; class Eurotiomycetes; order Eurotiales; family Aspergillaceae; genus Penicillium; species Penicillium sp. VS I D KN. The sequence continues at coordinate 991,373 of JACWFT010000004.1, forward strand.
GAAAAAAATATTTTAGATCGAAATCCAATTGACAGTGGCGTAGACGCCAGCAGAAACCGCAGATAATTGCACGCACACACGGCGCGCCGCACGCGACTTTATCTGGACCCACTTGATCCACACAACTCGACTACACCTCACGATCTTCGTGACAAGCGGGGACTCGAAATCGATGATCGATCTCAATATGTTATAGTCTTAGATCTCAGTTGATTGGGCCCATTCATTATGAGCGGTACTGTCGACCTGTTCGGCGTCGACGGCCAAGATACGCGTACGTTGACTTACAAGATGGAGGAGACCATACTGATCCGCTGATAGAGCCTGTCGTTTCAATATCGGCCTCGCAGTCTCTTAATGCATCCGAATTCTCCAGGGAGCCCATTCCGACGGGAGTGGCGCGTCTTGATCAGGCGCTGGATAGCGCGTCGGTAGACCCGAGCCGACCTGGCGGGATCCTACGTGGACAAGTGACGGAGGTATTTGGGCCACCCGGTGTGGGAAAAACTGCATTAGCGTGAGAATTCACCCAATCTCTCCAATAGCACATAGGATATTAACTCCGTATAGCATGAATATTGCATCAAATGCACTCCGTGAAGGCGGAAAAGTCGTCTGGGTTGGTACGTTATACGCCTTCCACCCACATACACCTTGGATCCAGTCTGACAACATCAGACACGAGCTCCCCAATCCCACTCCCCAGACTTGAAGCATTGACCCAAATTCCCTTAACAAACCTAATCTACCTCCGCACTCCAACTCTCCCCCATCTCTTATCCCTCCTAATCCATCCACCTAAAGATTTCCCACCCCAAGAAACCTCTCTGCTAATAATCGACTCTGTCTCTTCATTACTCCCCTCTTACTTTCCCAACGCAGCAGAGCTGAAAGAGCGTCAATCCCAAGGCAAGATCACCGACAAGGCACAGCTACAGTGGCTTCTTAATCGGAAGTGGAATGTTTCATCCGATTTAGCGGTCCACTTGGCCAGATTAGCGAGTCGGGGTATTGCCGTGCTAGCCATTAATCAGGCACATACGAAGATCAAAGGTCAACTGCGTGCAACGTTGCAGCCTCTTCTTGCGGGCGGGGGGTGGGAACAGAATGTTATGACTCGTATTGCTATGTATCGAGATTTACCCGATAAGCGATTTATGGAGATCACCAAGAGGGCTGGAAAGATATTCCCTGTTAGGATCGGGGAGTTGATTATCCCATTCCGGATTAAAGAGGTGAGTATATTCGTTACCATGACTTTTGGTTCGTAATCTAAATGGGTTTAGGATGGTCTTTGTGAATGGATTGATGTGGCTGAGCGGAGGTCTTTGGGCTTACACCCACCATTACCAGTGCAGCAGACCCAGCCTACGCCATGTCGGAAGCGGAAAGCATCTAATGAGATTGCTGATAGTCAGGATGAGGACTCGGAGGACGAATTTGACTGGAATGATGAGTCAATAGTCGGTGCTAAGAGCGCCGATGAATGATTCGCGATACTTCAGATTCTTGTTATTCATTACATGGCCATGACCCTGGTCTCCGTGACTGCCTCGACTCGACAAAATCCCTCGTCTCAACCGCCTCCCCGTCCGGCGAAGCAATAACGTCCTTCGGCTCAGGCTCAGATTCCAGCTCAGGATCAGTCTGCTCAGCGCGACTCGAAGACTCGGGCAGACGGGGATAAGAACAAAGAGGGTGTGTATCAGCGATAGCAACCGAAATAGGATGCCTCGATCCCTGAATGATATCGACCAACCGACCCAGCACGGCGAACTCCAACTTCAGCTTGATGGAGTATATAAACCCCTTCAACACGATCTGGACGGCATATTGATTCGCATATTCCAAACTCAACAATAACAAGTCCATTGCCATGATGGTACAATTTATCCCGATGACATGGTACATGATCGTCCGCGAATTGGAACGACTGGTCGCATCCGCACCAAGACGAAGTAGTTTCACAGTATGGATGACGTAGAGCGTAGATATAAAACTCTCCTGGATGGTGAATCCGGTCAACTGGACCTTCTCCATAACATTGTATCCCCATACCCAGGCCAGACTACCCGTATGGATGACATTAGCTCCATACGTCAGGATGGTAGTGGGGACTTGCAAAAGGAAGAAGTTAAGCACAATCATTCGTAGGACCCTGGTCAAGATCTTCTCATCCCGGAGAACGAGGTGGAGTCGCGAATACAGTACCACCGATTGGCCGGTCACCATCGTCCACCACCCAACTGTGAGGACTGTCACGGATAGTACGGAGTCGGCTCGTGTGAAGAATTTCATCATAAATCCAATCGTATATGGTACCACGCCAAGACAGCCTGATGTCAATAACGACCAGAAATATAGCCCGCGCCAACGACGGAAGGTTGCTGTTACTAGGACGACTAGCTCGGCAATGTTGTAGCATGATAATGCGATGAAAGTCACCAGCACTATTTGGAGGACGTTTCCTTCTGCTGCGAGGGCTCCCGAAATTCCATCTAGTAGATCCTTGGAGAGTGACGGCATGGTTGTGGACACTTTATACAGTAACGTTTCATTCAGGGAGGAATAATGAAGAGCGAGTAGACTCTGTAGAGCCTTTCACCCGGTCTGGTATGCCCACATTTTCCAGACTGGGAATAATATAAGGGGAATCGTAAAAGAGACAGAGGAGAATCGAAAGAAAGAAAGAGAAAAACAGACGGGTGGTACAAGCAGATACAAATGCAACAAATGCAGAACAGTAGATTTTCGGCCTGCAGACCCAGGGGCAAATACAACCGAATCCTTTTTCAATAGCGCGGTATGTGGCTAAGGACAAGAGGGTTAGCGAGTCAGAATTCAGTCTAGCCAGACCCGGGGTAACGGGAGATCCAGGACATTGTTCATAGCGCCGATTTTGAAACTAAGAACTAGCGGGCAGAATTGTAACTTCGGCGGGTCTTTCCCGGATTCTTCCTTTTTAGTTAATGATAGGGATGGCACAGACCTTTGTACCCGGTTTATGCGGTATACGTAGCACTTCACGCGACAGAAACAGCCGAGGTCCGGCCCCTGGAAAACTTACGTGAGTACCTAATGTTCTTCCAAATGGGATGTTGAACGGGGCCGTGGATATACGGGATGTGGAATTTTACTGTCGACTAACTGTCAAGTGTCAAGCGGCATCTACCCGGTCCGTGCTGCGGTAGTTGTCCTCGCGATTCTATTTATGAATTGCTCAAACAAATGTAATGTCATTCGATTTCTATCGTGTCTCTCATAGGTTGGTCAGGTAGTCCTCGATCTGCTCCTTGGTCAATGTCCTGAACCGAGGGCCTTGGGCTCCCTCCACACCTTCGTAGCCCAGCAGGTGGTCTGCTGGCGGGCCAACAATACCTATTTGATGTTAGTCCTGAAGCTAAGATCAGCCGAACTTGCTCAAACTCACCGATTTCTATTGTGTCTCCGTTCATCTCGCCCTCAATAGTCTCCTTGAGTGTCAACAGCGCAATGTGGATGGCATCCTCCAGCTCCAAGCCCTCAGTGTATCGCTTCTCAAGGAAAGTCTTGGCACTTGTCGCATGCTTGCCGATGGCCGTCGCCTTCCATGGGTAGTAGCTTCCACTGGGGTCCACCTGGTACAGGCTGGGACCCCCCTTAAGGATCCCACCGGTCTTGGTGGTGGGCTTCTCCTCAGTTGAAGTCTCTTCGGACTGGGGCTCAACGCCCTCATCCCAGCCAGCAATCAACAGACTGACACCGTATGGCCGAACACCTCCAGACTGCGTGGCCTCCTGCACCACCCGGGCGACGTCCTGCACCAGAATCCGGGTCGGCGGGTACTCGTTATAGATGCGCTTGTAGCCAGTGTGTGACACTTTGCGGGCCTTGTCCACGAGCACACGGTAATCGGGGCCCATGCCGGCGTAAACCATACCGATGTCGGGGGTGACGAGGGAGATCTTCGAGAGAGAGGGGGGATCGATAAGTGGAGATGAGGACTTCTTCTCAGTTGCAAGGACAATGCCATTGGTGGCTGGATAATTGTTAGCTTTGGAAGTTTTGATTGAGATGGAAGCCTTACCTTTAATGCCGAGGGCTGTAACACCCTGGTTGACAGCATTTAAAGCATATTCTGTCCAAAATTAGTCACTGCTTAAGACATGCCCTCTTTTCCTCTTGATTCGGTCTTACCAATCTGCACCAGCTTTCCGCTGTTGAGGATGGGTTAGCTTATGGACCAATGCTGGGGGTTGGGACCATCAACTTACCTGGGGGAGAAAGTGGTCAGGGAGAAGGAATAACGGTCAGCCATGATTATGTGTAGAATACAAACACCAAACCACAGAGATCGAAAAGATGAGAAGAAGGAGGTTGGATAAGTAGGCAGACGGAGGGTGACGTTTGACGCGGTTGCTTAGGTAGCTGTGACTGAGCTGCTCCAAGGCGGTGAGTTCAATCGGGTTAGTCCCTCAAGTCTTTCCCACAGTTTCTTTATCTGTCTTCTTCCGCTTTTCCTTCAAACTTCTCTTGTCTTTGCCGCGATTTAGTTTCGGGAGATGACCCTCAATAAACTCGATGGACTCCCCAAGCAATGAGTCAGACTCACCGGGGCTAGGGACCTCCGAGCAGAGCTATCCCCCACGAGTCTGTCGCATCTGCTTGGAGACAGTATGGCCCACAGTTCAGCCCTCGGAATTTCTCCAAAGACCTCGCTTGGTTTATGAGTCCAGCGATCCGGAATCAGGTCGACTGCTGCGCCCCTGCAAATGCAAAGGATCTTCGCGATATGTACACGAAGGATGCTTGCAGTCCTGGCGACATGCAAACCCTGGATATGGCACAAGGAACTACTGGGAGTGTCCGACCTGCGGTTTTCAATATCGTCTGGAGCGTTTGACGTGGGCCCGCTGGATCAGTAGCACTGCCACCCAGATGACCCTCACGCTGGCCATTCTTCTATTGACTATTTTCTTACTTGGATTTGTTGCTGACCCCGTCATTGAGCTCTACGTCGGCCCCTTGGATGATGAATATCTGGAGCTGGACGAAGATGCCTCTTGGCTTGAACACTTTGTGAAAGGATTTGCTGCCTTGGGACTGACGTCGTTCCTCAGGGCATTGTTTACCCTCTCGCCGCCATTTTGGATCCGTGGCTCAGGTGTTGTCAGCAATGGTCGGTCTACTGGACGCAACCGCGCCGCGAACTTGAATTGGCTAGTGATCTTGGCCGGAGTGGCCACCTTCCTTTGGGTATGCTGAGCATTGCTGAGACGCTACCTCATCTACTAACCACATTTCTGCAGACCGTCTATAAGGGTGTCCGGGCTTGGAGCAAACGAACCCTACTATGGGCTGGTGAAAAGGTCATGGATGTTCCCTTACCAGAAGACGAGGATGAGGATGAACTCGTACCCGATGAACCCTCTACCCACCCAAAAGCCGAGTAATCATATCACAATCGCACTACTTAAGTTGCCGTCCTCCTTTCCGATGAGACGTTGATTAGTCAATGTGCGAAGAACCAGTTTGCCTTCATTAACTCTTGATGGAATCACCTGAGAGACAACTCTGGTGACTACTGGAACGTCTTGTTCCGCTGTTACTGGTCTGTTTCACTATTCAGGCTTTCATCTAGGGGAAGGCAAGACCACATCTCAATTATATCAGAAGGCATTCTTTTTGTCAGGGTCACTCATGTGACTCTGACACTATCCACGATGCATTTGGGGATTGAGTAGTGGAATATATCTACAGTCATAATAAGTATATTTAGGGAATAATTTCGAAATTCACATCTTTTACATCCACGTTTCTGGCGTTTTTCTCACTTCATTTCTTCCTAAACCACCACCACTATTGACTTTCAGCTCCCTACTTCCAATTTCGCTGCACACAGCATGACTGATCCATCTGCTATGTCACTGCTGACCTCAGTCCGCTCACAACTCGTCGTCGACTGGGACGCTGACGCTTCTCCACCATCCACGCTGGAGCCCGAAGACCAGGAGCAAACTGACTCGAGACGGGAACACATCTACTCCGAGCCATTCCCAGACTACGATGACGAGTCGTCCGTGTCCGATGCAGAAACCGAAAAGGCTTACAAAGTCGCCTTCACTGCAGCCATGCAGGAGAAGATCCGCACCCAGACCGTGGACCCTCACATCTTGGTGCTCAGACAGGTGGTAGACAAGAAACATAAAACACTGGAAGCCATGAAGGAAGCCCTCTCTCACCCGCAGCTCCGCCAGAGAACTCGCCTGCGATTCATTGCATTAACCAACATGATCATCCGTCTGGAAAACACCTTGTTTTCCGATGAGGAACAGTTCCTGGACTCAGAGGCTACGGGCAATGCACAGTCAATCGCGACTTTGATTCTCGCTTTTGCCTCATGGGTAGATGGGATGATGCAAGAGCTTGTCGAGACGACTGGTTTCGTCGCGGGCACCTTGGGACTGTTGGCTGTCGAGGATGTGGCAGTGGTGACTCGATACCGACGCATGGCGCTTTTAGTCGCTACGTTAGTGCCATATTATCAGGCTTTTATTGAAGCATGACTAACACAGGCCGGCAGCCATCTCAGAAAACCACGATACCTTGAACAAACCCTTCTTTCCAAGTACCTCGATCTTTACGACGAGTGGGTCCACAACACGTTTCTCCATCTCCGTAACACCCAAATCACCCAGGAGAAGAATCTTGATATCGGCCGTCTGCATTTGACTCGAACACTCCATGCTATCTGGGATGTTCTGTCCCGTGCGATTGAAAGCTACGCTATCTACCGGGATGCTCTGCACAGTATCAAGAGCCGATTCTTTGCGCCGGTCATGGTGGAGCTCGCGGGCGGTTTCCAAGTGGCACGATGTTTCGAGGAAGATAAAGTGTGAAAGAAAGGAAAGACATTGAGACACCCAAGCTCGAGTTTAAGGTTCCATGTGAGCATGAAATGATGACCAGATACCCATTTTCATTCTGCGAATGCAGTTTAACTGAGCATATTCGTAATAAACACCCCCATAACCAAGATATTGTTATAATAAACATAAGCCATGACGAACGCAGATCAAGCATTGCTATCTTTATAGTCACCCAGCTTGAACAGCTTCTTAGCATTCTCCCTTCCAATCTTCAACCGATCTGGCTCCGACAACTCAGCCTTGTCAAACCAGTCACAAGCATCTTCAAAGGTCTCAAACGGATAATCAATTGAGAACAAAATCCGATCAGCGCCGACCTCAGCCATACAGAAATGCAGTGTAGGGGTAGAGAAATGTCCGGAGGTAGTAATCCACAGGTTTTGTGCAAAGTACTCCCGAATAGTCTTTTTACACGTCTCCTGCAATCCGAGCAACTTCTTGCGATCCTCAAACCAGTGGTTGATTCTCCACATATCGAATGGAATGTGTTCACCGAGATGTCCAAGGATAATCTGCAGCTTGGGGTGGCGGTCGAATACTCCATTCGTGACCATACCTAGCGCGTGGAGACTCACACCTTGCGCGAAGGATAGAGGAGGTCCGACCAGCCACTTTCTGTCTGCCCAGAGTTTCTCGTAGATTGTGCCGGTAGGGTTGCGTGGGTGGAGGTACAGCGGCACGTCGAGCTCGGTACAGGTTTGCCAGAAGATATCCCATTTCTCGTTGTCGTAGAAGATCATGTCATCGCCGTCTGGTCCTGCGCGCTGGGTATCATTGACGAGGGCACCGAGAAAACCGTATTTTGTTACACAGCGGCGGAGCTCTGCAGCTGCTTCTTGGGGATCATGCATGGAGAGGGTTCTAAAAGCGCCGTTAATACGACGTGCTATTGGCTGCGATATATGGGACTTACGCAAAAGCAGCAAATCGGTCTGGGTGAGCTTGCACCTTCTCGGCGATGTAGTCGTTGATCTCAACAGCGAGTGCCTGTGCATCCTTGGCATCCCAGATATCCTGTACACCTGGCGCGGTGTATGAGAGAATCTGGAGACCGACGCCGTGCTTCTCGGCGAAGTTCAACCGGATAGAATCCACGTCTGTGATCTCGGCAGTATGCTTATCGACATCAGTGGCGAACATGCCAGCCCACCATCTTGTCTTCTCCTTGAAACGGGGAAGCGCGAAAGCTTCTTCCAGGGCGATCTTTCCCAGCATTTTTGTGGTGTGGTAGTATGGGTGGTTGAAGTATATGGAAAGAAGGAAAGTGAGGGGTTCAGTTGAGTGGTTTGTTCGTGTCACTTTATATTTGGCTCAGCGTTGCTTTCCCCGCACCTTCGGAAGGTAGTCTCAAGCCTCTTTTCCATGACACTAAGCATTACAGCTGTTACGATCGGAAGTGAGTAAATCGGCTCCTTATCCGACGGTCGGCGATCCGCTGGCGGTTGCTTTTACATGGTTTTGCGGGGCGGATCGCCCACTTCCCCACGCCGAGCCGACCTTTATCCGACGGGCGCTTCATAAGCTTTATGCAGCGTTGCAGTGATTAAACGTGAAATGAAGTCTGCTTATAAGATCAGCTTGATTTGGACTCCTGTGGTTGTGCGAACAATTATTTTTTTGCCGTTATATATATATGTGGTTGACGAGCTACTCTGTCGAGGCAAGTTATATACTTCAGCATCGCACATCGCACACGTCATCCGCGGGAAAATTATCATCCAACTCCATCATGTCCTGGGGAATTAGCGGACAGCTTCAGGAGCATGTAGTGGCATCTAAAATCACTCCAAGATTGGAGGTATAATTCAACAGTATTTTCAAATCTCGATCCGCCACTTAGCCATTGAAAGGAATAATCCATGGATGCCCTGAAACATGATATACTTTCAAGCTTGTGAGCATAAGTGGTTTGGGTAGGTATGATTTGAATAGCAGTATAGGTTACCATAAGAGCCAAGTATACTTCCCAGGCGATCTGTGGAATACAGTTCGCTTCGCTATTGCAATACCTTTCCAAGGTCTAACCGCAATACCTTTCCAAGGTCTAACCCCTCCGAGGGCCTTCTAATACTCACGCTTGATTCTCAATGCTTCATGCGTCCCCGTGATTCTACCTGCATACTGCTCCGCGCATCTCTCGGGGCCCAGCCACTTCAATGAATTGCGTGCACCCCTGCACCGAAATGAGAACCGAGCGACGATCCTTTGTCTAACTTGGCTGCTTACTGTCCAGTCCACCAATCCTTTGAAAGAACACACGAACCGATTCCCCACCGGGCGGTCTTCTGCACTAGCTTGCTTATAGTTTTGGACGTCTGTTCTTTGACAGGACGAGTACGGAGTATTATGTACCCAGTAGACTCAAAAAGCAAGCAACATGTTTGCCTCCGGCCATCTCTTTGTTTGGATCTCGTCAACCCACATACTTTCCATGCCCATTTAACACCGATGTTTCCTCGCTAATATTGTTTCCCTTGTGATTGTCCTTGACGATATCAGAATGACGGAAAAGAACGAGACCCTGCATGAACAGCCGGTCGTCGACTTCGTGCCGCAGCACAATTATGGCAATGCGGCCGAGCGCGCCCGTCGCAATCTCAATGCTAAGCTCTCGAATCCGCTTGCTGGCTATAGCCATGCCGAGCTGCGGAAGCAGGGTCGTGTCTTTGCGCTCAATCATGAAATAGGCGACGAAGAGGACATTCGTGCCTTTGAACTGGGCGCGGTGTTGGCCCAAGCCCCAAAGCGCTTTGCGAGTATAGACGCCTTGACTGCTCAAGAAAAAGCAATACTGCTCCACGAGGTCAAGCACCGTTGGTCGCAGCCGAAGAAATTGTATCTGGTGATTGTGTTGTGTTCGCTTTCTGCTGCTGTTCAGGGAATGGGTAAATACCACCCCTAAGCCAACCGACTGACAAAGCTGACGTGAACATATCAAAGACGAAACCACCATCAATGGCGCCCAACTTTGGTACAAGCATCAATTTGGAATCGCTGATGACAGTGCCCGAAGTACTTGGATCTTAGGCCTGATCACCTCAGCTCCCTATCTCTGCTGCGCGTTCATCGGTTGCTGGCTCACAGTCCCATTCAATCAATGGTTCGGCCGACGTGGAACAATATTCATTACATGTGCCTTTAGCGCCCTGTCCGTCTTCTGGTCCGGCTTCGCATCAGAATGGTGGAACCTGTTTCTCTCGCGCTTTGCACTGGGCTTCGGTATTGGTCCTAAGTCCGCTACCGTTCCTATTTACGCAGCCGAGACGGTACCGCCGTCTATTCGCGGTGCCCTGGTAATGCAGTGGCAGATGTGGACTGCATTCGGTATCATGCTGGGATATGTAGCGGACTTGGCGTTCTATCAGATCACTGATCCTTCCACGATTGTCGGTCTCAACTGGAGATTCATGATGGGATCTGCGTTGATCCCAGCTGTCATTGTTCTAACTTTTGTTTTCTCATGCCCCGAGTCCCCGCGTTGGTATATGAGCCAGAACCAGTATTACCGCGCTTATGAGTCGATGTGCTCACTGCGACATCATAAGATCCAGGCGGCAAGGGACATGTTTTACATGCACACGTTGCTGGAAGCGGAAAGGAGCATGAAGCTTGGGCAGAACAGTGTAATGGAACTTATCAAAGTACCTCGCAATCGTCGAGCTATGATCGCCTCGCAGATTCTCATGTTCATGCAGCAGGTGAGAACTACCGTACGAAGAACCTGATCGTCTATTAACTCGAATAGCTCTGTGGCGTCAATGTTATCGCATACTACTCATCTGCAATCTTCATGGTATATTTGACTCTGCTTTTAATCCCCAAGATAATCCAATCTGATGAATCTCAGGACGCAAATCTCTCTGCCGTCTCGTCCATGCTCATCTCCTTTGGCTGGGGCGTGATAAACTGGCTCTTTTCAATTCCGGCAATCTATACAATTGACACATTCGGCCGCCGCAATCTTCTCTTGGTGACATTTCCCCTAATGGCACTAGCAATGTTCTTCACCGGGTTCAGCTTCTGGATACCAGAAGACCACAAAGCTAGAATCACCTGCATCGTGCTAGGAACTTACCTATTTGGCATGGTTTACTCCCCCGGCGCGGGCTCAGTACCATTCACCTACTCTGCAGAGGCGTATCCGCTCTATGTCCGGCCACATGGGATGGCATTGGCAACCGCCACGACGTGGTTTTTTAATTTCATCCTAGGCATTACATGGCCGGCCATGCAGAGTGCGTTTACAGCGGAAGGAGCGTTTGCCTTTTATGCTGGGTGGAATCTTGTTGGGTGGTGGCTAGTTTTGCTTTTTATGCCTGAGACGAAAAATAAGACTCTTGAGGAGTTGGATCAGGTCTTTTCGGTGCCGACCAAATTTCATGCACAGTATGGGTTGAGGCAGATTCCGTATTTTATGAAGAGGTATGTGTTGCGGAAGGACGTTAAGCCGGAGGTTCTGTATGAGAGGGAGGCCGTGGGTCCAGTGCAGGAGGATTTGGGATATAATGCTTGATTAAGGTTGAGAGCTAGGTATTATTAATACGAATGGCTATGGTATTGGAAGCGATAATCCAAGTTGGTTTACAGATTGAAGCGAATATCAAGATGGTATAGCAATTATATTGTCACTATAGCGTTTAGTGTATGGAGTTCTGGGATCTGGTGGTAATCATTAGCAATGATCACGACATAGTGCCAAGTCAAGTAAAAGGCAAAGCTTCATCAGATTTTATTATCGATCTAGTATCCTCAAAGTTTTTTGGAACAGGTCTGTGTAAAATCTTACTCATCATTGAAGCGGGAGGGATGAAAAGCAAAGATACTCACCAGTATATAGAAGGGTCGTCGAATTATTGTATAGAAGGTTGGTATCAATAGGTCCCTGTTCTGAAATGATCATTAGCAACGATCAACCATGGTATTGAATCAAAGATAATTCAAAAGCTTCATCAGATTTTATTATCGATCTAGTATCCTCAATGTATTTTGGAACAGGTCTGTGTAAAATCTTACTCATCACTGAAGCGGGAGGGATAAGAAACAAAGAGACTCACCGATTAGTGTATATGAAATGGTCAATGGTCGTCTGAGTATCGTGGTTCCTGGATACTGAATGGTCATTAGCAATGATCAGACATGGTGTTGAATAAAACACAATTGAAAATCTTCATCAGATTTGAATATCGATCTGGTATCCTCAAGGTTTTTTGGAACAGGTCTGTGTATAATCATACTCATCATTGAAGCGGATTGCAAGCAAAGCAAGACAAGAACTTACCAGTCAATTGTTAGTTGATTGAAATTTTGCGTGGTTAGAGTTTTCGAGGCAAGGCAAAATTAGCTTTATGCTCATGCAATGCCGGCATTGTGCGAGCACCACGTATGAAAAGCTTCATTGCAGCATCTCAATGTCATAAAGCAACCCGAATCATGGTTGAAGTCAAGAAAATCCCATAATTTTTCAGTAAATTTTCCGTAACGAAGAAAAGAAGGAGAAGCGAGGCGCCGCGCGAAAAAATAAATAGTGGAATCACGTGTTTGCACTGTTTGCACTCACAAACAAAAAAAAGTGATGAAGCATCACTTGGAGGTTTCTTGGTTCTGCACGAATACTATCTTTGGGTGATTAATTCCGGTGGAAATTTCAGTAAGAATTGTCCTCAATATAAATGAATCCCAACTGAACCTCTAGACCATGGCCGATATCGAGATCCCCAGACCCGAGGAGCAGCAAGGTGTGCAAAAAAATACAACCGATCATTCTAGAGTACTGGAGAACTTACAATTCCTCCAGCTCCTAGAACTCCTCACCAGAATGTCCGCACCAACGGCCGTGCCTTCAACTCTGCCAACTGGCGCATGAAGGGCGAAGAAAGCCCTCAACCCCCCTCTCCCTCCCCGCGAACCAATACCTCCCGCACCGCCTTTAGTCGTCCAGGATCCCATGTGCCTCAGGCTATCTCCGATGGCCGCCGTCTGTATGTCGGCAACATGCCCTATACTGCCAAGTCCGAGGATGTCGAGGCACTCTTCACAGCATCCGAATTCTCCATGTATGGCATTTCTAACCTTCTGCTGGCGAGTCGGCCTTGCTGAGTCTGTAACTTGATAGCGAGCGTATCGACATTGCCATTGACCCGTTTACCGGCCGCAACCCATCGTACTGTTTCGTCGACCTGCACACAAAAGAACAGGCCGAGCGGGCTATGATCGATTTGGATGGAAAGGATATGCTGGGCCGCCCGGTTAAGATCAAGCCCGGTGTGGCAAAGTCGTCGGCCGAGCGTGCCAGTGAACAACAGCAGCGATCCCCAATTGCTATGGACCGATGGCGTCGCTCGGAGACTGAGAGTTCGCCTCGAATCAGCTCGGATTCCAGTCAACGCGTATATGTGGGTGGATTGCCTCGTGTGGCCGAGCCCGAGGTTGCGGAGGCCCAGATCAAGACCTTTTTCCAAGGATACACCGTGTATGTTCACCCATCGTTTTCTTTCCTGGCTCGTTACTGACGTGTTCGTATCCTAGTGAGAAAGTGAGCAAGCTGTTCTCCCCCCACCCCGCGAAGCGATTCGAGCCCGGCGAGCACTATTATCTGTTTGTTGATCTCAGCAGTGTGGAGGAGGCCCAACGGGCCCTCAACACTCTCAATGGCCAACAAGGACCATGGGGTGGCCCAATCCGCGTGCAGCGGGCGCGGGGCATCACCAAGCCAGAGGAGCGCATTAGCTCTGAGGCTCTTTAAGATTGATGATCATGACCAGATGACCAGATGACCAAAAAAATTTATAGATAGGGAGTTTAAAGAAGGGCATTCGGGATGAATTCATAGGGAAATCAAGCATTTGAGAAGAAAACGGGGTTGGATGACGTTAGTTATCGATAGTGGAGCAAACCAATTCCAGACTCACCGCATGATCGCATTCCTTTTTCCTGCACATTTTAGGAGAAAAAAAAGTTAAACCCTTTTTCTTTTTACTTTTGGGATTAAACTAGTCAATCCACTTACCACCTCGCATATACTGCGAATCCTGCATTGGTGAAATCCCGAATCCTGCATCTCTCGGCCTCGGGTCGGAAAGCTATCCCTATTCCTCCCGATCTCAAAATTCGCAATGTCTTCAAAAAGTGTTATCCGGAGTCAGCAGCAGCATAAGGTGTTTATTGCTAGCGTAAGTTAGACTGCAATTGCCCCTCTTACCCCTTAGTTCCGGATCGTCTGCTGTACGCGGGGAATGCCCCTCTTTGCCTCGGTTCAAGCTTATCCCTATCATATCTGATCGCTACAAGACCTCGTCTATCTTTTAATATGTGAAGTCACTTGGACGAGGCTGAAGCACTGGACTTGATATGATCAGGAGACTATGAGGCTTTTATAAAAGGACCTTTATGATCATCTGATTCCCTGCTACTACTCCACCTGGACTCTTTCTCTCCCTTTCTTGTCATTTTGATTCATTCTACCCATGTGCTCCATTTCCCCTTTGGTCCATCCTTGATCCTTGTTCACCATGACCCCGAGCTTACCTCCTATCAAGTCAGATGAGTCCAAGATATGCGTGGTCATGGTTGGCCTCCCAGCGCGGGGCAAGAGTCTCATAGCTGGAAAGGGTAAGCTCCCCACCAACCCCACCAACTGATGATCCTAAAGGCTAATTGCTCCAGCCATGCGATATCTGGCCTGGGTGGGCATCCCAGCTCGTGTCTTCAATGTCGGCAGCTACCGGCGCCATAACACTCCCCAGCCACAAGCGACTTTCTTTGACCCTCACAATGCCGAGGGTGAGCGCATGCGTCGGGCGGCCGCCGAGGCCGCCATGTCCGACATGCTAGCTTGGTTCCAGGCGGGCAAGGGTGTAGTCGCTATTTTAGATGCTACTAATTCCACCAAAGAGCGCCGCAAGTGGATTCACGAGCAATGTACTGCTGCCGATATTGAAACTCTCTTTGTCGAGTCGATCTGTGACGATGAAGATCTCATCATGAACAATATCCTGGAGGTCAAGACAACTTCCCCGGATTATAAGGGCCAGGACCCTGAGCTGGCCGCTTTGGATTTCCGGAACCGCATTGTCAACTATGAAAAGGTCTATGAGACGATCGACGATGGCGAAAAACAGTACACTTATGTCAAACTCATCAATGTTGGATCGACCGTTATCATCAACCAGATCAAGGATTACTTGTCCAGTCGTTTGGTATATTACATTCAAAACCTGCACATCAAGCCACGATCGATCTGGCTATCTCGAGTGAGTTTCTCATTATGGAAATACGAGATAAACGAATGCTAACATTAGCAGCACGGTGAATCGGAATATAATCTTACTGGCCGTATCGGCGGTGACTCCAACATCTCAGAGCGCGGCGAAGCCTACGCCCGGGCTCTCCCCGAGCTACTGCGCAAGTCTGGAATTCCCGAGAACACCAAAATCGTTATCTGGACCTCAACTCTCCGTCGCACCATCCAATCAGCCCGGCATCTGAAAGCCGAGACTGGCTTCGAGAAACTAGAATGGAAAGCGCTAGATGAGCTAGACTCCGGCGTCTGCGATGGCCTCACCTATGAAGAAATTGCCGAGAAATACCCCGAAGACTTCGCCGCCCGCGACGAAGACAAATACAACTACCGTTACCGTGGCGGCGAATCCTACCGTGACGTCGTCATTCGCCTGGAGCCCATCATCATGGAGCTGGAGCGCAGTGAGAATGTCATTATCGTTACGCATCAGGCTGTATTGCGTTGTATCTATTCATACTTTATGAATGTACCGCAGGAGAAGAGTCCATGGATGGAGGTTCCCTTGCATACATTGATTAAGCTTACGCCCCGTGCGTACGGCACAGAAGAACAACGCTTCAAGGCAGGCATATCTGCCGTCTCTACGTGGCGTGGGAAAGGAAGTTCAGCAAAGCACCAGGACTTCCCAGCGGATGAACAGGTACAGAAATAGCGGTAGAAGAGAGTTTTCAGATATATCCAGATACCAAAAAAAATGACAACTACAAGTTCATTCTAGTCATCCAAGTCCAGATGCCGTCCAGAGCGAGTATTCCTAGATCGGCCATCCAGCTGCAATATCACATCTGCCATTCCTGGATAGAGTCCGTTAGCTTGCTCGATTCTGATAAGAACAAGGAATCGTTGATACCTTGGATCTTCCATCATCTCTCTCATCACTGTTGGCCATTCGCCTGTCCAAGACATTGCTCGCCGTGAAACGTCAAAAGCCCCTCGAGAGAATGAATTTGATCATTCGAATGACTATTTGATTCTTTCGCTTCTTCTGCTTCGATTTCTCTCGTGTCCAGGCTTGGATCGTCTCCGCATAGCCGACTGGCATAAGCGTAGCATCATTATCGCCGCGTGCGTCAGCAAGCCTGTCTAGAATAAAAATTAACACAGGGAGAATTGCACCTTTAGAAACGGGAGCATGAACTAGCCAATGCCTTAGCATAGCTATACTATGTTCTTCGAGGAAATACACTGCAGCACACCCAATTTGTCTAACATATGAAACACCTGCAGCTGTCGTTGTTCCTGGAATCCCGGGTATCCCAATATCACTCTCGACAGTGTTTAAACCGGCCATCCGAGTAAGTATAGTAGCAGCATAAGCACCACAGGAAGCTCTTCAAGACCTGCTTCTGCAATTGTCTCTTCTGCTTAGACGAGTCGTGTGTGTTAGCTGATGTACACCCTCATGGATGGATTGTAGATACCAAATGAGATGTTCATTACGGTGGCATATAGGCGCCAAAAGCTCGTTTTGACGAGGAATGCTAAATGTACATCCGGAGTACCCTTTTCTTAGTACATTATCAGAGCGAATAGGTGTTTAGAGAAAGAGTAGGTACCAAGCACAGAAAGGTGCTAATGACTTTAGGATACGTGCTCAGAAATAATAGGTTTACAGGTAAGGGGTTATATTATCTATCGAACAACCTACACGCCTGAGTCTAAGAAACTATGGCCAATTGCTATAGAAAAGCTGACTCGCGTGATAAACGAATATATTGATGGTGAATTGCCCCGGAAACCCTATGCGAATGACCCCCACCCTAAGCAAATGGTCAAAGAGTCGCATAAGGATGTGATCATCTCTGACTCGAGTCGCTGGGACGGTGCTAGTGTTGAGCAAGTCCGTAGTCATTATGTAGAGCATCTACGCGAGATGAAGCAGGATCATTCTGGTGAACAACCTCGCTTTGTTGTCTGTCTTATGGTTGATGAGAGGTCATTGAAGTCTATTATTGCGAAAGATGACCATAGCGGGTTTGTTGGGGTAGTTGATGGATGGTATCACCCCGAAAAGCAGTACGATTGGCCTTTTTGACGAGGATATATGAGGGCGGAGATTGGTGCCTTATGGCCCCTTTATCAGAATCTTGATTTCAATTATATGGATGAGTTATGTCAGAGTGTTGCAGATGGATTTATTCCTGTCTATGATGATAGCTATGGAAAGGCGCATGATGAAGATGGTAATGAAATTCCAAACCATGGTTGGGTGCCCCCCGAGGGAGGATTTGCGCCGGGGCGTGGACGTGGATATCGGTGATCTTCAGAGAAAGTCAAAGGCTCCTGGCCATTTCAACTGTGCGTCGATGCAATTGCCTTGGTGATCGTTTCCAATTATCAAGAAGAACGTCCCGTCTAAGCATCGCACGTCTCCTCTTCGATAGTCGCAATAAAAGTATCATGGCCGACTTTCATTATCATATGTTGTACCAACTTACCTAGTAGATCATCTCCCTACACATCAGGAGGAACGGAGTGTATATAATCTGGCCTAGCAGGACATAGGATTATTTCCACGGAGTCTGTCGATAGTACTGGTTCTGAGTAAGCCAGCGCGGAATTTCGACGATCGAACGGAATTTCACGGGCAGCTAGCATGTTTGTTGTCACTGCGGATTCGACATCTTTCGTCATCTCAGGCCGAGTGGGACCATAGACATTGTTGACCTCGAAATCAAATATATTCCACGCATGAGTGGCACCGGTCAGTGGCGGTGATTGTCCTAGAGGTACCTCACACGGTCCTGGACGGAAGCCGAACCCAGTGGGAGAAGATTGCAGGAAGTATTGTGGCACATGAGCTGAAGCGTGATCTGTGGGCACGCTTTTCGCACTGGTAGAAGGCGGCGGGCGACTTGGGCCATGATAAAACTCGATTTGATCAAGATTCACTCCCATTTCCCCGAAAGTGGTAAGACACAGCGGAGGTAGATAAAGATAGATATTTTTTAGCAACCTCGGATAAGAGTGCAGTGGTAACTGGGCTGGCCCGTTCTGAATCATATTCAAAGAATGAAAAGAAGGAGGTCAGTCAGCCTTTTTAATACTCAGGCGCCGCCAGAGCATCACTAGCCGGGAACCATGCAGTATATCGCCTTGCAGGAACTATACAACCAAGAACTGCGATACCACTGCCTCGTTGAAACTACTCCCCGCTTGCCTTGGGTAATCACTTGAGAGTATTCCGGGCGAGCCTAGCCAACCTGCCTCGTCGAAGGGCGCCCTGGGTTTGTAGCCCCCACCGTGTAACGTTGCAGCCTGAGCTGTAGTCACGAAGATTCACTGCGGAATGACTGGTGGCCTCAGGCATAATGATGACTCAGCAAGACGTCACATGGCGGAGCTCCTCGATACCACAAGCACCAAAGAGCCCAGTGAGGGACAGGGACAAATTGACCCTTGCCGGCGCGCGATGTTATCCGCATTCACCGCGCAACCGCTGGTGGAGCTCAAACCACGCGACAAATCCAGAATCGACTCGGTGCTAGCCTACGGCGACCGACTATTAGCCGGCCTCAACAATGGCACACTCCGCATCTACCGCGTGACAGACGATGGCAAAACCGAGCTACTTCGCGAGCTGGAAAAGTTCGCCCGGTACAAGATTGAGCAACTGGCCTTGGTGAAGGAGGCGCATGTCATTGTTTCGCTGTCTGGTGGCTATGTGAGCTTCCATGACTCGCAGACCTATGAGTTTCAGGAACAGCTTGCGCAGACAAAAGGCGCTTCGGCCTTTGCGATCACTTCGAATGTCGTCAATGATCCCGATACGAATGTTCCTGCTATTGTGTCCCGGTTGGCTGTCGCCGTGAAAAGAAAGATCTTGATGTGGGTGTGGCGGGACATGGAGCTGGAACCGAACACTACGGAGTTGAGCTTGGTGAGCGGGATCAAGACGCTTACCTGGGTATCAGCGACGAGAATGGTTGTTGGACTGGGCTCGAGCTTCGTTATGGTGGATGTTGAAGGTGGACGGGTTACTGAACTACCTAGCCCGGCGAGCTTGGAGGAATCGGGACGGTTTACGGGAGTCGGTGCAGCGAGCATGAGCTATATTGGGATGGGAGGCATGGTGCCAAAACCACTTGCTTCGAGGCTACGAGAAGGCCAGATCTTGTTGGCCAAGGATGTGAATACCAATTTCATCGATGTGGAGGGTCAGCCGCTCGGGCGACGGCAGATTCCCTGGAGCCATGCTCCTATGGAGATTGGCTACTCCTATCCGTTTCTCCTCGCCCTTCATGATACAGCTAAGGGCGTTCTTGAAGTCCGGAACCCAGAGACTTTGTCCTTATTGCAATCGATTCCGCTTCCATCAGCAAGCATTTTGCACATACCTCAGCCGAATATCAGCCTTGCCCATGCTGGAAAAGGTTTCTTGGTTGGCAGTGACCGGACGATTTGGCGGATGGATGCTTTGAGCTATGACACGCAGATTGACACATTGGTCGAGAAGGGGTACTTGGATGAGGCTATTAGTCTTTTAGGAATGTTGGAAGATGCTCTGCTCCGAGACAAAGCCGGCCGACTACGCGCTGCACAGCTTGAAAAGGCCCAAAGCTTGTTCGCCTTACACAAATACCGAGAGTCTCTGGACTTGTTCACTGAGGTTGCAGCTTCTCCCGAGACAGTCATTCGCCTTTATCCGCGGTCAATTGCTGGTGAACTTTCAGCTGTCCCCGAGCAGACTGATAATGGCTCTGACCCAAGGAGCTCCGATCCAAAGATCAATGGCTCGCAAACTGACAGCCCCGTTGATCCCCCGGCCAATGTAACCAATGGGGCTAATGGAGTCAATGGAGCCAATGGAGGCCACACGTCGTCCCTTTATGCGCCGTCTGTCCAGTCTTTTCTCAGACGAGCTGACACGAAAACCGATGGAAGCAGCGACTCGGGCAGCATCCGTGACGAAGAAAAGGATCTGAAGAATTCTGTACGCGAACTTCAGGGCTACCTAGCAGACGTTCGTCGCCGATTCCAGAGATTCTTGGGTCAAGATGGATGTCTCAAAGCTCCCGTGCCAACAGAATCCACAGACGAAGCTAGTGACTCTGTGCTGAAGCTGTTGGACTTTCCAGCCAGCGAAGAATTTCTGTCTACAATCCGTGAAAAGGCGCGTCTCGTTGATACGACATTGTTTCGCGCCCATATGTATGCAACGCCATCACTCGCAGGATCCCTGTTCCGCATCGCCAATTTCTGTGATCCAGAGGTGGTAATGGAACGCTTGGAAGAGACCGGTCGGTATAATGATTTGATTGATTTCCTTTATGGGAAGAAGTTACACCGCCAAGCTTTGGAATTGCTTCAACGATTCGGACAAGATGAGGAGGGCGTGCTTAGTGGGCCAGCACGCACTGTCGCTTATCTGCAGAACCTTCCACCCGATCAGATCGACTTGATCCTCGAATTTGGAGAATGGCCCCTTCAAGATGACCAAGACCTCGGCATGGAGATATTCCTGACAGAGACAGAGAATGCTGAAACCTTGCCACGCCCAAAAGTATTGAAGTTCTTGCAGAGCATTGACGCCAAACTCGCCGTCCGATACCTTGAACATGTCATCCACGAGTGGAATGACATGACCCCGGATCTACATCAGCAGCTTTTGGTCTTGTATCTTGATCAGATTACCGCCGACAAGAATGACACGCAGACCAAAGAGAGATTTTTGAACATGCTCAAAGAAAGCGAGCAATATTCGCCAGCTAAGATTCTGAACCGGCTGGACCGCGAAGGTAGGCTCAAACCAACTCGAAATTTGGAATTATTCTAACTATGCAGATCCTGAATTCTATGAGGCAAGAGCCATTATTTTCAGCAAGATGGGCCAGCATCGCCAGGTGCTTGAGATATACGTGTTCAAGCTAGAGGCTCACGAAAAAGCGGAAGAGTAAGTTCTCATTCTCATTCCTATGCATCTAACTTGACTAATCAGATTAGGTACTGCAACCATGTCCATTTGTCCGAAAGCACCGAAGAGAAAGAACCAGACCAATCCATCTATCTCACCCTGTTGTCGCTGTACCTGGCTCCACCACACGGCTATCCAGCCCAGAATGAACCCGCATTGGCCTTGCTCGCCAAACACGGGTCCCGATTACCCGCGGATGCAGCTCTGGGCTTGATCCCTGCCACCCTGGCCGTGCAGGACCTCGAGTTCTATTTCAAGGGTCGGATGCGGGCGGCAAATTCCGTTTTCAACGAGGCCCGCATCGTCGCGAGCCTGCGCAAGGCACGCGATATGCAGACCGAAGCCCAACTCAAACTCGGCGAGAATATCCGAGGTGGAACCCGAGCGCGACATGTGACGATCACGGAGGAGCGGATCTGTGGTGTATGTCACAAGCGCCTGGGAGGAAGTGTGATCAATGTATTCCCCGAGTAAGTTCCATGCTTTATTCCGAAGTTCGACTTCCTGCTAACTTGTCTAGCAACACTGTTGTTCACCTGGGCTGCGCGAATCGAGTTGCGAGTGTTCGTTCCGGGTAAAGATGTTCGGTTCAATTCTTTTTTTCCGTCTGCATCGTGCAGGGTTTGGTGTTTTCGTTTGATACCCAGTTGTAGCATATTATATCATGTCATGATGTTGATCACGCATCGTCTTCGACAACCTCCTCGCCGTAATTTTCCTCCTCCTTAGCTTCCTTCTCTGAGGTTTGCCCTTGAGCTTTTTTATCTTCTTCCATTCGTGCGGTCAAGTAGACATTGATCTCGTCCTGGAGCTTTGGGACCAGGGATTGGAGGGCTCTCAGATGAGTGAGCTTGGTGGCGAGAGGGTCTGCTGCAGTCCCGGAGGTCATTGGAATTGCATGCTGGAAAGACTTGGTGGCGTCTGGAGCGGTGTAGACCGCTTGAAGAGGTGTGTTGGCCATTATTGTAATGGAGAGCGTACTGTAGAATGTGAATGTGGGAGTGGCGGGGAAGGAAAAGAAAAGATCGGCGGAGAGTCGATTGACTAGACCCAAAGGGGTGAGCTTGTTGATCACCGATCAAACAGGCCTCCAACCTTGTCAACTTCTGACACTCACTCCTATATATAGATGAAAAACCTATATAACATGGATCGCTCGCCATGAACCCTACTTATCGCTCTCCTAACTCTCCGGGCCGTTCCCAACGAGCCCCCGCCCCGGTTTATCGTCATCACCCCCAGCCTCCACCAGTCTCCGACGACGAAGAAGACGATTCAGACGACGACGAATTGGCTCGCCCTGGGTCTTCTGGTAGTGATGCTTCCTCCAATGTGACCACCGTCTCCGCTGCCCCGATCACCCCGATCAACCCACCTCCCGGTGGTGGCTATTTCTCTCCACACCGATCCTCCTCAGCAACCACGTCGCCCCAACACGCGGCCGCTAGAATGCCGCAAGACCGTCGGCCGTCGGGTCGAGGCCCTTCGTCCGAACTGACACGGCATAGGTCGCGACATCACTCACAGGGTTTCTTTGAGCCATCACTACCCACCGCATCGTCCGATCAAATGCCCGCGGTGTCGGCTTCCCGCATCGCTGCTCAGGCTGCGATGCAGCAGATCAAACGTTCAGATGACGCACTACGAAGTGGCAGTTCCTCCCCTCCACCTTTACCCGCGTTGATTCCCGCTCCTCTTCGACTGAATCAGCCCTCTCCCAATGTGGCAACAACGGCTGCCAACGTGGTGTTCCCGCGGGCTGGCGGAGCAGCCCAGCCGATGGACCAACCAGAAAATAAGAAGAAGAAAAAGTTATTCTCAAAACCGAAACATATCGTGCTAAGTCGAGAGAAGTCGGATCCATTTGGCCGGGATCGTGGACTGCCGTCTCCAAGCAAGATTGGCAATGGTCTTTCGCGCATGGTTAGCGGGTCTACGGCCAGCTTGGCCGATCTGCCCTCTAACAACTCCTCCATGTATAATCTGTCCAATGCGTCCGTCAGCACCGTGGTACCAGCTGGAGACAAAGCTCAATCTGCTGTGCCGGAGAAGGACACCAAGGACAAGGATAAACACAAGCATCACTTTTTGTCGCGGCAAAAGCTGAAGCTGAAGGACCGTGACGAGCACTTGAAACTACCTCTATCCTCGGCATCGAGTAACTCTCGTCCTGCTGACCCCAATGCTCCTCAGTCCCTTTACTCGTTCACCGGACCTTCATCCCCGGCACCAGGTGCCACCTTTGGGAAATCCGTCAGTGGGTTGGATCTGCTACATGGCGGTCGAGCTCTGCGCGAAAAGAAGAAGGAAGACAAGGTGAAGGAGAAGGCGTTTGGGGAATCCGAGCATACTGAATGGCTCAATAATGCGGCGGCGGGTGGAAATGCTGCTGCCACCGTCTTTACTGGGCCTTCTTCCTTAAATAGCTCGTCTGGTGCGATGGGAGAGGCGGTGCTACGAGAGACTTTGCAAGGCTTTGGACTAAATAACATGTCTCCTGAGGATGCATGGGACTTTCTCAAGGCGAAGTTGCTGGTCATCTTTGATGGCGAGGATGTGCGAATTGCCATCGAGGACCTTAACAAGCTTGTGCTGGTGCACTTACAACGCTGTGTTCAGAAGCGCACTCCTACGTCAATCATTTTAGATCTTCAAGAACTGCTGGAGACGGGCTTTGCGACGCTCAATCATAGTTCCTTGGTAGGGATTGCCGATGAAAAGCTCGTTCCCCATTTAGTTCAAGTGTGGTTGTTGGTCTTTGGCACGATATTGCCATTCATCCAAGCCGTCTTCTTACCTCTGGACCTCGAGTTCAAGGGTGTTGGCTCCTTGATGACCCCTCGTGAAGCTCATGAATTCTGGGGATCACTACCAGTCGGTGGATTCCTAGACGTCCGAAACCTAGTGTTGATCGCCTTCCGCGACCGCATGATCCTAAACCGCTACGAAACCCTCAAACAAACCTTTTCCCGCCTCAGCCTCGACAGCATCAACACTGGTTTCCCTACACTTAGCGTGACAGCCAAAAGCACCGGCACAGGCGGCCGACCAGGCACAGCCGCATCACTAGATGCAGGCCTTGGCAGTTACAACTCCCAATCTTCAACAATGCTCAGCAATGTTGCTGACAGCTACTCCTCCGACTCAGTGAGTATTCTAGCTCACACAAACACCAATTACAGACCCGGAAGCAGCGACTCCCGCAGCCGCGCCGCATCCAACACATCCTCCAACCCAGACCCAATGATCTTCTCCTCTGTTTCATCTCCCCCAACCTCGAACCAACGCCCAACCATTATACACCGCGTTGGCTCTGCAGATTCGTCCCACGTCATCACGGAGACAGTCGGCCGCATGCTCCAATGCGTCAGCGTGCTCGCAAGCGTCCAAACAGGTGATGAATCGCAGGAAAGAATTGAAGTGCTCAGCAAAGCTCTCAAGCACAACTGGCTCGGCCGAGGCCGGACAGGTCGTGACCGCCGGGGCTTCGTTGGCGCAAAAATCCGTCCTGTCATGGTTGGTGGACCCGTTCCCACGATTATGGATGATGGGGACTCCCTCACGACGGCGGGCATCAGTATCGGTGCTAGCACCAGTACCGGTGGCTCCCGTGCCCGTGGAGATTCATCCTCTTCGGAGTGGAGCGGACAGGGAATGGGAATGAGTATGCGGAGTGGGACAAGTGGAAGGCGGGAACTGAGCGTTCTTTGATTTTATTTATTTATGATTTATGAGGTTGGATGGATTGGATAGGTGACTGGCTGGCGTTTGGCGGCATTTTTAAGTTTCAGGGTGGTCTTGAAGTCTCTGGATAGTTGTAACTGCAGGATAGCTTACTTCTATCTAAATGGGATCCGATATCAAAATACTTCAAAGTCATTATTGGTAGTCATACGACCAAGACCAAGTATCGGCACGACTAAGCTGTCCTCAGTCCTCATAATCATGAGACTAGGCTACCAGGCCAAGGGACGAGCCGGAGAACGCGGCAATTATGGCCTATGCTCCGGTCAAGCCCTTGGCAAGTTAGCTGTGACTGGCTGATCCAGCTTGTGTATAGTGACTAAACCGTTTCAAGGCAATTAACTTGTGTCATCAAATGAGCGAAAAGTCTAATTGTGTTCAGGCTCTTGTGTACAGCGCGGTGATTGGTCCACAGTAATGGGGCCCCATCTGATAAGATGGATTAGACCCTGATTTTAGTATTTCCCCAAATTAGCTCATCCTGCGCCAGCTTGGTTTTTTTTTTTGCTTTTTTCTTTTCCTTTTTTCTTCTGAACTTAAAGGGTCTGAAGTCCCCTTGACCCAGTGATCAGCGCGCAGATCTCCCTCATCTTTTGAACACCTCCTGACACCGTTCATCATGGCCGTTCCTGACAGCCCTGTCAGCGGCCGCCTCGGCGAAGACTCGGGAAAGGACCCTCATACTCAAGCTTCGCCAGCTCAGGATGTTCAGCTTTTGGGTGAAGGCAGCCCTGGAGTCCACCGTATTGAGATAATCAACTCGCACTTTCGACTCTTTGATCGCATCTGCTTGTTTGCAAGTGTGTTCCTCATCGCCTATGTTTACGGGTTGGATGGAACCGTTCGGTACACATACCAGGTCCGTTTCCCGGAAGATTGCAAGAAGGTAACAGGGATACTAACCAGAGCTCATAATAGCCCTATGCTACCCAAAGTTATGGTCAGCACAGTCTTCTCGCAACCATCAACGTGCTCCGCGCTGTCATTGCCGCCGCCGCTCAGGTATATATACCATAAGTTTCGAGGCTTGAGTTTGCGAAGCTTATAGTTTGTTTATTTAGCCTACCGCTGCAAAGATTGCCGATGTCTTTGGCAGAATTGAACTTATCATTGTTTCCGTTGTCTTCTACACGATCGGTACAATCATCGAGGCATGTGCCAAAAACGTGGAAAGTTTCTGCGCCGGAGCTGTTATCTACCAGGTATGTGGGCCCTACACACATACCAGAGCACTTCTGACGGATTTAGATTGGATACACTTGTATCATGCTACTTGTCGAAGTGCTCATCGCAGATTTGACTTCTACACGATCTCGTCTCTTATTCTCATACATTCCAGCTCTGCCATTTATCGTGAGTCACATCTTCTTTTTACTAGTACCGAGCACGTCTCTAATTTATTTATTTGCAAATAGATAAATACCTGGATCAGTGGTAACTTGACCGCGGCTGTTCTCAAAGTCACATCTTGGAGATGGGGCATCGGAATGTTCGCCATCATCTACCCTGTGTGTGCGCTGCCTCTGCTCACAGTCCTCTTCATTGTCCATCGCCGCGCAAAGAAATCCGGTCAGCTGGAATCGTATAAGAGCTCCTTTGATCTTATGGGCGGTCGTCAACTTGCGGTCGCGCTATTCTGGCACCTGGATGTCATTGGTATCCTGTTAATGATTGCCATATTCGCCTGCATACTTGTTCCATTTACGCTCGCCGGAGGTGTCAAGACAACCTGGGGAACGGCAAAAGTTATTGCGCCCTTGGTCATCGGTGTGCTGTTGATTCCGGTCTGGATCTTCTGGGAAAAAAATTGCAAGCACCCAATGCTTCCTTTCAAGGTATGTACTATGATTCAGGTGCTATGTTTTCGCAGAGACTAACTTTACTAGCACCTCAAAGACCATGGTGTGTGGGCTGCCCTCGGAATTGCTGTTATGCTCAACACAGGTATGTATGACACAACATGGAATCTGAAACTGGTCTGACATCATTTTAGCATGGTATCTCCAGGGTGATTTCTTGTACACTGTACTCTACGTAGGATTTGATGAGTCGATTCTCAGCGCGACACGCATCACTTCACTGTACAGTTTCACATCCGTGATCGCTGGAACGATTCTGGGTTTCATTATTATAAGGGTCCGCCAGCTCAAGCCGTTCATCATTTTCGGAACCATGCTGTTCACGGTCGCCTTCGGTATCTTGATCCATTTCCGTGGCGGCAGTGGGCATGCAAGCCACTCGGGTGTGATCGGTGGACAGATTCTTCTGGGAATAGGTACGCCACCAAGGCACTCAGTATCCCAGAAACAAGTACTAATACCTAGTCGTAATAGCTGGTGGATGTTTCCCTTACCCTGCACAGGCTAGTATTCAGGCAGTTTCCAAGCACGAGCGTAAGTGATGAAAGGGTCGTTCACAATCCCGAAGATCCGGTCAATACTGACCATATTCTAGATCTCGCTGTCGTCACCGGCATCTTCCTTGCATCTTATAACATTGGAAGTGCCCTCGGTAACACGATTTCCGGTTCCATCTGGAACCAAGTGCTTCCCGGAGAGCTGAGCCGCAGACTCGGAAATGAGACACTCGCCGCATCGGTTTACGCGGAACCATTGGTGTTTGCGGCTGCTAACCCTGTTGGTACCCATGCCCGGGACGAGGTGATCCTTGCCTACCAAGCGACACAGCGGCTCCTGTGCATTACTGGAATCTGTCTGACAATCCCGCTTATTGTGTTTGCTCTTTGTCTGCGAAATCCTAAGCTTACCAAGGAGCAGAGCTTGGTCAAAGCCGAGGAATCATCTGAGAGCGAAGGGAATGTTGTACACAACTAGAGATAGTGACTCTATCTGTTATCAAAGGACATTCATGCTTGTCCTGTTGCTCAACCCAAATTCTACAGGTTTTAATGGATCTGATGCATTGATTGTGTTTCATTATTTCCAAAAAATAGCTTTCAGCACGTATTCGCACTTCACTGGAGGATCGACTTCGTCCTGTCAAAGTACCCTTGGGGCCCCAGCAGGACTATTCGTCGATAAAGGTCTCTTAAGTTCCTGATTCCAGGACTAAGCTATGCCTTTGGCTTCCTCAGGTATTCTTTAATATCCACCTTCATTCATCGACTGCCAACACAGACTACCTTATCGATCAGTGGTCCTTTGCCCTCATGGTTACTTCACATGAAACTTCATGCAAGGATGGCCAATGCTCAAGCATCATTATCCGATTTCCAGAGCGCCAAGAGCAGAGCGCAAACCCCCGAACTACCAACAACCATCCAACCTCCCCAATTCACCTGCCTATTGGTATACATTCGACCAGTATCCCAAACCAGAATACGAACGCCATTGAAGCTATGGAAAACAAACGGAAGGGCAATCCCAAGTTTCACCGCAATCTGCGCCCAAGGCGGAAGGTTACTGAATGCAGCAACCAAAGATTCGGATCCAATATCCCATCCGGTCACTGGGGACACAAGATAGGCGGTTGAGTAGAGGTACAATCCACCGGAAAGCGCAATGCCGGTAATTCGTGTAAGCATGCTTGGAACCCAGGTGATCTGTGGGCGGTAAATCGAGAGATGGGGCGAGACTGGACGTCTCAAACGTTGTTCTACGACGAGAAGAGTGGCATCATTGAGTGGTTTGTTGTGCGATGAGTATCTAAGGTTAATACTGGAGATGAGACACATTGACTGGCTTCGATACCGTCGTTTAGAGACTGCTTACTTTCTCGGTGATGCAAGTCGCTGGAAGCTCGTGCGGCCAAGTCCAACTTGGACGGAGCGAGCTAGACATTATGGTGAGGTCAGTCAAGCCTTCAAACGTCGACATTACTTAGATACAGAAGTACATACCACAGCTTCGAATTGGACGAACTGTAAATGAAAACATAATGAATTTGATGGATTAGTAAGGGATGTGAAGTGAGGGAAAAATACCAGTCTTGCATTGAATATTTTGACTACAAATGGACGGGATGTTGATCCGTTTCGTACCGACTATCCGAGTTCCGGACTGTACTTTAGCGTGTAAGGGATAGTGGAAGCTACTCAACCAGTTACGTGTCTCTCTAGCTGTAGTGTACCAGGGTCATGACTAACATGCAGGGTAAGATTATTGGCCCAGTCGGGAACACGTCATTATGCCATATGTGAGCTACCTTTGGGCACAATCCAAATTAAACCATTACTATGAGAGGCACAGTAGAAGTGGCAATAGCTCTGTTATTGTAAGAAAGGGGGAATCTCCTCCCTATGGATCAAGTTGTCCGTTCACGTAATCAGAGCGGAAAATTCGACCAATAGGGGTCCGTTCGAGTATATGCAGCTGTCTCTCCATTTTTCTATCTGTGGGCACGCACCTTAGGTGTGCATGCTTACTAATGTCATGTGATCTAGCTAGCTTACATCATCTAATATACTGACACAAGTCTGGCGTCATGTGACCCTGTGGTCACATAACCTAATGAATATGGGTCATAACCGTAACATAAACCCAAGCATATAACAGGGATCGCCTCAAGATTTGACATCCGTGAAAGGATTAGCATCTTATTCCGCCATATCCACATTGATTTGCATCCCGGGTCACCAGTGCATACTTTTTTCTTTCAGTAGACGATCAGACCATTTGCCTCACTTTCATATTTGACACATTTCACGGACTGAGATGGTTCTCCCGAAGAACTCAGTATGGTGAGACGGCACTTTCGGAAGCAAGATCCGTTGTCTGGGCATGATCGATAGGCGCCTTTCGCAGACTTTCCGGAGTTCATGTTTTCCAGTGTGCCCCCTTCGCAGCAATTCCAGCCTTGACCTTTCTCCTGAACACTTGGGCTGGCTTGATGTCTTCCTTCAAGCCTAGCCTAAAGGAAAACACCAAGCCCACCCAGGCCCCCAGGATAAAAAGCCCTTGCGCAGCTCCATGTCAAGCATGAGAGGATTGCCGCCGAGCCCAATGTGGTGAGTTTTGGACCGCCCTGCAGCTATCCACCATGGATACCATCTTGATAACTAACGGAAGAGATCTTGTTAATATCACCATTTCCCATTGCGGCTGACCAGAAATGCCATCATTGAAGGAGGTACTGTGATACAATGGTTCTCACGAGGCTTTGGATCCGAGCTGGGTAGGAGCCCACACCTATAGAAATTGCTATTAGAGATAATCCGTTCCCGGAAGATGGAGGGAAGAGCTCACCTCTTCGGGAATTATCCTCAAGAGACGCCACAGAAGCTTTCGGTTCCCGCATCGATAAACGTGTTGTTGAACCCGATGTCCAATGCCCAATCACTTGCAGATTCTCGAATTCAACACCCAGTGTATATGTATGCAGATCGGTAATATCCTCGGTTGGATATACTTATTCTTATATAGAACTCATCGGGTATCACGTTCACTGAGCTGGCACCAGGACCGGTCATCGAAAGTCATGATGACATGCCAATGATTGTAGTGCAGCGAGATTGTCACAGGCCCCCAAGAGGAGTGGCTGGCACTCATGGGCTTTCTCTCACCTCTCATAAACTAGCGCTCATGTCTCTGATAACTGAGAGTTATTTGAATCTGGGCGATCAATTTGGTAGGATAAATAGAGTCAGTGATATGCTTCATATCGGTGATTCTTGATGAATCCCCGGCTACCCCGGTCATCATGGACCGGCTTTGATGTTTTCCTCCCAGGAGAAAGGAAAACATCAAAGCCAGCTAATGCAACCAAGTGCCATACCATGGACTCTCTGTCCGAAGTTTGGTTGGAGATGTGGAAAGAAGAAGAGGTGAAGAAGAGAGATATTGACCCTTTTATAGTTAGGAAAGCGGTCAGGTTACTGAGGCCTGCATAAGGCCGTCAAACATCTAATTTGGATTGAGCTGGCGAAGAACTCGTTAGTCACTGAATGGGTTCAAACGCATTTGAGACGGTGTATCAGGTGCTGGAACATACAGGTAGGTAATAGCTCACATCGCAAGACCAGTCTCTTGCGGCTCACAAAATGCCCATGATGAACACCACAGAGACAAACAGACATGATGAGGCTCTAGAAGGCAGCAGTACTTTGCAAGGCTTAACCAGCCTTTTTCTGGGGTTGCAAAAAGGTAAGTCGTTGTCAAAATTGATTCACTTCTACAATAACACTGTATCCAAGAGGAAAAGATATACCATAGGCAAGCGTTCTTACTTGTTAAATATCTTCAGCTTTGATTTACTATCACCTATGACATTACTTAAGTAAGGAGATAAAAGACTTTTTCGGGGAGTTCCCAAGTCGAAGACCGCGTATAATCGATTTGACTTTGGGAAAGATGCAAGAATACAGACAATATCATAAGCGATCAAGGAGAACGAGTGAATCGCAGGACACAGAAAAAGGTTTTTCTACGCACGAGCCAAGACTAATGTAAAGTAGCTGATATTAATACATATCTCTCTGGTGGAGATGAGGTGACATGTGAGCAGCAGTCAGTAATAGATCTTCTAGTGATGGGTTTGCGTGTGATCGATGACACAACAATCATTAATGAGTCTATAATTCTAGCTATTCTATTACTTGTTTGCCACCTTTTTCTTGCCAGAGATGAAAAGAGGATATCCTCAACTCAGGTCCAGCCTGTTAGTTGGACGCAGTCTCGGCATCGCCAGGCTCATCACTCTCAACCTTGGGCAATGCAGCTTTCTCATATAACTTCTCCATAAATGCATGCGAGGTAGCAGCATAGTGACACCGTTTTCTGATCCCCGGACCATAGCGATAGAACAGGAAAGGCATGGGCACGCATGCGAGGGCCAGGAAAGCCGGGATAGAAGAAGCCCAGTGGATACCAAGGTTCTTATACATATAAGTGGTGAACAGCGGGAAGACGGCCCCGAAGATCGAGCGCAAGGAAGCGTTGGCAGCCAGAACCGATGCGGCGTAGATCGTGTATGCGTCAATCAGATAGTTCAGAATTGGGAGGAAGACCATCACCATGCCAAATCCGAGGGGAACACCGGCTGCAATAGAGGCCATCCAGTGGATGGAGGGAGAATTCGTCCAGGCGAACCAGAATAGACCTGCTGGCAACGCGATCGAGCCGATCATGGCACCTGGGAGGCGATACTCCGGTGCTAGGCGACCGCCAGCGGCGAGAGTCTTCTTCTTGTAGTTGAAGTAGATCGGGAACGTTGCGGCCACAGAGAAGAGAATGCCGACTGTGATTCCTAAGAACGAAAGTCCGCCGAGTCCTTCACTCCAGCCGCGCTCCGTTTGGTACACAATTGGCATTGCCGCGAAGAGCATGTATAAGCTGGAGGGAGTCAGCGAGAAATGCTATCAGCTGGAAAATGGATGAATACTCACATTCCATAGATAATGGCGAGGTAGATCGAAAGCAGCAGAACAATGGGTTCCCGGAAAAGAAGTACCCATGGCCTCGAGAGAGCCACTTTGAAAACATCTGCGGGACTCTTCTTGCCTTGGTCGATCTCGAGCTTGCTACGGTACACATGACCAGTAGACGCAGACAATTGCTCGGCTCGTTTGCTCAGCAGGGTAGGCGCAAAAGTCTCAGGCAAGAAGAAAAGAGTAATAATTCCCAAGAGTCCCGCGAACGCGGCCACCAATCCTTCAACCCAGCGCCAACCAGTAGACTCCGATAAGAATCCACCGATGATCGGGCCCAGTGTCGGACCCAAGAACGGTGCAGCGCAATACAGACCACTTGCAAGCCCACGGCTGATGGGAGGAAAGCAGTCCGCGATCACACCACCCGCAACGGCGAACGGGGCCGAACCCATAGATCCAGCGATGAACCGCAGAATGAGCAGTGTCCAGATGTTCTGCGCACCAGCACATCCCGCCGTAAACGCCGTCAATCCTGCAGAGCTTGCGATCAGAATGGGTCTTCTCCCGTACATCTCACTGAGCGGCGCCCAGATCAGGGGACCGACAGCGAATCCGACAACGAACAACGAGATTCCGACAATACCGAGCTCCTCGCTAATTTGAAAGTCTTCAATGATCTCAACCAGACTGCCCGAATACGCAGACGAGACCAATGCGACGGCGAGGGTGTTAATCCCGACCATCAGTGTGATCATCCATTTATGCACAATGCCGAAGTTCATAGGATTGCGTGCATCATTATCAATCCATGTCACCTGGAACGGATCCTCGTCTGTACCAGCCCCATCGTGATGGTGCGCTGCGACCTCGCGCGGAATGACGCTCGCATCGAAGATCAGACGCCAGTAGGGGATCCCTGTTCGCTCAGGTTCCTCTCCAGCGATTTCACTCATGGCGCTAGTGATGGCGAGATAGGAGCCGGAATCCCATTCCACCTGAGCGCACGAGAAAAAAAAAAGACACGGAGACAACACTAAGACGAATCCACCCCGATCGCAGCCCAACTCGGTGGATCACCGAGCATTACATTCTGGCCCGGACTGGTGCACTAAATAGCAAATATCCCCGAAAGAAACCGGTCTGCTCAATCCCGAGAAGATGATTGGGTGTTCAAGGGAAAATGCATCAAATTGGACCCGCTTCCTTGCTTTAGCGTGATTATTTCCACTTTGCTGACGCGATCTACATCGATAGTACTGATAAGACTGAAAGCAAAACTTGTCGTTCCACTGAGATCCACTTCTTTGGTCTACGACTATTGGCCGATCTGCGATATTGTCTCTGATCGACCCACTTGCTCCATCGAAAAGTTTGGTTCGATGATGTTTTGAGTTCCAAGGTTTGATAGGGCTTATTGTTGGTGATCATAGTGGACCATGAACCTCAAAGCCCTGGTTGTTGCATCACAAGTGGGACAACTGTATGAGAGAGTGTACGTTTAGACTGTTATTATCTTGGGGTGACTTGAAGAATGCAGCATCCCGAATTACACTCGCGGGTTTCAACGAGGCGTTTCAATCCTTTGAGGGCACCCATTGTTCCTAATGAAACTTCTTCCAAAGTCCGCGGCTTACAATGATCCGAGATGCTTTCCAGTCTCGACTGCCTCAGCCTTGGACCCGTGTTGTGGACCATGCACTAGAATCCACCGATGGTTGTGAAGTTATTCATATTGCCTATGTTAACTAGCTAAACTTTCTTAGGCCATATGGCCTGACTGGAGGCAAGGGGGCAGCTGAGTGACATCAGATTTGGTCAATTCAAAACCTGCCCACATTCCACAGACAACAGAGGTGTTCAATACAAACTTCATACAAATAATTCCTCGCCATAGATCATCTCCTAAGATCACCAGACCCATTAAATCCTGCGCATGACCCATTAAATCCTGCGCATGACCCATTAAATCCTGCGCATGAAGTCTAAGAATAAACATTCAGTGGATCACCATCGTATCTCAACCTCTGCCCAATTTCCATTCATAGAATCCTTCCATCCAACGTGTCGATTCTGCATAACCATAACTCCCATAAACATACTGATCCCCCATAAATCACCATTCGGTAACGTGCAAACGGGTCGATAACTCGCAATGGCTCAGGCAATTGGACACCTAGTATTAAAAGTACCAGGTGTCCTCCTCCTGGTCGAACTTGGGGGTAGTGGGAGTAGACAGACCGGAAGTCTCTTCGTCCGCTTCCTCGGGAACGTCATCCTTCTCTTTGTCCTTCTCTTTCTCGTCTGTAACATCATCTTTCTTCGCTGTGAAGAAGAATAAAAATTAGCAAATGACATTTGAACGTTACTCTGTCCAAAAAAAGCAAAGAGAAGAGCACCTACCCATCTTACTGGCTTGGAGATTATCCGGCATTTCACCGATCCTTGTTTCAATCTTCCAGTGGCGGTTGCGAAGGGTTCTGGAGAGATAATGCAAGCCACATGTTGCTCTCAAAGTCTCAGTAATTGCTGGGAACTCTGCGCCTTGCTTTCTGAGCTCGAACATCAGAATATCTGACGCAGAGGCGTCTGCCCATCTATTGGGAAGTGATTGCCTTGTCCGTATCTTTCTGATTGGCGGTGTCTGCAACCGAGCTCTGTTAACGCTTGCGTTCTTGCGCTTAGCCTTCTTGTTGGCAGTACGCTCGGCAACCGGAGTCTTTTTGCTGGCGTTGCGGGTTGTAGCCGGAACTTTCTTTTTGAGCGTCTGGGGTTGAACGCGGATCTTCTTGCTCTTTGGCGTTGGACTATCTTGCCCTGAGGATGAATCATCCGGTTCCGGTGATGGCGTAACATTACGATTTTCATCTAGTGAAGATCGCTTGTCCATACTCGAAGCGCCCATGCTTCTCTCCAAGCGGACCGAATCGAGAATCATTGGGTCCGATCTCCGACGAGCTGCCACAGTAGAATCTCGGAGGGAATAGTGGAATGCACCAATTTCCTCAACCGACTTGGTAGAAAAGGGCTTAGACATAGTGGTTCCTGGGTTCAACTTCACATTTTCTGCAGTCTCCTTCAGGCTACTCGCAAGTTGGGCCACAGCTTTCTTAATGTCGAAATCCACATTCTTGTTGAATACGAAATCAGACTTCCTGCGCCGTTTGTCCTCTCTGTGGGCTTTGGCCTGCTTGGGAGGATATGTTTTCGGCGCATTCTGAGCCTCATTATCAGGAGTGCCATAAATGGGCTGGTGTTTGCGGGGCTTAGGAGTAGAGGGCTGTTATCAACATGTTAGCAAGACTATTCGATATGTTTAAAATTTTCCTTCGTACCTGGTCATGATCAGCCTCAACTCTCTCTTCCAGGCACATTTCACGAGCTACCTGAAAGACCTGTTCTTTGAAAGGCGGTGGATCACTATCAAGGATTGGTGGTTCCACGTCGAAGTCTGGCAATTGGGAGCAAGGTTTTTGATAGAGGTGGCCTTCATTGTACAGCTCTTGGTTCCGTTGAAGTTCGCTTTGCTGTTGAGCCCAAAAGTAGTCTTCTTGGTATGGCTGAGCATTGGTAAGCAGTGGCTCTCGAGGCGGCATTTGATATCGACGGCCTTGGAACAAAGGAGCTTGGCCATGGCCTTGGAAAATAGGAACTTGAGAAAACTCCCGCGGTAGCTGACTATCGTCTTGCTTCACAGTGCGCTGCGCCGGAGCTGATACTGAAGGACTTCTCAGTGGCAGATATGGCCGGTTTTGGTACATCACTTCGGGAGGTATGATCGTGTAGGGTATGATTGGGTGGAGGCCTCCTGGGTTGTAATCCAAAGGAGCAATAGGCCTGGGCGGATCGTCGTCTTGTACGCCTTGATTGGCGCTGTCGAACAGTATCGGGGCGTTTGATACCATTTCTCCGAACAAACTGACAGGCTTCACTCTAGGCATTCCCGCAGGATAAGTTGGCACAGGAAAACACTCAACATGATTCAGATAGTCTGAGAATTGAAAATTCTCGTAGGACAATTTGTTTCCTTCAGAGAAGTCCCCAGAGGAAATAGAAAGTTCATTCGGAAAAGGATTCACGGATTCATTGGGCAAAATATCAGAAGCAAAAGACTGTTGCGCAGTCAAAACTTCAGTATCCTCAAGGTCCCATTCAGCATCCTGTGTGCCAGAGTGCTCACCTTCCAGCTCAAAACCATGATCAAGGCCAGAGTCATCCCTATAGTTGGAATCAGTAAGCATAGAACCAGAATCAAGTTCAACAGCCGTATGAACAGACTCAAACTGGCTGGGTTTCTGGAAGTCATACCTAGGGTCCGGTTCAGCTTCTGGCTTCATAGATGCGGTTTTTTTTTTTACCAAGGCAAGGGTAAGTAACACGTAGATATTGAAGGAACTAGAGTGTAAGTACGCATATGCATTTGATTGAACGAGCCAGGGAGTGGTCAGAGTACGGAACAAACAGAACCTTGGAAGGTGGGGAAAGATCGGACGTGAATATTCATGTCTTTGCGAGGATATAGATTTCTGGGCAGCCCAAACGGGATGCGACGACTAAGCAACCGGAAAAAGTGAATTACATCTTAGCAGCTTTCAACACAAGGAACATGTTTTACATATATTATGGCGATGCAAACCCAACCCTATCATGTTATCAAACACCATTGCAAGCGATGAGCGGCTGTGAGTGCTTGTGTAAAGTAGAAGGAAAGTTCTTGCTGGGATACGAATACGAAGTATAAAAAGCCCAAACTTCAATCGCATACATGGGACGTGTCCATCTTCGTCATGTATGCTATTGAAACCTTACACTTGTTTGATTTCAGGTCTCTCTCTCCTTCAACCCCTCAATTTTCTCTCTTCCCAGTTCGGAAGGCGGGCTTACAGCTGGTTAGCCATTATAGCTTACGCTGGAGCCCCGCTGATTGTTGTTCATTACCACAACCTTCGCTCCTGTTCCTTCGCTCCTGGTACTATTGTATCTGAACCTTCCATGATGGTACATTAAGCTGCTCTAAAATGATGCGAGACTTATATACTATCATCCCAAGTGACACACTATCCGAATTTTTGAAATAATTAATCAAAGGTTCAAATGTTTAAGCACTAGATTTGGAAACATGTTGAATGCTTGACTGTATATCACGTGACATCGGCAAGTGGAGGAGATTAAGTGCTGGATTTGCGGGGATACATGCTGAGAGACTCTGCATGACCCATGAACGAATCAATTGTCCAGCACACTGCAAAGCGCAAAAGACTTAGTTATGCATGTAACTACTGTCGTGAGAAAAAGACGCGTTGTGACGAGGAACACCCATGTCGGAATTGCCGCATCGCCGAGGTGGAATGCGTTACAACAGACAAACGACGCCATGGCGCACTAGTCAGACAGCGCAGACGAAAGAATGATGAAATCTTGTCTTCTCTCAATGTGGGAAACGCCGAATCGCAAAGACGCACAATGATATTACCATCACCGGAGGTGTGTGCGCCTCGATCACTAGAGCCTCGTTCTTCAGCTGGCCGCACCTCAACTGAACGGAGACCACGATTTTCGTCTCAATGCT
This sequence comes from Penicillium sp. VS I D KN, assembly GCA_019775415.1. Taxonomy (NCBI): domain Eukaryota; kingdom Fungi; phylum Ascomycota; class Eurotiomycetes; order Eurotiales; family Aspergillaceae; genus Penicillium; species Penicillium sp. VS I D KN. The sequence continues at coordinate 1,029,131 of JACWFT010000004.1, forward strand.
GGGGCCCAGAAGGCTGGAGGACGGGGCGTCTTCCGATGATGCCCCGCTTTGTGGGATCTAGTTTGCTGGAGTTGATGACTGAGTGGCTTGATATGGCCTTCTATCGGTTGAAAGGCCCCAAGGCTCATGCAATTTCTCCTGTCATTAACCAAAGTTTTTCATCCGTCACCCTCTCGCAGCCGCCAAATCTTCCACCGTGGGAACTGCTGCAGCTCTGCATTGGGAGCTACTGGAAAACTGTTCACCCAATATTCCCCTTTCTAGATCGGACTACTGTCGACTCACTCTACGACGCGGATAGCTACAGCACACAAACCTCCTTTCCGAGCCATGCGGGAAATACCCCGAGAGAGGCTTTGAAATACCTTGTTGTTACTGCAGGCTTGCTTGCCACACCAACTGACGGATCCTCTAGATCACTTGTATCCTCATACATCAGTTACTGCAACTCACTGCTTGGCCATATTATTTCGCATCGCGAACTACAATCAGTGCAGGCCGTGCTCCTTTTTGCGATGGTGCTGCGCTGTTGCGACAAAGTTGCCTGGGCATGGGATGTCCTTACGATGGGAATTTCCATGGCGCAGTCTATTGGGATAAACCAGACGAGTTTGACCCAAAGCAAATCATCAACCAAAGATACCTCAGAGTTTCAGACCTGGTGGTGTATGTATGTTTTTGAAAGGATTCTGGCTCTGGAACTTGGTCGTCCATCCATTATCTGGGATTCTGAGTTATCTGAAACTCTCGCATCGCCCGTCCAAGTGGATGAGGACTGTGAGTCGGAGCTAGAATTTCGCAATGCATTGATAAGTTTGGCAAACACATTACATGAAATGCAAGAGCGCTCTGCTAGAGCCTGGAGGCGCGAGGAATGGATGCCACAGTCGGTAGAACAGGCAATCGAAGACAAACTTCGGACAGGAGGAGAGCTGCAAATCTTGCTATCTGAATGGCAAGATAGTCTACCCCCCGCATTCAGGTATGTCTCAATCACAATATCTGCTGAGAGTGTGGAACTAAAAAATCTCCAGGCCTGGATCGACATCCGCACTCAGCAATGGTCCACAATCTGCATTTCTTTCATACTACTACAATCTCGGGTACGTCATCTCCTTTTGTCATAGGCTATCTGCTAATGCTCCCCCAGGGTGATTTTAGTAACGCGATCTACTATTCTTGTACCGAAAGATGAGCTTCACGCAATGGCCAATAAGTTCGCTGCTGAAAAGGCATGGCGACAACGTCTCCTCTCCGGACCAACAATGGTCATCGAAGCCGCACGACAAATGATCAAATTATTTATTGCCCTGATTGATTCAGGAACCCCGAGTTTTCTCAAGAGTATGACCTCGCCTTTGGCAGCAGTCTATACTTTGGCAGTTCATATATTCCAGGAACGCAGTTCACTGCTTATTCGGTCTGACTTCGAGGTAAGTAGAGTTCCTCAATGAATGCTCGGCGCTAACTCCTTACAGCTGATGAAGGTTGGGATCCAAATTACGAAGGAATATTATGATAGGCACGAAGCTGCGAGGAATGTCGATGATATTCTTCTTGATTTGCAGGAATACGCATCTCGCTGTTTGGAGGCGCCAACACCAAGCCAACCTGATCTCCTTCCTCTAGACACTGATGTCAATTTGAGTAATATATCTATGGGAGACACGGTATCTACATTCGACATAGGGCCAACTTGGGGTCCATCCGCTCTAGACTGGGCTGGATGGGATTGGAATGACTTGAGCCACTTGTTCGCGCATAGTGAATAGAAACAGCATTGTATCACAATAACTTAAATACAAAAATTCAGAATATTAAAGCACAAAGCACTACTTCAAGCCATACTCTCAAGATATGGTATGCCCGTCAGCTTGAAGCCGCGGTCTGAAAGCTGAACCGCCGAGCGGGGCTTCGAGCGTTGATACGGATCGGGTTCCCCATTTCTCATGACCGGTAGGTCCACAACATGCATCGCATTTGGCCAGTGAGTGGTCATTTTAGTCTCTTCAAAAGCCTTCTTCTTCACCTGAAGCTGTTCCTTGGTAGCGTCCGCCACAGGCATGTAGCAAGTGTAAACACAGAAACGCGGTTGAGATGTCTCCGATGACAAGTTGTAGTGCGGGGTGCGCGAGTCCCCTATAACATCATTAGCCTCTCAGGGGTGGTAAATTCACAGGTTGATCTTACAGAGTATCAAGTCACCAGGTTCGGCCTCCACCTTGATCCACTCGCACCCTTTTTTCTTCAACCATTCTCTGTTCGCATCAGTCAAGCCATACCATTCCTTTGTCCTGTATAGCCCTGAGTTAGCAGGAAGGCATTCAAAACAAGCAGGGTACAACATACCAGGACCAAATCCTCTCCTCTCCCTTGAAGACCTCGTGAAGCTCCTCACTCAGCAGATGAGCCCCCTTACAGACAATCAATCCTCCATCTTTGGGCCCATTTGGCAGCAGATTCACAAGGCCCTGCAAGCAGCGGAAGCCTGACTTCTCAGGATCTTGATCTTGGTGGGGCCATGGTACATTGGGCTGGATGTCTTTGCGCGATGGAAACCCAATGTTCACGGAATCAAACGACACAATAATATCCTCAGTGTCGTAGACCTTCTCAAAGGCCTTCACCACTCCTTCCTCCTGCCTCACGGCCCACGTGAACGATTCGTGGGAGATGGCGTAGCCGAGACACATTCCCTTTTCATTGATATCGGGGAGATGATCTTTGTGGATTGTTGAAGGATCATCTCTTTTGAAACCGAGATTGCTGTTTTAAGGGCACACGATTGGTTAGTAGATGGACTAGAGAAGGTTAGGGGTGGAATGATGCACTCACAAGCCTTCAAGCCAGTCATAGATATCATCTGCATATTTCAATGCTCGTTCGCGTGGAACGGCGCCTTTGATGACCGCATAGCCATCCTTCAGCAGGTCGTCTCGAAAGTCACCGTATTTTACCTCTGGACCTTGAGAGAATAAGCGTCCGGATGAGGCTGTCACGTGGGTTGAGGTTGCCGTTGCCGTGGTGGTGGTGGTCATTTTGGGTCACTGGTGAGATGTCGGCTCTGTATGAAGTGGATAGTCCTGGTGTATTGTGGCTAGTCTTTTCAAGAAGAGCCGAGATTTTTCAATTCTTATATCCAAAGTCTGCGCTGTATGATTAATGGTAGATTTCGGTTCGGTTTACCAGGTTCGGCTCGGTCCGGTTCGGGTGGGAACTACGAGTATACCACCCCGGCAAGGTACTTTTGCCATCAAATGTCGGACCCTTTGACTTTGCTTGTATAGCCGATAACTTAATATTATTCCTCAAAGCGCCCACATCCCGGTCAGTGGCTCGAAGTCAGTACTGAATTTACCATGTCATCTGATACTATCTACTGGGAAGAGAAGGAGAAAGAAAAGCTGCAAATAAACGTCATTTTCTAAGTTGCTCTACCTTGTATCATCAATCAACATTTCGCTCAATCGACGAATACTCTTGAGAAAGTCAAAGCTCCAGGCGCACTTCCACATCAATAGGAGCCTCCATTTTCAAACCGACGAGACCAATCACACAAAAGGTTTTGTGGCACCATCGGTCACTGGTCAGCCAGTGAAGTAGCCAAAAAAGGTGTAGGTGTTGAGCCCTCCGTCTCTGAGGAAGGAGCATCCATCCTACCATGTGTTTCAAGGTACCTCTTCAGCCAAGCGTGGTCGAAGTAGGCGCGGGTAATCAGCATGTGGTGTGAATGATAAGCAAGGCGTGCCCTCGAGAAACCTTCCTCATCCGAGCTGAAAAGAGTTGGGTCCTCCAGTGGAGACTGATACCAACTACTGTTATAATCCGGGCCGAATTTCTCAGTCTCTTTTTTAGGTTCAGGCTCCATGAGTTCAAGTTCCTTCTTGGTTTCGAGGACTTCGGGGATTTCAGGTGTTGTTTGGGTCGCTTGGGTCTTCTTAGGGGCAGGGCTCGGAAAGAGATTCTGATGGAGCCCGAGTCTCTTCTCCTGAAACGGTAATGCATTAGCTAATAAGCAGCCGCAACCTCTGCCTTAAGTGGACTTACTTTAGCTTTGGCTTCAACCATCATCCGGTGATATGGGTTCTGCTGCTTCAGCCAGTCAAACACCCAGGTAGGGAGAGCCGTCCGGAATGAACAGTTGTATGGCTTTGTTTGAAAACAGCAATTTGCACATGCCCCGTTGTAGATCAGATCTCCTTCAAAGATAAGAACAACACACTCTTTGAACGGCCCCTCGCCGTTAGCGCAACAAGTGCAAGCCTGTCCAGCGGGAGCGATACGTCCTGTTCGCTGAACGAGGGCAGAGCGTTTGGAGTATGCAGTGGTACAACTCTGCGCGATACCATCACGCCAGTCGACGTTTCGAGCAAGAGAGACTCGCAAAAGTTTATTATCAAATTCAGTGATGAGTTCAGGGATAATCCCCCCAAACTTGGGGTTACCCTCACCATCGACACCTACCAACGAGGCAGCTATCAGCCAGGTTAACTGGGAAACGATAATGGAGCCCCGCGCATAACATGACTTACGTGCCAAGGGGGATGCTTGCAATTTCTTTCTTCTGGCTGTTTTGATGGTGTGAGCAAGCTTCGGCATAACATGTATTGAGACTTGAAGTTGTGCACTTACGCATTATGCCAATCGAGGGGGGAGATTGCAGCGAAAGACAAAGGTCAATTTGAGTTGGAAAGGATGCAGGGTGTTGGTTGAGGCAGAGCTCGAGGTGATGAAGGAGAGGGAAGGTGAGAGTGGTGATAGTGAAGGAGACGGATGTTTCAAACAAGCACACATGTCGATAATTGAGAAAAACACCGGAAGCAATATTCTACTGGTCAAAGTAAATCAGGCCAGCACCTACACGGCCTGTATTCCTCTCACTCCTCCCCCTATGCAAAGTGTAAAGCCTTGAGATTATCTAGACTGCAGATGGCCGTATAACTCGCATGAAACAGCGGATGATTTATGAGGTCTCAATATCCATCAAAAACACGTCATAGGATTGAGAATCTTCCACGTTACAAATTGATTTATTTCAAATGAGCCTGTGAGCTGCATACACTGGTACTTCCGAGCTAGATCAAGAGGCCTTCTCAAGCTCACACCATCTCTGAACATACTCGCGGATACGAGGACCAAAGAAGAACATCGGAATGGCGAACAAAGCCAAAACAACACAGATAACCTCCTCCACGATCATCGTCCCATCATACCCAAGAGTAGCAACTGCAGGCAAAGTGGCATAGCTCAGACCGAAAGAAATGAATCCCCGTCCAGCACAAATAACGACCAAAAATGGTGCCGCACGAAATGGGAAGCTGTCCACCGCGTATGTGATACCTACGATGTTGGCTCCCAGGAATGCAAAGTAACTGGCATTGTACCCAATGACAATCGATGCAACACTCCAGCTCTCAGGGTGTGCACCCGCCCTTCCGTAAATGATACCACAGATGGCACCGACAATTGCTGGGATTGCGATGACTGGTAGCCGGTATTCTGGCTTATATAGTCCATTGTTACGCCGGCTGAAGACCCGAATAATCATGTCACTTCCATAACCAAGTAAGGGAAGGAAGACGAGGCAACAAACAATCTGACCGGCTTGGACATAGCCGAGCGCGTCGAAGCTGAAGTTATATGGTGGTGCCATCAAGATACTGGCAAAGGTCGAGGCTTCAAAGACATATGTTCCGAGGTTGGCGCCATTCAAAAGAAGTAGCCAAACCGTTGTCGGGATAAACAGCCCCTGGAAGACATGCTTGTAGAAAACTGGAATATCGGAGAGTTTGGGATTGGAAACAAAGAGCTTAATATCATTGCGCCAGCAACGAGGTTCGCATTGCTCTTCCACAGCACACGCGTCTACGGTATTTGGATCCGGAACCTCACCACGCATTTGCTCCTCTGTCCGTTCAAATCGGGTCTCAGTCACGAAAAAGACAGCAAAGACGAAGATCACAGCGTTCATGATTGTGAAGAAACCATACCACCATCTCCAGCCCCAGGCGGAGACCATGTACGTTGAGATGACGAAGAAAACCCCGGATGAAATATTCTGAATGAATATGAACCACGCAATCTTCCGACCACGCTCATGGACGAAATGGATCTCCTGGATGATCAGGGGCGCCAACGCTTCACTCTGTCCGGCAGCGAGACTCATAATAACACGGCCAGCGATATGACTGTCCAGACTAGTGGAGCACTGGCACCACACTCCACCTGCAAGAAGCAGCAGAATTGAGGCAAGGAATACTGGTCGGCGACCAATTGTGAAAGCCCAAGGCATGGCAATGAGGTTCCCGATCCCCATGAACAAAGTCGGATAAGTCATCAGGTCATTAGCTTTGGCTTCTTGTCCGGGATAAGAGGCCTCGACAACGGAGAAAATAGATCCCATTCCTGATGCGAGGACGACAGCCGTGCAACTGAATGCCGAGACGAGGATCAGGAGGATCCATTTGCGCCATGCGGGCAGGTTCAAGGGATCTTCATCTTGTCAGGACCCGAGCTTCTGAGGAAGGATAGAACATACCCCTGGGATCCGCCGATGGGGTCGGAATAAGCACTACTTCACCTCCTTTGAATAGCTCAACATGCAGTCCTGTGGGTGGCTTGGGACCTTGCTCAGCAAGTTCAATGTGCGATATGTCGCTCTTGTCCATGGTGGGAATGATTGAAGCGAAGCAAGAAAGTAGACAGCTTCTGCGGAGATTGTGGAGCTGGATGGTAGCCCCATTTTAATAGCTGATCGCGCTCGCCTATCGATGCTGCTGTGAAAGCAATCGCTTCGTGTACCCCGGGTTCTGTTGTGGGGCCCCCACACGGGACCTGCAGTCTGGGGTTGAGCCGCCAACCGAACCGAACCGAGCCGGGTGAGTGGACAACAAATGTTTACACTATATTATACGCGTCAAGTTTCGTAAGTAGAATTTCACAACTATTTTTATCCTTTCCTGCCTTGTTTAAATCATGGTCAAATTCAATGTGGACATTCCGTTGGAGGAGCTCTCAGCACCAGAGCAGACTGAGAGTTACCTTGGCCTTCAACCGCACTCTGAGGTGCTAGTACAAGGCACTTCGACTGCACCAGGACGGTTGCTCTTACCATGTGACATCCTTGTTGAACACGATGTCGCCATTCCGGTCAGAGATGGCTGCACCCTGTACGCGGATATTTACCGACCCCCCGGCGCTCTCGATAGAACCACACCAGCGGTTCTCTCCTGGAGCCCGTTTGGCAAGAAGTTCAATGGAATACAATCCCTCAAATTGATGACACCATGGAATCTCGGGATTTCTGAGGGGGCACTCAGCGGCCTGGAGAAATTCGAAGGACCTGATCCCGCCGAATTCGTGAATCGTGGGTACGCCATCGTCAACGTGGACTCTCGCGGCGCATTCGACTCGGAGGGAGTAATGGCTATCATGGGGACTCAAGAGGCGGAGGACGGGTATGATGTGATTGAGTGGATTGCCAAACAAGGCTGGTGCAATGGGAATGTCGGCATGGCCGGCAACTCCCACTTGGCGATTGTCCAGTGGTTCATCGCCGCCTTACAGCCCCCATCTCTTAAGGCGATTGCGCCTTGGGAAGGATGTGGGGATCTTTATCGGGAACAGTTTGCAAGAGGGGGTATATATGGTGGTGATCTCTTCGACAATCTCATAATCAAGTACATGCTTCGGGGAAGACACGGGATTGAGAGTTTCCGCAAAATGTTCGAGCAGCATCCTCATGCAAATGACTGGTGGAATGACAAAAGGCCTAACATGGCCAAGATCAATATCCCGACGTACATCACTGGTACATACACGAACACCATGCACGGAATGGGAGCGATCAGAGGTTGGCTAGAAGTGAATTCGCCTCACAAATGGCTTCGTTGGCATCCTTACCAGGAGTGGTATGATATTTGGGGTAATCAGGAAGGGCGAGACGAGCTGTTGTCTTTCTTTGATAGGTTTTTGAAGGACATCAGCAATGACTGGGAATCGACACCTCGCATCCGAATGTCTCTCCTGCGATTCGGGGAGAAAGCGCCGATCGAGAATATTGTCGAGTCAGAATTCCCGCCGTCGCGCACCGAGTACACGAAGGCGTACTTGACACCCGATGGGTTGACTTTTGATAAGCCATCTGATCCTGAGACAGCGATCTCGTACAATTCACAAGACCCAAATGCCGGTGTGGCTTTCAAATACACATTCTCTGAGCGGACGCAACTCATGGGCATTCCCAAGGCGGTGCTTTACATGCACTGTGATGATCTCGACGACATGGATGTATTTCTCGTTCTGGAAAAAATATCGAATTCTGGTGAAAGATTGTTGAACTTCAACATTCCTTGGAAGAACTTGCCCGTCTCGTCAATTGCAGAGATACCAGAGAAAGACCATTCCGAGCTCATCCTTTACCAGGGTCCCACGGGGATTCTGCGTGCATCAAACCGAGAAATCGATGCTTCTCGGTCGATGCATCCAAATTGGCCCTTCTACACACATGAGAAGATAGAGAAGGTTACTCCTGGCACGGTGGTGCGGTTGGAGATTGGGATTTGGGTCATGGGGGTTGAATATGAGGCTGGAGAGTCTCTGCAGCTGAGAGTCAGTGGTCGCTACCAGGGTTTTTCCAACTTTGGTGAGGATCATACTTTGAACAGGGGGTTGCACTGGGTGCATATGGGGGGGGATTATGACAGTCATCTAGTGCTTCCTTTTGTGTAGTATGTCCTAACTTCCAAATCACGCATTGCCTTCTGTCATATTGAGTTTCATGTACAAGCAGACAAGAATGGGATAGAGATGGGAACAAACGATATCAAACAATAATTTCATCGGATGCATAGTTAAAATCCACATAAGGAACAATAGCATTCAATCCATAATTTCATCCTCCGCGACGATAGTCAAGCGCCCCAGGGCAAGCTGCATGTCCTCAGTCTTTCCTCGCGGCTCGGGTACATGCACATTGGCGAGAGCCCTCTCAATCTTCCTATCCAGCTTCACGGCTTGCATGTGCTCCTTGTGGCACTTCAGTTCCCGATAGTATACGGTCTGGAGATTCTCAGGGCAGATCTCCCCATTATACCATTGACTTAGGAGTCGCAGCCGGGTCTTGAAAGGCAGTCGCTAGAAATATGTTAGCAATTCCATCCGAAACTTACTTCTGCATGAGACGCAAACATCTTACGTAGAGCTGCGTGAATGTCAAAGGGAGCTTCGTTTTCTTGGCAATACTCTTATTTTGGGCTCGAACTTTGTCAAGGGCCTAGGCTTGTCAGTCGCTTAATATGTATATGGAGTTCATGAAGAGATTCTGTACCTTCTGGGCCCTCGTCCTCTTCTTCTTCCTGTCGAAGAAAGAGGGGGATCGGGAACGCACTTGGAGTCTACCAGAGAAACTGATTGGGCGGTGGTCCCGGGTATTGAGAAGGCTTTGAGGTGCGAAAGCCTCTTGGGCATTGGAGTCGATTTGCGTATCCTCCTCCCATGCACATGTGTGGTTTGGTTGAGTCATGATGATTTACCGTAGTGTATGAAAGGACGAAAGGTGTTTGTGTTTGTATGATATGGAATATTTCAGTGGAAGGAAGCAGTAGGTGGTGGTAGAGGTGTGGAGGAGACTTAAGGCAGAGGTCGAGAAGTGAATACAGAAGGATGATAAGTGAATGAATCGCAAGATTCCGTGTTCGGCACATTACTGTGCTTGTTGACTTTTTTCCATCTCTAGTCTTTAGGGTTTGCATACATATGACCCCGGCAGCCCTGCACTGCAAGTTCAACCTTGATACTCTATCAACCCAACAGAAGAGAAGCGCATGATGCCGCCATGAACATGATAGGTCACTTATAGAATACCCAAGGCTGTCCTTTAGGATTTGTTTGTTCTATCTTAGGATTTGATTCTTTCATGCCACTCGAGAGATTCGATACCATGCCTACGCCATGTTAAGGATGTTACCTGCTTCATAATCAATAGAGTTAGGTTAGCCAGTCGGTGCCTTAATGCCTTGTTAGCTGACCCCATACTGCCTGAGGCTGTTCGCTTACCGCCTTCCACGAGTTAATGATGGCAGACTTGAAAGCGGTGAATATCTGCCAGATGGCCCAATCACATTCATGTTCGTCTCCTAGACCATACATGCATAGTAAACAAGCCCCTCTTTGTACAGACCAAGGCAAAGTGTCCGGTCTGGTGATCATGGCAGCTGTTCGGAAATGCCGGACTGGCTTTATCTTTGAGCTTCGATTTATTATATCTTGAAATCTTAATGAGAATAACCTTGGATTCCAAAGCTCGAATAATACTGCGTCTAGAATTATCTGTATTGCCGGTACAGAGAGCTATGGACTCGAAGAGGAAACCCAAAAGCTGCAGTCTCAGTGGCATGGTAAGGTGAAAATTGAAGATGTTAGACAGATGGTCATTGCAAGGATTGGCTCATGTTTGGGTTTGGTCACCCTGGGTCTATGTTTAGATTGGATATACGTTGAGAAAAGCGATAGTTAATTAACACATGATTAATCTATCGCGAGTTTTAAGCCTCGGAATCTTCGATATTAATGAAAATTAATGGCATGGCTTGGATGATGACCCCGCATGCACCCTTAATCTATCGGCAAGCTCTGTGTGGCTCAGGTATAACGTAAAGCCATTAGGCAACCCTAAACGGATGCGCACACATCCAATATCTGAATTTTCATCATGCAGGGTTCATCTCCAGGGTCGGGCCGATCGGGCCTGTACTGAAATATGGGGATAACCTGAGACGCGGTGGATAATCTAAATAACCTCGTTAATTGAACAATAGGGAATTCGAACTAGGGAATAGAGAGCCGCAACCGTTGAGTCATGGCCGATCTGTTTGCAGAGGAGACTTGGATTTGAGCAAACTTTATGATGTCGGGCAACAACAAGATTTTTGCGGGGCCTTACCACTGTTATTTCCGGCTACTTGTTACCTACATTGGACACTATAATATAGGATCAGTTCCATGATTTGATATTCTACAATGTCTCTTTGCTTGAATACGGTGGCTGGAGTAAGAAGCATGCCCGGCTCTACGATGTATCACGTCCCACAGAGGCATGTGGACCCCGTTAGAACGGGAGGCCGCAGCTCAAGAAAGGGAGATCTGGATCTCGCAGATTTTGCCATTATACACATTGAATAAATCAATGGTTTAAGTACATTTGTTGGTATAATGGAGACATGCCTGACCATTAGCCATCGGCATCGGGCAGTGAATGAGTTCCGATCGTGCACGGCTTCGTGTGATAGCTCTTTTTTTCTCGCAGCTACGGACCTCGTGGAGCCTGAGCTGACCTAGCGGGCTATAGAGCTTTCTAGTATGCATGCAGGATTTAGCGTGCGGGTCCAGGAGTCAAAGAGACGCACGATAATGTATGTCGTGCGAGATTTAGTCCACGTCGGTTGGACCGTATTACATGCACAGACTTGTTGTATGACGTGAAAAAAGCACTGATTCGTCCTAGGCTGATCAATGGCCGAGATTTGCGCTCGTTTCGAGGTTTTGCACAGTTCGGGTTCCCTGCTTGGCAGCCTCTGACGCCACTTTCCCCTTTACTACAGTATTTTCTGCCCCTGGTAATTGCTTTTGCTATATTAGATAATGATATTCCCGATACTCCACTCACCCGAGAATACTGCTCATGTTGAGCAGCTCTCCGCATGACGCAACATGGGGAAGAAACAAGAACCCTGGAGCGCAGGAAATGAAGATTGGCGATGGAGACAGCGAGACCGGGGAAGTGGAGAGAAACGGGAAGTAGAACTCAGCCAATCAGCTTCATGTCAATCATCGGGGGAACGTGACCACGATTCCATGTCTTAGATGATTTGCGCTAGTAAATAGTTCCGTCATGGAGCAAATTCTCGTCGATCAGGAGATATAGGAAGAGTGGAGATTGTCCACTTAACGGCTCTAACAAGCGAAGCATAGAAAAAAAAAGAAAAAAAGAAAAAAAACAGAAATGAACAAAAAGGCAGTATTCGCCATGATAATGGAATACTAAATGATGCATCCAGGAACTTGTGCAGGGTCTTTGGTCCCTGGCAGTCGAACCAATGACAGCCTTTTGGATTTTTCTTCTCTCCGGCGTATTATGTTCATGTGGAGTAATGATCGGCGAGTTCCACCGTAGACGCAGGACGCAGGACACTACCAATTCCAAGGCTCTGCATCCAATAATGCCCCACTTAGGCCCCGCTTCAGAAGGTCCGGGGTAGGTCTTGCTGCCATTTCTAGCTCTAGCTCCGAAAACCCCTCATTTTGGTCTTTGGTCTGTCCGGGTCGACCCAACAATGGGCGTCGACATGGAGAACGATCCGCTCTTCTGGGTTTAGCTCCCTGCCGCTAGCCCCTTAGCCCGTTCTTGCTTCCTCTCCAACACGACCTAGCTCCACAAAAGCCACGAAATTAAACAATGCCAAAATAACGGAACACATGTGAACTGGTCGTTCTACGCCCCTGAACTGGGTTCGTTCAAACTATGGCTCCCCTTTGCCTCGGAACCGGCCTAGTTCCCCCCCCAGATACCCCGGTCGATGGCGCACCGCTCAAGCCCCAGGAACCCGAGTGATGTCAAAGATGCGATCCTCAATGCTAGTGATGTGACGAGATTTTGCTTTTTTTCTGCTCATCACATGGCGAGCTTGCTGCCTCGGACGGCGATCCACATCTCGGTTTCCTCCACCACAGCCTCTTAGCGCAAGACTCGGGTGGAGGAGGCATCCCCCGAAATGATACCCCAGATGGACGATCCCACGACCCGCCAAAATAAAGACCTGGTGCGACCCGCGTCCATGGGCTTTTTCCCCCAGGCTCTCCTTTCGCGGTTTCCATTTAGCCCGACGCCCATTGTGACTGCGGATTAAACGCATACACAAGATATTGGAGCCACACCGACAACATGCGTTTCATTCCAGTCCTTGCGACTGCCTTCCTGGCCGTTTCCTCGGTCACAGGCGCGTCGCCTACCGCTGCGGCATCCACTGCTGCTGCTTCTGCTGCTGACAGTCAGAACAGCGTGGCTGCTGCAGCCGACAATGTGGCCGATACCATTGCAAATGCGGCTACCACCGCAGCCAATGCCAATGCCAATTCCAATGCTGCGGAGGCCGCCGCAACAACCGCCGCCGCAGCCAATGCTGCCAATTCGGAGGAGGAGTCCACCGGAAACACAGCCACCAGTGCGGCTGCGGCTGCGAATGCCAATGCTGCCTCGGCCAACGCTGCTACCGCCGATGCCAACACCGTGAACTCGATTGCTGCCGCTGCTACGAAAAGCGCTGCCGCTTCCACTGCTAGTGCTAGCGCGGCTGCTGAGTCTGCCAACACCGAGAGCACATCTACTAGCTCTAGCACTAAATCCTCATCTACCGATTCTACCGACTCATCTAGCAGCAGCAGCAGCAGCAGCAGCAGTGGGCTTCTAAGCAGCATTGAGAGCCTTCTGTCTGGTTCTGGTCTTAGCTCCATTGGCACTGATCTGAGTGAGTTGGCCTCGGGTCTAGAGAATCTGTTGAACCCCGATTTCCTGAACGAGGTCACCTCAACTTTCAAGTACCTGTCCACCAGTCTGGCTCCCCCTGTTGATACCAACATCCGGGTCCTGCTTTCCACCGAGAACACTCAGGCTATTGGTGACCTCATTACCAATGCCAACACCCTGCTGTCGGCTAAGAACACCAAGACTTTGAGCAACATCCTGGACAAGGCGGACGTTCTGCTGTCGGATCAGAACCTGGCCGGCATTGAGAAGTTGCTTAACAACATTGACAAGGTTAACGACCTTATCGACAATGCTGACGACTTGCTCAGTACCAAGAATGTCAAGTCGATTGAGAGCCTGGTTAACAACGCCAACGATTTGCTGACTACTGATGTGACCAACGCCCTGAAGAAGATCTTGGGCGATGTCGTCACTCTACTGCCCAACCTGGAGACCTTCCTCACCAAGGAGACATTCGACGAGCTCGCCAGCTTGCTGAAGAACGGCAACTCTCTTCTGACCGATTCCTTCGTCACCGAGACCCAGAGCTTGATCAAGAGCGCCACTGCTCTCCTGACCACATCCGTAACCAACGCGCTCAAGGAGATCCTCAATGCTGTTGTGCCTCTGCTGCCCCAGCTGAAGTCCTTCCTCACAGCCTCAACCTTCAATGACTTGGAGAGTCTACTCAAGAACGGCAATTCCTTGCTCTCTGCGAACTTTGTCTCTGAGACCAAGAGCCTGGTTGCTTCAGCCTCTGACCTGCTTACTACCTCGGTCAGCAACTCGCTCAAGGAGCTTCTCAATGCTGTTGTGCCATTGCTGCCGGAGATCAAGGGTCTGCTCACCAACGACACTATCTCGGAAATTCAGACTCTGCTTACCAACGGCAACGACCTTCTGTCCGACTCGTTTGTTTCGGAGACCAAATCTCTTGTGGCTGGTGCTTCCGCCTTGCTTACTACTTCGGTCAGCAATTCTCTCAAGGAGATTCTCAACGCTGTTGTGCCATTGCTTCCGGAAATCAAGAGCCTACTCACCAAGGCCACTATCACCGACATTCAGACTCTGCTCACCAACGGCAACGATCTTCTATCGGACTCGTTTGTTTCGGAGACTAAGTCTCTTGTGGCTGGTGCTTCTGCCTTGCTTACGACCTCGGTCAGCAACTCGCTCAAGGAGATTCTGAATGCTGTTGTGCCATTGCTGCCGGAGATCAAGGGCCTGCTCACGAACGACACTATCTCGGACATCCAGACTCTGCTTACCAACGGCAACGATCTGCTATCCGATTCGTTTGTTTCGGAGACCAAGTCACTCGTGGCTGGTGCTTCTGCTCTGCTGACCACTTCCGTGACCAACTCTCTCAAGGAGCTTCTCACTGCAGTTGTGCCGCTATTGCCGGAACTCAAGAACCTGCTCACGAACGACACCATTTCGGACATCCAGACTCTGCTTACCAACGGCAACGATCTGCTATCCGACTCCTTCGTATCAGAGACCAAGTCTCTGGTGGCCAGCGCTGCCGGCCTCTTGACCACCTCAGTCTCGAACGCTCTCAAGGAGATCCTCAGCGCTGTCGTTCCCCTGCTTCCCGAAATCAAGACTTTCCTCACCAAGGAAACCTTGGAGGAGCTCGAGGACCTGCTCAACAATGGCAATGCCCTCCTCACCAGCTCATTCGTCAACCAAACCCAGAGCCTAGTCAGCAGCGCGGACGATCTTCTCACCCCATCGCTGGTCTCTGGTCTCAAGAGTATCCTCAGCGAGGTGACCCCACTCCTCCCCGAGGTCGAGAAGCTTCTCACCAAGGACACCATCGAGATGATCGCCTCCCTCCTGACGAACGCCAACGACCTCCTCTCGCCAACATTTGTCAACGAGACCGAGTCCCTCATCTCGGGCGCTCACGATCTCCTGACACCCTACGTGGTGGGCGGTCTCAGCGAGCTCCTCAACCACCTCGTGCCAGTCGTCCCCAACATTACCGAGGACTTCCTCAATGCCACGACTCTCAAGAACCTGACCTACCTCTTGGGCAACGGAACCACCCTCCTGGACACCGCCTTCGTCACCGATACCAAGAACCTCATCGACGAGGCTGGCGAGCTCCTCACGCCTTCGACCGTCAAGTCCCTCAGTGGTCTGGTAACCAGTCTCGATAAGTCTATGCCCGAGCTCGAATCGCTCCTCCAGCCGGCTACCATCAAGGAATTGCACTCCCTTCTAACCAACGCCGGTGACCTGCTCACCGCCAAGTTCGTTAATGAGACGGCTACTATTATTGATGACGTCTCGAGCTTGTTGCCATTGGTTGACGGAATTTTGAATTCATTGTAAGGAGTTGGCTATGATTATGTGTTCCCATGATTGAAAGGACTTTTATTTATCCTGGATATGATTAATGCGTTTAATGAGATCATTTATTTCTTCATGTCCTTTTCTCTTGGAAACGTCCCTCTGTGTAGCAGGTGTTCGATTGAGGTAGATTACTAGGTAAACGACAGCTACCAATAATGCCCCCAAGTGCTCACATTTACTAGTCTGTCCCATGGTTATCAGTAGCTTTGAGTAGCCCACGAGAACGAACAGAATGACAAGGGTAGAACCTAGCGTAAACCGGCTACACTTCGCCCTCTTAAAATGTGAGCATAGCCAAGGGGAGTATTCGGCCATAGTTTTTGTTTGTTGATAACTCTCCTGACTGTGTAGTTTGTCTCTTATTGATTCAATGATATATGTTGAGCTTCACGGCCTGTTGAAAGGCTAAAAACAGAAAACACGACGAGGGAGCTAATAAGGCGAGTCAACGTAGGAGGTGCGAACTGGAGAGAAATTAGGGTGAACAGATTGGTTCAACAGCCCCGTCCTGATATGATACTTCTTCTTTCTTATTGAACATGCATTTTCCCATTAAGATGGGCCAGTCGATACCTTTGGTCGGGCTAATCATCCTCATACTCTATTACAAGCATGCAAATTTTCCGCAAAGCTCTCTCGGCCCATTTTTGCGATAATACCTCGAGCATCTATAGCCGTTCTCCTGACACAGTATAGGATGCTCAGCCTGCTGCGATGACGACGGTCATTCCGCCACTCCAAACCTCGTTCCCGGAAATTGACTCTCTTGACCACCAAATTGCTATGCCTAGAGTATCTCTTTGGCTGACAAATCAGCCACAAGATAGCTTTGAGTCGAAGACTACTTCCTTCTGAGAAGATCAAGAACACTATTGAACATATGAAGGTTCATCGTATACTTAGCTACCTAAAGTCCACTATTCAACATATCAAACATAACATTATTCTGCGATATTGTCCAGGTGGTTGATATAAAATATAATCATTGATCTATGTACAATAGTTGATGCTTCGGATGTTTTAAGATCCGGACCCCACGTGTATTGGTCAAAGTGAACAGACAAGCATTTGCAAAAGCAGCAAGATTGCAGCCAATGAACAAGATCTTACCAGTTGATTACCCCCTGACGTAGTTGTATATCCAACATTCAACGAGTTATTCTGATAGCCAACAGTGGGGAGCCAGGTCGGAGTCTCGGTATCATTCCGCAAAATATCAGAATGATAGCTATCGATAACGCCTGAAAAGCTCATAGCGAATTTACCCACAAGGGTATACTCGGCCTCTGCATCAAGCGGAAAATCCGGCCCTGTTTTCGAGATAACGTTCGCCGCAAAGTAACCCTGCATGGAAAAGTTTGCAGTTGTAGTATCAAACTGAAGATTCACAACTGGGTTTGTGAACTCGGTCCCGTTGAAAGTTGTATTGAACGAGATTGGAGCGAATGACCAGCTGAGAACTTTGGTATCACCGCAGTCTGTTGTGCTGTTGACCTCCCAGTAATTGAAACCCTCATAGTCATCTAACGTACTTGAGAGATTATAAGGCGGGGCCTTGGCTTTCTCAAGGGACCAGATGAAATTATTATCACCGTCTGAGGAGGAATTGTCATAGACAGGGCTAGGTATTCTTAGTCAAATATTCAATCCTTTTCTAAGCCTTTGGCGAATAGACTCACTTGGACGAAAATAGTGCGTATTTCAGCGAGGGTACCATCTCTTGAATCAATTTCCAGGAAGGAATCGAACTGAAGTCGAACCCAGGGGGCCAGAGAGTCAAAAAGGCATTCACTGGGTCATTGTCAAGGTTATTGTATGAGGCTGGCTCTGTGAGCGCTAGCAACGAAGTGTAGTTTGTCGTGATCGAGTGATTGCGAAGAACAGGACAATATTCCGTTTCAGAAGCTGCCAATCCAGCATATGCAGAGAACTCAAGATATGTGGTTCCATTGTAGTACCTAAAGGTGATTGATGAGAAATTTTGTTTCGCTTTCACGGTCGGGAAATCAGCTTACGATCCAACCCAACGGTAAAGGTCGCTCAAAGTCACATTGTCAGGCCGAAAGTTGAGTTCAGCGGAACTGCTCGTATCCGCTGTAGCCAGAACTACAGCGAAGGCCGTACTGAAAAGCACGGCTGGCACCGTTTGAAAAGCACGCATTCTGCTTCGGGGCGAGACAGTTTTGGACCTTAACACGGAATAATGGACTTGCTTTTGTAAAGAATGAAAGGGCTTGGTTACCCCGAGCAGGGAAAATGCAGGGGAAATGCTTCATTGCCTCCCAGGCTCGGGTATTTTAGTGGCGCTACAAAACCAGCGGTCCATTTGCTTAATGGAACTTGGCTTTGCGGGGTTCTTGGCTGCTAATCCACCAATCCCCAGTCGGAGACCTGGAGAGAGGCTCGGTTGCGCTTGCGGGGCGATTTTTTCGGGGTTCCCGTGGCCCCTTTTTACCCTTAGCCCCGACTATCCGGAATCAACTAAGCTATAAGGAGGTCAGTTTTCCGAAGCTACTAGTTGATTGCCGAGTCGTTCCATGTATCTCGGGAGATTGGAGATTGGAATTCTCAGCGAGCCAATCAATTTTTTTTGCATCAGCGACTGGTATAGAAGTTCGGATAAAACTTAAGCCCCTAAAAGGGCAAAATTGGCTTTTGTAATTGGATTTTAAAAGGAGCTTGCTAGAAGGACACCATAAGGTCGGAAGGACACCACCCCTAGTCCACATCTAGTAAGGCGCGGAAATTGTAATTCAGCCAGTAATTATTGCAATTCGGACCAGGTCACCGTTTTCCTATAGAATAGGGATATATGATACAGTCACATAACCTCACTTAAACCAGCACCTCTAGAGAACAAAGTGAGTAGCGAGACACACTACGTAATAAGGAACTAGCAGCGGGTATATTAGGGTAAGGACTAGCGACTAAGTATACTACTTAGGGGGTTATATAAGCCGAAGTAGCGGTGATTTGATCTAATTAATATATAATATCTAGTTAGCGAGAAATAGAGCAGGTTTAAGATATAGCCAGGAGCCGAGTTAGGTAGTATGCGGGTATTCTGGGCATGTAGAAGGATCTATGGGAGAGTAGCTTGAGTTGACCTACTTTGAATATGTATATTGCCTTCAAAAATATAGGTTTTTGTGCATTATTTTGTGCTGGTGTGATGCTTTATTACTGTATTGTTATTTATGTGACGATATCATGTGACCATCCTCGAATTCATCCTCAAATTCTACGGGAAAACGGTAACCTAGTTCGAGTTGCAATAATGACTAGCTGAACTACAATTTCCGCGCCTTACTAGATGTGGAATAGCGGTGGTGTCCTTCTGATCTTGTGGTGTTCTTCTAATAAGCTCCTTTTGAATTCCCTATATGCCTGCACTAGTGAGACTTCTCTAACTGTGGACAAGATTCTAAAAAAGTCTATTCACTAGAGGATCGCCGACTAGAGAGGAAGAGAAAGAAAGCGTAAAGGCAAGAGTAGAGAGAATCAACCAAGTATAGCGTGCGAAGCGGAACCACATCTACCTTAACCCTCAAGGGCGTATCAGAGTAACATTGGACTACTCGCCGGGGTTGCGTACGTAGCCCTCCCCGCTACGGCACAAGAGGTCCACTCCGATGTCCACTCGTACTATATACGGAATACAAATCCCGGTGGAAGCTCAAAACCCTGAAACCCTGAAACCCTCCGGATAGAACGGCTCTGATTGCCCTTTTTGAGCCGAGATTCTTCTACGGACTTCATACTCACCTAAAATTCTGCCATACACGTGCTCCTCCCCATCTATGCGCTATAATAGTTAACCCATTCTTTGAGCCTAATTCATGGGGCTAGTCCGTAGGGGGTATGGCTTCTCTAAGGTGAGACACCATCGCACGTCCTAGCCCCGAGGTCGGAAATGACAGGAGATGTACCACTTGATGTGATTGGAGGAGTCTCAAGTGTCCTTCGTAGGTTACCTCTAGACCTACTGGGTACTCCATTCTAGGATCAAAAAAAAAAAAAAAAAACCTTTTGGCGACCAAGGCACGGTACCGATCGGCTCGCTTGAGAACGTAACTTCCGTGCCAATTCACGGGGCGCCCGAGGCCTTACCTATGTCACTTATATATAACCTAGAATACTTCGAATTGCTACTGAACCTTACTTTGTTAGTACAATACTTATTTAGTACAACCCATCAGCCTATGGGATAACAGTACTCCATACAGATACAGCGACTAAACCTTTGAACGAAATCGTGTATACTCGTACCTGTATCCATGCTGATACCAAGAATATCTGGTACCATCAATCATAACGTACTCAGTTTGCGTATTGAATGATCATCAATGTTTTGTAGATAGTCCAGGTTATTGACTATTATTAACATATGCAAACACTCGAAGCAAACGCAGCAACAAATTTTGACCCATATTTTAACTTACTAGAACACTGCCACGCTCTAGACTAGAATGGACCTGTATCATCATGCTAGCCAGTAGCCGTATCTAACAACAGGGCCTATAATTAATCGTGCATGAAATACGTCCTAGTATCTTGACTATGAATATTAGCGTGTCCAAGGGAGAAAACCATACAACACGCCTACCCGAAGACTCCTACTAGCGTATAACATACTACCCAAAGTTGTCATTTTTCGCATGATTTGCTGTCTGGAGATAACTCGGACCCTCAGCTAAGCATTGGTAGTCTTGGGAAGAGGCGCGTCCATCTGCATAGCGGCATTGTGTGGCGCCCTAGATGCTAGTGTACCAATTTCAGGAGCGACTTCACTTCTCTGTCAAGGCCTTCCAAGTCAACAGGGAATTTGGCCCCCCCACGGAAATGGTATAAAAAGATCTCCTAGAGACCACGAAATTGATATCGACCAACAACTTCATTCTTTCATCTACACCACATTCGTTTATTTTCTATCTTTTACCGCCTCTATAACTTAGAGCTATCTCAACCACTCTTTGAACTTCTCTCCATTTCCCAGGTTCAGAGCATTCTCCATCTGCTTTTACAAACCTGGGAAGCTTGCCCACAATGTGGTCTCAAGGCCCTACACTTGGGGTTCTGTTCTTGTTGTTCATCTGTCAAGTTTGTGCCACGAGCCTTTCTAAACTTCAATCCGAGTTCAACTCCCCTGCCAACGTCTCTGCTCGTGGAGTGCAGAAGCCTACTCGATGCCCCAATGAACTCGCCAGCTATGATTCTATGCAGTGGACTGTTTATCCCAGCACTTCAAGAGTTGTCCGATGCAACCAGACAATGCTTTTGGATTTCATGCTTTACAACCCGTTGAACAATAGTGACAGCCGGCATACAATATATAGTACCGTTGCGAATTCAACAACCACTTTTTCGGATGCTAGTTCTGGTACGATGTATCTACGCAGTCTGAAATTACCTACCAAGTTGGCTTTTGGGGTGCCACAGATTCGGATGCCTCCGATTTGGACTTGACTCCGTTGCAAGCTGTCAAGTCATACATGACTGGCAATTGTCAAAAGTCGACGATCTTTGCCTTCTCTGAGTCTGAAACCATGGCTGTGGGTATTTATGTTGGAGGTAGTATTCAACATACCCTGAACATTGATTTTGCCGTGGAAGAAATGACCAAAATACTTGAGGCTGGAGACTCTAGCCCAAGCATGATGTTGCAGTACTGTGGCACGAATTCAAACTATACTCTAGGTATTGCGATTGATTTGACAGGCGATATCGCGGCAGTCCAGCAGTATGTCAAAACTTGGAGCGACGGCGGGTGCGTCTCTGGGTTCACCAAGAGTGAAACTGTGTCTACTACTCTCTATTCTACCGACTTCAACTCGCTTGTCGGCGCCTCAAATTCTTCTTCTCAGAGCAACAGCACCTTGTCCATCAGATCCTACGGTCCTCACGGTCATACCCTTACACATGCTCATTCTCAAGGCCTGCATCGCCGCTCAACCTGCTCCTACGTACAGGTTATTTCCGGAGATTCTTGTTCCTCCTTAGTCACAGAGTGTGATATCACAGATGCCGAGTTCTACGACTACAACGCAGCTTCAGACCTGTGTTCTACCCTTGCTGTTGGACAATACGTCTGTTGCTCATCAGGTAGTCTTCCAGACTTCGCACCAACTGTTTCTTCGAACGGAACCTGTTACACGTATAACGTGGCCTCGGGGGACACTTGCTCGGCAATTGCTGCTACGTACAGCTTGACGGTTGATGATATCGATAGCTTCAATGACGACACTTGGGGCTGGTATGGCTGCGATGATTTGCAGGCCGGCCAAGCCATCTGCCTTTCAAATGGTACTGCTCCCTACCCAGCATCTATCTCCAGCGCGGTTTGCGGCCCCCAGGTCCCGGGAACAAATTTCACCGGCACCGATGGTGCTGCGGACTGGGCTGCCTTGAATCCTTGCCCTCTTAATGCCTGCTGCGATATCTGGGGTGAGTGCGGAGCTACTCCTGATTACTGCAACGATACATTGGCGGCCAGTGGTGCACCTGGAACAGCCCCGGCTGGCTCTAATGGTTGTATCTTTAATTGCGGAACGACCATTGTCAATACCGCTACAGCGCCTGCCTCCTATTCTACCGTTGGGTACTTCGAAGCTTATAACGTTGACCGTTCTTGTCTGAATATGAATGCCATCAGCATTGATGTCGAAAAGTACACCCACGTTCATTTTGCTTTTGGAAATATCACTTCAAACTTTTCAATTAGCATTGCAGGCCAAGAGCAACAATTTGAATACTTTCGGGAGCTGGTTGGCGTAAAGCAAATCGTCAGTTTCGGTGGTTGGGATTTCTCCACAAACATTGACACTTACATGATCTTCCGCGAAGGTGTTGCTGCAGATAACCGCGATACTTTGGTCAGCAATATTGTGGACTTTGTTACAACCTATGCTCTCGATGGAGTGGACTTTGACTGGGAGTATCCAGGTGAACCTGATATTCCTGGAATTCCTGCTGGTAGCGACGAAGACGGCTCAAACTACTTAGCCTTCCTCGAAGCTCTTCGCGCCGCTATGCCAGACAAGTCTATCTCTATCTCAGCTCCTGCCTCTTATTGGTATTTAAAAGCCTTCCCTATTGCAGAGATTGCAGATGTTGTGGATTATATTATCTACATGACATATGATCTTCACGGCACCTGGGACCTTGGGGATGAGTGGGCTCAAGACGGTTGTACGGCAGGTGATTGTTTATTCAGCCATGTGAACTTGACTGAGACATTGTGGGCACTATCTATGATCACCAAAGCCCCCGTAGCTACCAGCTCTATCATGGTAGGTGTCACTAGCTACGGCCGCTCATTTGAGATGACTACAGCTGGTTGCTACACCTCAGATTGTACCTGGGATGCGGCTGGAGCTGCTGGACCTTGTACCGACACGGCTGGGTATATCTCAAATGCAGAAATCAACCAAATCCTCGCAGAAAATTCCAATTCGCAGCAGCTCTTTAGCAGCGGTGATGACTCTGACATTGTGGTTTACAATGACACACAATGGGTGGCATATATGACCAACACGACAAAGAGCACTCGCATGGCCTACTACGAGACTTTCAATTTTGCGGGAACTAGCGAGTGGGCCATTGACTTGGAAGAGTACGAGCTTTATTTCGACGCCTCAGGAGATGATCTTGTTGAGCTAGAAGCGTATGGGGATACTTTGAGCCTAGATGTTACGGTGGACTACGATCTAGCGTGCATCAATTTGGTTCAAGGTGTTAACACCACTGCGCAGCTTGAGGAATATATTGTGCTGGCAGCGACTGAAATCGATGCGGTGCTTACTGAGTATAGCGGTAAGTTGAATTTCTTTACAATCAGTGGCTGCCGGGTGATCTGATATCTAACATATTTCCATCACAGGTGATCCCACAGATTGGTTCGCCGAAATGACGAGCGGTCATTCCGACGGCGGTGTCTCGTGCATCAGTTTCCCAGCGACAGGATGCACTGCTCTGTCTGAACAACTCTGCGCCGACGGCGACATCTCAGATGCTCTGTTTTGGGCTTCGTACATTGCACAGCAACTCTACAAAATTCTACTGCAGTGGTACTCTGCTTTTAACGAGGCCACCTTTATAAGCGGGATGGACATAGCAACCATCGCTGATACCTTTGCACCCACAACAGACGGTGACACTTTGACCTTTGCCAGTCTCCTGAGCACCTTTTCCAGTTCACTCGGTATTGCCGCTACGGTGGTTCCCGAACTTGATGGGGTCAACACGGCTGTCAGTACAGTTTCGAGCTTTGTTGGTCTTCTGCCAACTGCAAGTGGGTTCACTCTTCCCACTAGTTCAGACCTTGCGACTGCTCTAGAGTCTATGATGGAGACGGTTGTCAATGCTACCCTCACAGCCCTCGTCGATCTCAGCACCGATATTTTCGAGAATCCAAACAGCGCCAGCAAGTTGCCGAGTGACTTGATCACTGGTCCCTTCACCCATGACGTGGCCAACTATATCTACAATACGAAGCCCCTGTTCGAGATAGACGCTGACTCTTGGCTGAGCTTGGTGGATACTTTCAATGTCACCATCAAAAAGGCCATGGTTGGGGCAGCTCTCGGTGCCGGTGACTATTACATCTTGAGAGATGCATCTACCTCGGAGGATGATTGCACTGGAACGGCCAAATACTACATTGATGGGAGCTGCTACACATTAGCCTACCCTGGTCTTTCAAGCTGCACAGTTGGAAACGGTATCTCAACCCACGCTGAGGCAGACACAATCGCCAGCATCATCAGCTACGGAATCGATGTGGAAAACTTGATCACGATTTCATACGATTGTCAGAATGCAACTGGCGAGTACTTCGGCGCTGTGGAAGCTGATATCTCGAGTTTGACTGATGGTGGCAGTCTCCCGACTTGCTTCTACAATCTGCCTGTTCTGGATCTCCTGGTTGTTGATGGTAAAGCTCCTACCGCAAACAGCCCCTGCTGGCTGGTTCTCGAGCAAAGCGCGAGTAACAATATTACTGGAGAGACGTATTTGCCCGATAACCTGTACCCTATCTTTGAGGACGATTGCGAATGTCATGAAACGACTGTTTGCGCGCGCAGTGACCTGACAGCGCTAGAGAAAAGACTTTACTGTTAGTCGAAGCTCAGGCTACAGGCATCATTCAATTGGTATTACCTTCCGATGCGACTGCTGTTACTCTGTCGGCACCTGGGCTACCGATGATACATTCGACGTCAATTGGTGCTGGCTAGTCACATGTTCGTTCAACCCAGCTATGAGCCAAAGTGCTAAACCTCTCTTCTATTTGCCCGCCAAGCTAAAAATAAGTACTGGCACATTTCTTTTTCACGCTGTTTCTCTTGTATCGATACATTATTTCAACTCGTTAGTCGAGAGAAGTTGCCTTTATTAGTATGAGTATGAAGTAATAAATAACTTGAACTTGACTCTAAGTTGACTAACCAGCGATAGAAAGTTGTTTCACCTTAATGCGACTGTGTAAAATTAGGTCAAAAGCCTCTATGAAGTACACAAGAATAGTCTCAAAAGAAAGTATGCAATCTATAAAAATACACAACATCAAAATCCGAAAAATAAAGCAGAGTGAGCAATGTTCCTGCTCGGCATATTTATGAATCGCCAGTGAGTCATGAGGTTTTTCATCTCATAGAGTGAGCACTCATTATTGGAAGGCCTTCCAGCTCACTCGTTCCCATTGCAGGTATTGACATACCTGCCAAGCGATAACTCCCATATCGGAATGTATTTGATGCGGCAACTTATAGCGACTGTCTGTTCAATATTGTTTGGCTGCAGACCTTTGCGGACATTGCGCTCCGATCCCAACCAACTACCCCTGCAGCATCATCCAGTCAGCCGTCAGAAGAGAAACCGACCGAGAAGAAGTAGTATAGTATAGTGCCGGGTTCTGAGTGGCACCCGGTTACGAGCCGACCAATCGGATCAAAATTTTGCAGGGAAATTTCGAAAGACTTTGTGCACCGTGCTAAAGCCATGGACTTCAGAACATTTCTTGAAACCGAAAAGATTGGAAATCAACTAGTAAGTAGGAAAGCCTTTTCTAGAGACGAGTAATCCAGATCTCAAGCATATTTAACATATACTAATTGATTTGTTTTAATAGATTGTGAGTCGTGAATCGGCTGTTATGGATCTTCCCAACGAAATCGTGCAACCTCTCCTTGGTTCCGATCACCGAACAATCTGCAAAATCGCAAAAGGAGAAGAGCAAAGATACCAATCTATATGGGTTTTTTGCAAGAGCTAGTACTTACTGAAAGCCTTCTTGTGGGCAGCAGAGCACGGTTTGTCAACTTACGAACTGAATCCTTGAGAGTTTTATTTGCGAAGGGAATTATAGACAATAATAATTTGCTGAGAATGCGCTGCAGTTGAGTGAAATGTGCTCATAAAATCTGCTGACTAAAATTGTTCCAATGTTTTAAAAGCCTCAAGTCCTCATCCAGACTCCGCAAGCACATGCAGTCAATCGTCTTCACCTGAAATCACAGGGCCCGCGCCTGTGAAGGCCGTAATCTATAGTCTTCCACGTCTAGGCTATGTTCTTGTCAAGCCCTCGAATCGTTTTACACTCTAGGCGCCACATGGATCAGATACTAAGTCATAATGATTTAAATCATAATAGCGAAAGGCCCATTTTGCTACATGGGCCGAATTTTTGGTGGTGAATGTTCAGGTTGGTGCACGGGTCCACAAATTGCCGTGAAGAGGGCTGAATACAGCGGCGAGCCGCCCACGGTTCGAGCGTGGGCGCTAGGTGATCACGGTCATACAAATACTGTTGTAAGTTTTGTTTTTCTCTCTCTCTTATCTCTCATTTGCTTTCCCCGCACATTTTTGATAAGCTCATCTAGATTAACTCGGTGTGACCTTGTCGTACCTTCCCTGAACCTCCAACAAAACCAATGACTGAAGCCCGGTATTAGTAAACATGCATTAGTGAACATGCGAATATGCATCATACCCTTTCTGTCAACTGCGAGCGGTAACATGAACCATAGCTCGGTACCACTGCAGGCACACAAAGTCTTTGTCAGTGGGGCCACACGGCCCGAGGCGACGCACGAGCTGACCCATAATCATACCTTGAACATGATAGGCTGGCATCCAAGCACAATCAGCTCAGCATGACCAAACACGGCACCTGCCGATATCCATCTGCGACCGATTTCACGCGATAAGTTCATGATAACGAATCAACCATTCACGATAAGCGGATCTTCACGATCAATGGCACTGGAAATGGGATCTAAAGTCTCAAAATTGGGGATCTTCTTCACGAACCATTCATGTCTAGAGCCTCTCATACAGGGGTCATAATAGGCCCAGCCGGACCGTGCATCAAGCGCTCGTGCAACCCACACGTGTAGTTCGCTCGGCCGCATGCACAAATTGAAAGTCAGCACAGTCTGGTAAGATTATCCGATACACGAATGACAGGTGCTCTGACATCGGCTTTTTCGGACGAGTGCAGACTTGGTTCGTCGGTCTAGCCGGATGTGGGTCCTCAAAAAGCCAACTACTTACAAAACGGATGAACCTTATGGCGAAGACCTCGGACCAGCTGAGCGACCCGAGAATAAATATGGTACGATTGCTCTTAGCAAAAGTCTACGGGCCAAATTGTTTTTCATTGTGTCATGAGTAACGAAAAGTGGATGCGGTGGCTCTCGGAGCGCACTATGAAAACCGTCAACCTCAATCTCCGTTCAACTATATTCCTAGGAGCACTAGGGAGTTCTTTTTTAACCTATTACGCCCACAAGAAATTGTCCAAACTGGTGTTGAACAACTTCCAACGCACGGAAAAATGGGACCCGGAAAACGAACTGGTTCTGTTGACAGGCGGCACAAGCGGAATAGGAAAACAATTGGCGGAAGATCTTTCCAACCAACAGCTCCGCGTGATAGTTCTCGACATCCAGAGTCCAACATATCCCCTTCCTCGTAACGTGGTCTTCTACCAAGCAGACATTACATCCTCGAAGGAAGTCTCCGACGTAGCCCGCCTCATTAAAACAGAACACGGCGATCCAACAATTCTAATTAACAACGCCGGCATTTTCGAACATGGAACCATCCTCGAAAAAACAGAGGAAAAGATTAGACGGACATACGAAGTGAACAACCTCGCCCATTACCTATTGGTTAAGGAGTTTCTCCCGTATATGATTCGGGAGAACCGCGGCCACGTCATCACGGTAGCTAGCGTTGCTAGTTTCGTGGCCGTGGGCGAGATGGTGGATTATTGTTGTTCGAAAGCCTCGGCGCTTGTCTTTCACGAAGGGTTGAGGCAGGAATTGAAGTATTGGTATAATGCTCCGAATGTGCGGACGAGGTTAGTTCCACCATGTAGCAGCCATCATAATATCAGTTTAAGAGCAATGCTGA
Organism: Penicillium sp. VS I D KN; assembly: GCA_019775415.1. Taxonomy (NCBI): domain Eukaryota; kingdom Fungi; phylum Ascomycota; class Eurotiomycetes; order Eurotiales; family Aspergillaceae; genus Penicillium; species Penicillium sp. VS I D KN. The sequence goes on from JACWFT010000004.1 coordinate 1,057,431, forward strand.
GGTTAACTGATGATCGTTAGCATCGTTCATCCACTGTGGGTTGGAACGCCCATGATTAAGGGTTTCACAGATCACCAATCCCACTTCGGACAACCTATTATGTCTCCGAAGGCTGTCTCGGATGTTATCATCGAGCAGATCGTGTCAAGGAGGAGTGGACAGGTTATTCTCCCTGGACATCTTTCGTTAGCCGGGTCTATTCGGGCGGCTCCGCTGTGGTTGCAGGAATTCATTCGGCCGATGTTTTCGAAGATCGTGCGGAGGGTCAGGAATATGCGCGACCCGCTGCTTTGATGAGAATTGTTTCTGATTACGGTCAAATGGGATGCGGAGGGCATGGAGGGCCCATGTTTATGTTATTTATGTTGATGAATTACGTGATTTCGGAATTAAGTTCTCAAGGATCAACTTGCACCGTGGCGCAATGAGCTTAATTGCATTAGTGGAGAGGTGGAATTAATTATGATAGATCACATATTTAGCGCAAGAGAGCCCATACTGCTTGACCCATGGGCCAGCCACAAGGAAGCCCCCAGTTTCGTCAGGCATTTTAAGTCTTCTTATACAAAAAATACATTCGGTTATATAGAATGATAAGTCATCTAGCTTTTTGAACAAGTTTATTCGGTCGGAAATAGAAATTGTGGAGTAATACTGCTTTTCCTGCAATTTTTGGCCAATTTACTGAGGCGTCCATCATGTGACAAGATCGTGAACCCCATTGGCTAAACAATGGCACTTCATTACCTCGACAAAGATTTGTCCAACAAAAGCGCAGCAGCCTTTACTACCATTAGTAGGGTTATACCTCATTATACCAAATAACATTTCAAAGAGGGGTGAATATCTACCTCGATCCATGCAGACCATCTCAAATACCAACTCAAATTCACAATGCCCGATATAAACATCCCCGACACCCAAAAGGCCTCGATCCTCCAGAATGTAAGTCCATTTCAATTCACATATTGACCTGAACTCACAATCGCTAGCCTGGCCCGGACTTCGCCTTCAGCATTGCGAATGTTCCAGTCCCCACAATTACCCCGCAACAAGTTCTCGTCAAACTATCCGTGACAGGCGTCTGTGGCACAAATATCTCACTCGCAAAAGGCTATCTAGGCCCAACCCAGCAAATCCTCGGCCACGAAGGAGTTGGCAAAATCATTCAAGTCGGAACCGCATGTACGAGTCCTAATGCCGTGCTCGGTCAAACGGTCGGTGTAGGCTGGATCCGTGATGCGTGTGGCTCGTGTCAAAACTGTGCACGAGATACAACTCGATGCGAGACGCAGGTATTCAGTGGTCGTGATGTTTCGGGCACATTGACCTCTTACGTGGCTGTTCCGGAACGCTACATTACGCCTTTACCGGAGGATGTTCTTCCTGAATTACTGGCACCGGTGATGTGTGCTGGTGTTACGGCTTATAAGGCCCTGAAGGTTGCTGGGATTACCCCCGGATCGTGGGTACTTGTTTCCGGTGCTGGGGGCGGAGTTGGGGCGTTGGCTGTGTCTTATGCGAAGGCGATGGGATACCGAGCCATTGGTGTTGACGGGGGTGAAAAAAGGGGAGAGATTGTCATAGAGGCCGGGGCGGAGATTTACATCGATTATGAAAAGGATCAGGACTTGAGGAGCGCGGTATTGAGGGAGACAGGCGGGAAGCTTTGTTCGGCTGCTATTGTCTGTGCGGGTGTTGTGTCGGCGTATGAGTCTTCGATCGAGTGTCTGGATTATTTCGCGACGCTTGTTGCCATTGGAATCCCGCCGCCACCGTTGAAGATGTCGATCCACCCACTCACTTTGATTGATTATGGAATTCGGATAATTGGCAGCATTACGGGGGATCGAGCTGATATTGCCGAGGCCGCGGAGTTTGTGCGTCGAGGTGTGGTGGTGCCGAAGGTTATGGTGGTAGCCATGCATCTACTGGATTCTTATATGGGCCGCATGCATGAGTTGGAGGGCAAGAAAGTAGTTGTTCGCTTAGATGATTCTATTTAGGACTTCGTCACTTGACACATCATGTACATTTGCCGAGATTCTCCATTCTTCCCCTCTTCGGCCCCATCTAGACGTGATGTCAGTGGGGCTCCTCCCCCTATCACCACACCGCTGTGATAGCTTCAGCTGCCTGATGAGCTCATCACTGGCTATCATTTCCCGCTTCAGTACGTAGATCGGTAACAGGAACACGAAGCATAGTGGAGCTCGCTTGCGATCGAGGGTGTAGGTAGGGTGGTCTTCATCAGACAATGCATGACAGCGGGTCCAGGTAGTTAATAAGACCAGCTCTCCACATTTTCGCCGCTTTTGCGTGTTCACATTCAATTACTTCCAGTCTTGTTGAAAAGATGTCTGATTCTCACAAGTTCACTCCTTTGGCGCTGCCTCCCAAGGTGTCACTCGCCGATTTTAACAAATTCATCGAAGAGTTAATCATACTCGTTGGTGTCGAAAATGTCGACATCATTACATCCAAGGACCAGATTGACGACAAGTCATATATGGATCCTACATATACACATGACCCTCACCATGTGATGGAGCAGGATTACTTCCTTGCCTCTGCAGTAGTAGCGCCTCGAAATGTTTCCGACGTCCAGTATGTGCCAAATATTACGATTTACACTAATATACTAAAATAATTAAAAGAGCGATCGTGCGACTAGCCAACACGCTGTCATTCCCGCTTTGGCCGATTTCCATTGGACGAAACTCCGGATATGGCGGTGCCGCGCCTCGTGTATCAGGCAGTCTGGTGCTCAACATGGGCAAAAACATGAACAAGATTCTAGAAGTCAATGTGGAGGGCGCATACTGCCTTCTAGAGCCAGGTAAGAGAACAAGCCAAATCTCTAGCCATGACTTACACACTTCCAGGTGTAACCTTTCAAATGCTGTATGACTATCTCGTCGCCAATAACCTACAAGACAAACTCTGGATCGACACCCCTGACATCGGTGGTGGTTCTGTCCTTGGAAACACAATGGAACGTGGTGTGGGCTACACACCGTATGGCGGTACGTATCACAAATAGCACACTGCTGCCATCAACTAACCTATCAGACCACTGGATGATGCACAGCGGTATGGAAGTCATACTTCCCAACGGCGAACTTCTACGAACAGGAATGGGGGCTCTCCCAGACCCTAGCCGGCGAGAGACAGCAGGTCTCAACCCAGAAGATCAGCCGTGGAACAAGACAGCCCAGCTATTCAATTATGGATTCGGTCCATATGTCGATGGGATCTTTACCCAGTCAAATTTTGGTATCGTGACAAAGCTTGGAATGTGGCTAATGCCTAATCCAGGTGGGTATCAGTCTTACCTTGTAACCATTCCCCGGGAGGAGGACTTGAAGCTGGCAGTTGATATTATCCGCCCGCTTCGGTTGAACATGGCGCTCCAGAATGTTCCTACCATTCGGCATATCTTGATGGATGCCGCAGTCATGGGGTCCAAGAAGGAGTATACATCGAAAACAGAGCCACTCGGAGAGGAAGAGTTGAATGAAATTGCCAAAAAGCTCAAACTTGGTAGATGGAACTTCTACGGAGCACTTTATGTGAGTTTTCCTACTCTGAAGGGTTGATTGGAATACTAAACTTACTGCAGGGCCCCGAACCAATTCGAAATGCCCTTTGGACCGCCGTCAAAGAGGCCTTCTCGGCGATTCCGGGTGCGCAATTCTTCTTCCCGGAGGATACACCCGAGAACTCGGTTCTTCGCATTCGACACAAGACCATGCAGGGTATCCCGACGTATGACGAACTCAAATGGATAGACTGGCTTCCCAACGGAGCTCATCTCTTCTTCTCACCAATTGCCCCGGTCCAGGGAAAGGATGCGATGGAGCAATACGCCGTAACGAAGAAGAGATGCCACGAAGCCGGTCTAGATTTCATTGGGACTTTCACAATCGGCATGCGAGAGATGCGTACGTATTCCCCTCTACTCACTATTATCATCAACTAATCTCAGCTCCAGATCACATTGTCTGCATTGTATTTAACAAAAAGGATGCCGCGCAAAAGAAAAAGGCACACTGGCTTATTAAGACGCTTATTGATGATTGTGCTGCTAGGGGTTGGGGAGAATATCGGACGCACTTGGCGGTTATGGACCAGATTATGGGTACGTACAACTGGAATGATGGAGCCTTTTTGAAATTCAATGAGCTTCTGAAGAATGCTATTGATCCAAATGGAATCATGGCGCCAGGTAAATCGGGTGTTTGGCCTCGCCAATACAAGAAGAATCAGTGGAAACTGTGATCTGAGTATGTGCAAAGCTGTTTGTACCAATTTCTTGACTTTTTTACATTGGGGTGACTATCAATACTTCTACAGAATAATGATGTGGCGGAAACTTGAATATTAACGCCCAATGTTTCTTCAATTCTGAAGACTTGAAATTCCTGTGCCTACCAAAGCCTTTGCTTTAAGGGCATCTCTTTCTTGTGTGTTGATTGTTCCAAATGAGGCAATGGTGGTGGCGCACGGTCTTCGTGATACGGATCCTTTCCGAGTGGCCAACCCTAACCTGGTAGTTCTTCTGTTTTGGCTAAGACTGTGGCTATGGCTTTGACCGCTAAAGCGGTCAATCCTAGCACATACGCTGTAGGATCAATGAAGACTGCCGGATGGTCTTCAATTAATGGGTGGGTTTCTTTGCACATTGCGGAGGACCAGGTACGAAGGGGCTTCTGAACTATTTATGATTATTCAGGGTCTCTCATCCTTGTAATAAACTCATATAGCCATTGGTATGCAAGGTACAGATTTGAGTCTTTGCCTCTGGGTGGAGACTGCCATGGCATGACTTGACTGAATGCCAGAACGGGAGATAACCTGTGCCCTGTGCCCCGTGACGTACACTCAGAATTGATCACATACTAGATTCACGATCGGTAGCAAGCGCGTTCGGTTCACTCATCCTTGGGTCCAGAGACACCTTAGTGGGTTGTTCGGTAAAAAGGTGGAGCCGGTTCGGTGCCGGATCTGTTGATCTTTAAGTTCTAAAACAACTGCGAGAACCATTGTGTGTTTCAGATAAACCTGCAACTGGCTTCTAGAAGAAATTCTCGATTGCTGACTTGCTTACTTGCTGACTCGAAGTCATTATCATCGAAACGCCTGTGGCGAACAGAACTATTTGTGGTAATGACGCTAACCAGCCTTGTAGCTCATTTTGACATTTTTTCAAAACAGGTTTATACTATCGAACCTGGCAGGCTGGAAGACAAGGGCAGCCAGCTATTCTTCGTACAACAACTCCTCATTTTCCCGTAAATATGCAGCTTAAGCGTAAACTGGGATGATATGGCCCCCACAGGATCAATAGGTACATCATCACGCACCATCAGTGACGCACCCTGCATACAAACCCATGTAGCGAGCACACCATTCCGCCCTCACCAGCCGTGCATTTGAGACTGCGGTAGACAAAGATTGCAGCCCTGCGGATCCAAATCCCAGTAACCTCCCTGCATCCCAGCATACGGCCCCAGTGTCAACTGCCACATGCTTAAATCAAATCCATGTCGAATTCATACATTATCTAGATGATCCCAAGTGTCTCCTCCCCTCTTTTGACAATTTCAACCAAGTCAGACCAAAATACTTTCTGCACACAAGACCGGAGTTATAAATCTTGGCACAAATCCTTCAGGATCAGCGTCTCTCAGCCAATCACAGGCCGAGAATATATACTTCCGCCCCCATTCGGATCAGCGAAAATAGCGAACTTGACTTTAATCTAACAAGTTGGGGGTCAAAAACCCACTCTTCGTGTGCAAAATTCCCCGGCCCCCAAGGTGACCGCAATGGCCCCAACGCCCATCCTTTTTTCTGCTTTGGTTATTCGCTACGACGGGCCGTAGCGGGGAATCGCCACATGGTCATGTAGTTATTTCAGTCTCGCACTGCCTTAAGTTGATGGCTGATCCGGCATGCGCGAGCTCTACTTTGTGACCTTTGCTGGTCCTCCTGTTATACTGTCAGCAGCACCTGAGGTTCCATGATAGGCGACTAGCGAAGAGAAGACAAGAAGAAAGCCTGATCCTCGTGTAATCGTGTCATCGTCTGCTGGCAGACTGCACAGATGAATCTGTCAACGACCATCGCAGAGCTCTCACCCCCGCCGGCGGGGGTGGATCTTTCCCAAGACGAGAATCTTGGTAATAATATCGCTATCATCGTCGTGTGTGCTTTAGCAGCGATCGTTCTACCGATACGCATCTTTGTTCGCATCCGTACAAATAAGACGCTGCGAGTCGATGACTGGATTATGATTATTGCTATGGTGAGTTCGGAGGCTCATCAACAATTCATTCTAGGCTCTGACTGATTGAACAGGCTCCTCTCGGGGTATTGTTTGCAATTAATTTCGTCGGTATGTACCAATTCGCTTCACTGCATCGACACCTTCTAATGCTGTCTAGCCGATCACTATGGACTTGGAAAACATGTTTGGCTCTGTACAGTCGGGCACATGATTACCATGAAAAAGGTACGCTCACCAACCTGTGAAAGGTTAAACATTCACTAACACGAAGAAGATGCTATTCGTATCCCTAGTAATCTATAATTTCGAACTCTGCATGATCAAGATCTCTATTCTCATGTTCTACCGCCGCGTGTTCGGCATGAACCCACTCAATTGGCTAGCATGTTTCTTCGCTATCGGCTGGTTCATCGGATGCACCGTCGCCCTTTGCTTCGCGCCCGCGCCAATCTCATATTTCTGGACACAAGTCGCCGATGAAACGGGCGGACATTATCGATACAGTTTTTATAACTATTATATCGGTAACGCCGCTACAAATGTTGTTTGCGACTTCTTCGTTATGGCAGTTCCGATCCCAATCGTTTGGCGGTTGAAGATGCGTGTTGCGCAGAAGATTATGGTCTCTCTTGTTTTGCTTTTGGGATGTTTGTATGTCTCTACCGACCCCCAATGATGTCAGCCTAGGTGATACTAACAGTCTTACAACAGTGTCTTTGCTGCAAGCATTATCCGAATTCACTACCTAACAAAACTCAAAGGAGAGGGACTCATCGATATAACCTGGACTATAGCGCCCGTATGCCTCTGGTCCACGATCGAGCCTTGCATCTCAGTGATTGGCTCATGCCTCCCAGCAATGCAGCCAATCGTGCAATGGGCCCTTCAACTTGAACACAACTACTACATTCGGAAACATATGCCTTCTCGAGCCAGGGGTTCTATTCGTGGGATCTTCAACGGAACTAGAGCTAGTATGAACGCGAGTAGTATGGAACGCAGCATTACACCTGTTGATTCGTTTGGGGGTAAAAAGGAGGATGATGTCGTTAGATTATTTGCTCATGCTGCTCGGGTCGAGGCTAGTCCCGAGCCTGATCGGGATTTGAATCCCCTGGAGGAATATTTGGGACTGAATTATATTCGTGTTCAACATGATGTCGAGGTGACAATTGATCGGAAGAGTGAAATTGGATCTGATTCAAGTTGAGTATGTGGCTTTGGAGTTAGATTTGCTTACTATCCTATATCAAATGAAAATGACTCAAATGGTCTAATGGTGGTCAATCTTATTGATGCAAGTCAATCTATGTACAATTCCATATAATAAATAGGACCTCGAGGTCAGTAGCTATACCTAAAGTGAGGATTTTTCCGGTCGGTGATATCCTCAAAAGCATGCGTAAAATTGACATCAGGCACAACTTCCCCAGATGCGATCTTCGCATCCCTCCTGCGGTTCTGAATGCTGTACCACATGCGCAGCGCAATCAGAAGAATAAGACACAACCCAAAGCAGCCCAGAATAATTGCAAAGGCGAGGTAATATCGTGGCGCATCTTTGTCTCGGAAAATCTGAGGTCCAATGGCATTTCCACCAGCCCAGAAAACAAAGTTGCAGGCGATGACGATGGATTTCTTGGTTTGACCGGCCACATTTCGAGACATTAAACTCAATCCCAGCGACTGAACAGCAAAGAATGAGTAGAAAATAAAGTATGCGATTAGCATGCCAATTTTCTTGTCTGAGGAGAATGGAATTCCGACTAGGATTGATGTGCCGATGATTGATGGGACTAGGGAGAGACACATGATTATGATGGTCTGTTTGAAGTAGCGGTCAAGGTAGGCCGAGGATATCATCGTGATGGCTGTTACAGCTCCAACAACCATCAACAGGAGTTGACTCGCCCAGGTGCTGAAACCGAATGAGCTGACGATGATGTTGGCAAACGCACCAATACCGCCGGAGGGAATGGTAGTCAATAGTTGGATGAGAGCGAATGCGTAGACTAGAGTACGTTAGTATATACTTTGCAATTGTATGATTGGAGCACATACGCTGTGGATCAGCAAAGGCCTCTCTCACTTGCTCCCATTTGAAAATTCGGTTCTGTAGACCAGTCTGGTTCTGTCGCACTCGCTCAACCATCAGACGCTTATCTTCTTCGGACCAACACTTGGCGCGCATAATGGAGTCGGGTAACCAGAAAAAGACGAAGATGGCCCAGATCACAGTGATAATTCCGTAGCTCATGAACAAGGCCTGCCACGACTTGATTGGGGAGGTGGAAGGTACGAAGGAGAATCCGAAGGCTAGCAGGCCACCAATAATGTTCTGGAGACCATTCATCATGAACCTAGGAATGTCAATGACTATTTCTGAAGGTTGTTCTGTGGAATACTCACCAGAAGTTGATGGTGCTGGCCTGCTCTTCTCTCTTGTACCAAGTTGCCGATAACACGACAAAGGTCGGCTGGCAAGCAGCCTCAAAGACACCCATGAATGCACGAAGAGTGGCCAGTCCTTCAAATGTGTCCATGGCAGCGATCAGGGAGATGCAAATACCCCATAACAAAATATTGATGGAGAGCCACTTTCCGATGGGAACTCGCTGGATGATCCAGTTTTCCTACTCAGGTATCAGCATCTGCCACTCGGCATAGTTATGTGATACGCACCGGATATTCAACCACAAGGATAGCGATATAGACGATAGTAGTCAACCATGAGTACTATGGCAGTCAGTAATAGCAACAGTACAGAGTTGAAGCACTCTTACCTGCTGACCCACCAGGTGCGCATCGGTCTTAATGCCCATAATCGAGGCAAAAGACAGCGCACCCTTATCCAAAGTCTGCAGCAAATATGTAAACATCATCACCACCAACACCCGTTTATCGATCATCTTCTTCAGCCGTTTATTGGTGGCTTCGTCGATCTCGATAGCGCCATCGGTGGCGTACTTGGCAATTTCCTTGTCAACTTGACTATAATCCGTGTGATTCTTCTGTGGCTCGCTGAAATCGTTCATGCCAGCCACATTCTCAATCTCCTGGTTCTCTGTTTTGGCCATTGTGGGTGTGTTCTGGGCAGTGAAGACCCAACGACAGGGAAGAAGCAGTTGATTATCCCGATCGAAGGTAATTTGAAGCCAAGATATCTTCCGTGCGCCAACCGTAACTGTAAATTATGAGTAGGAGAAGGGAAAAAATATTACACTCCTTTATCCGGGGAAGCGGGGGTGGACCTGAACATGTGCCCCGTGGGGAATGTCCCTGTCCCCCACGCTCTGAACATGCCATCCCTGGTCGGATTTTTGACAAGCGAGACTAATTAATCTCCAAGTGGAACTAGTGACGCCTCGAGCCAAGAAGCTCGGTATAAGAGCACCGAGCCCAAACTCTGATTGCTTGGTCGGCAACGGAGTTGGCCGTAACAACCCTAGTCTGGATCCACCGGGCCAGTCCGCCATCATCCCCCCACGGCCACGCTCGGGTTGTTGTCTCCCGAACGGTTGTCCCGCAAGCCACGGCTTGGAAAGGCGAACCCAGGGCCGATTCCGAGTCGCAGGGAGGCTGGCATTCAATGGTTAAACTCGTAAATATGAAGCTGGAATTTGATGCAGGTGTAGCTAGTTGATCGGTACCTACCAGGCACCTTGGGTAGATGCTCAAGGCCTTATCGCAATTGAGGTTGATTCTCAGGTATCCCTTCCAAGCTGTACCCGATGTCGTCGGCCCGCCATGCGGGGGTGGGTGGGTAGCTCTTCATTATAACCGACGTGAAAATGGTGGAAGTTCACCGCGTCATTCTACTGTGGCATGACATAGCATCATGTTTGAAGAACAGCTCGTCACTTTCGAGGGGTCTGCGAACCTTCTCGATCTTGTCGGAGCTCCCATTCTCATTGACCCGGTCGATTTTGTTGGGATTCAGCATGCCGGTCAAGACTTGGCCAATGATTTCGGTCGAGTTAGACGGGATAATGCGAATCCATTCCAGCTCGTGGACGAGGCTGGACTGACCCCTCTGAATACCAGCACGGCTATCATCATTGGTTGTATTGAGTCGAGTTGGATGCTCAAAAGACTTGAGAAAGAAGGAAAAGTTGACACCAGTGCGATCAAAGGAAAATGGGAATCATTCATGACTGCGGTCGTGGACAATCCGATCACGGGATGCTCCAAGGCCTTGGTCATCGCGGGAAGTGACAAGCGAGCTGCGATCTTTGGCGCATACACCTTATCCCGCCAAATCGGTGTATCTCCGTAAGCTCACCACACTGAATTTCTAGACATCGTCTTTCTAACTATGCAGATGGTATTGGTGGGCCGATGTCCCAGCCCAATTTCACCCAGAGATTTATGCCCTCCCTATCCAAACAATTCACGGCGAGCCGAGCATCCAGTATCGAGGCATATTTATCAATGACGAGGCACCAGCGCTGACAGGGTGGGTGTTGGAGAAGTTCGGTTCCTACAACAGTGATTTCTACAAGAAGGTCTACGAGTTACTACTTCGCTTGAAAGCCAACTTCATGTGGCCAGCTATGTGGCCTGGGTACCCAAATCCCGGAGCTGTCTTCTTCATGGATGACCCAGAGAATCAGCGCACTGCGGACGAATACGGGATCTGTGTGTCGACTTCGCATCACGAGCCGATGCAGCGGGCTACAACTGAATGGTTTGAGGAGGAGCCGCGTGCAGACGGGACATGGGATTGGAACAAGAGCCGGGAAGAGATCATCGATTTCTTTCGTAAGGGCGTTCGACGAGCCAAGGGCCTTGAGTCTTACTTCACATTGGGTATTCGCGGCGAATATGACAAGGGAATGGTGACCGATGATCCTGGTGCTGTTATTCGGGATGTGCTCTTGCAACAGCGCGCTCTCTTCAAGGAGGTCTATGGGCGAGAAGATGCCGTTCCTCAGGTCCTTGCTCTCTACAAGGAAATTCAAGATCTGTACCAGGCAGGCGAGTTTACTGTACCTGATGATGTGACGCTTCTTTTTGCGGACGATAACTTTGGCTCTCTGCGGCGATTGCCGTCCGGAGCTGAGTTGACTCGTCCCGGAGGCGCGGGTATATACTATCATTTTGAGTATGTCGGGGCACCTCGGAGTTATAAATGGATTAACTCAAACTCATTGGTAAGTCAAAAGATGCCTTGGATGAACATAACTGAGAAGTGTAGGGTAAAACATTTCATCAGCTCAGTGAAGCATATCGCCGGAACGCGCGCAAGATATGGGTGTTCAACGTCGGCGACATCAAGCCTATTGAGGTCCCTCTTACCTTCGCCATGGACATGGCATGGAACATCACCTCGGTCCAAGAAGATAGTATTCCCCAATTTCTGGCCGACATCTCTGACGAGATGTTCGGCGCAAATCTCAGCCCGGGGATTGTTGATATCTGGCACGAATACGATCGTCTCGTCCGTCTCCGCAGACATGAACACATCGACCCAGAAACGTTCTCACTCCTCAACTACAATGAAGCCGACAGCATCATCAAGCGGTGGAACACACTTTCAATCGCTGCAGAGGCGATCTATGAACAGGCCAGCGAGGAACAAAAACCAGCAATCTGGGAAATCGTCGTCCACCCAGTAAAGGCCAGCACTATTTTCACTCAACTCCGGGTAACCCAAGCCCGAAATCAGCTGTATGCCCGCCAAAGACGCAACACTGCGAACAAACTTCTCCGAGAAGTCCTCGATCTATTTGATGCCGACTTCAAACTCTCACAGGAATTCCACTCACTTTTGGATGGTAAATGGAATCACATTATGTGCCAGAGCCATCTCGGTTACGGTGATACTTGGCATGCACCATCGCGGGACGCGATCTTCGGACTGGCATATGTTCAACGGGGTCAAAATAGTAACCCAATTGTGGGTCAGATGGGTATCGCGGTCGAGGGTCATGAGGGTGTTCGAGCAGGCCGTATCAATGAAGAAAGCGAGCGCACTCACCCTAGTCGTCGGGATCTGGTGCCTGGTTTGACATTAGGACCAATGAGTCGGTATGGACCTGAAGGGCGATGGTTTGAAATTTTCACTCGAGGAACACAGACAATTCGCTGGACTGCGTCGGCACCTTATCCGTGGGTTCTACTTTCATTGGGAGAGGGAACGTTGTATCCTGATAGCAACGATGCACGAATCTGGATCCATATCGATTGGGATCAGGTTGAAACAGACTTTGCAGAGGATGTTCTGATTACCGTCAAATCTATGGAGGGTGATTTCGAAAACATCCATCTTCCTATCCATGGTCACAGGGTCCCCAGTTCTTTTCACGGCTTTGTGGAAGCAGACGGGTGTGTCTCTATTCCTGCTGTTAGCGGTCTCAAGGCACCATATATTCGTCATTATGAGCTGGGGCGAGGAAGCGAAGGCTCTGTCACCATTGGCAACGATGCACTAAGTAACGGTACTGATGTTCCATTTCTGGAATACTCTATCTACTCATTCTCCCATTGTGAGCTGTCGACCGTTACTCTCTATTTCAACATGACACTGGACCTGGACCCCAACCACAAAATGACCTATGATTGCGAGATCGATGATCAGCTTTCTACATCTCATGTCTTAGTTCATGGATCCACTGGCAAAGCTAGGCTCCCTGCGAAAGGCTGGCTAGATGCTGTCATGGATTGTGTCTGGAAGAGGACTCACCACATGGGCTCCCTGGATCCAGGTGCTCATAAAATCCGGGTACGGTTGAACCATCCAAATCTGCTTCTGGAGAAGATCGTTCTAGATCTTGGCGGTGTCAAGGAAAGTTACCTTGGACCACCTTCGAGCTTTTGCGTTGCATGAGCATTCAGTAGATGACATAGGTATTAGAGGTAATAGAATGGTCTCAATCTTAGTAGTTTTTTTCACAGTCAACTCGACCTTCTCCAGATATCAACACCCGCAAATGACTTGTCTCTTTCCTCATAACAATCATCCATATTTGCATCCACCCAAGCCTGGTATCCCTTCCAGAACACATGTTCATACCCAGAGGCCAGTTCACAAAAGTCCATATTTTCCAATGAAGGTTCAACACAGCCATCATAGCATCTTCTACACTCCTGAATACAACGCCATATCCCATACACACCTCACCATGTCTATCACCCAAATTGTCGCAGAACTGGAGCTTCCCAGCTTCCTGCGATGCAAGGATCACAGCCTCCGACGTCCCCTTTCCTTCGGGGCGAGTGGCAACTTTTAAAGTGTCGCGATCCACTACGAGGGAATAATACGGCGGGCTTTGCATCTCGTGTTCTTCGGACTCGAAATACTCAAAAAGGCCGTCTATATCAGGAGCCTCGAGTCTGCTCGAGACGTCCACCCAAACCAAGTTGCAGTCGAACTTATCCTGAGTTTCAGAAAAAAAGATCTTTGATCTTCTGGAACTCCTCCTCGGTCATGTCTTCAAGGATAAAAGTTGGATTTTCGCCATAGGACTTCATTTCTTGTTTCTATATCACGTCAATTGAGGTCGAGCATCTGTGAGAAGAAGTACAATGTACTATTATCGCCTCAGAATCATTGGGGAGTGGCATTGACCCCTCAAAGACAATGCCTTCAGCCGCGGCACTCAAGAGGACATTGGCTCTATGAATAGGAGCTCTTAAAGTTCCATATCTCTTCTCAGACTGTTCATAATTCACCTAAATGACCTTTTCATCTTTCAAGCACTGCTCATCAACAAATATCGAGGACTCGGGTATCTCCGCCCGTTTGACGATAGAGGAAAGACTCGACGGGTGTGCAGGCGTGTCAATCAACCACGGAACTTGCAATAACCGCCTTGGCTCACAAGAAGGGCGATCAGGCCAGTTGCCATCAACGGTGATCAGTTTTTGCATGATTTCGTTGCGTTCCTCCTCCGTCATTGGACATAAGAAAACCACCATCCATATTGGGGAGGGGTCATCCCGCTCTACAAGTACGGGGAATTACCAGACTGGAATTGGAGACATTCTGACCTGCAATTAGGAATCTGGAGGAACTGTTGTGCAGCCTCATAGCTGGATGTAGCTGGACCCTGTAGTGGGGGCGAAAAGCGATATTTGTGGGCCCACTAGGCTGTCCTAGGCTGCAAAGGCCTAAGCTTGTTCGGCAACTGCCGAAATAAATTCGCAAATGTCAAGAGTTAGGAGCGTAAGATCTTAAGAAATCCGATTCGAAACAACTTCATGTATGGAGGACCGTGTAGTACTACTGCAAGAAAACATCGCCAAATTGTGGTCTCGCCTTCACCCACTTTTTCAGATAAATCCAAGCAATACCCACCCGACGTGCAGACGATCCAGTGCGCCGAATGAGCATAACATTCACGACCGGAATTGGGAGAAGGGGTGTTCCCTTCTTATCCAAATATGCCAGCTCCCTCAACACTTCATTCTCGCGCAGGTGTTGCTTAGGATCTCTGTACTCAAAGTTTCCGGAGCTTGTTGTCGCATCTGGGAGAATTATTCCGTTGTATGTACTGACTGACAGGGCAATGAACTCAAAGTAATCGCCAGCTTCTACCTGGCTAAGTAGCTCTGCTTGTAGCTCTGGGTCCTGGCCGACGAGCACACCCACTGTCCCGTCATCGTCGATGATAGGGTAATCCCGGAGCAAGAATTCCTGATCCGTGGGGAGATTGAGTCTGAAAAATGCTGATTGTGCACGTGTGAAAATGGCTGTTGGCTCAAGTTTGGGCTGTAGTGATGCAATATAGGAGAGAGATTCACTGGACGGTCTGTTTTTCAGGCCCTGAAATTGCCAGGACGTATGCATACATGGCCATTTAGAGGCGATGGCCTCCTTGAAACTCGAAAGTGACGTCTTTCGAAGTAGTTTGAATGGGTAGTCGCTCTCTATGCATCCCTGCCCCCACGCAATGGCTATGGATAAGAGCTGCTCATCTTTGTACCGTCCGTGCTGGGTGATTCTTGTCGGTTCGTTGCCGTTCTCACAAAGGGAGCATTGGAAATCAGGTGCCGAGTAGGGGTCAATGCTCTCAACCTGGATAAAGTTCTCTGTCTGCTGACAGGAATGCCAGACGACCAGTGATCCACAATATTGAATTGGTCTTCGGTTGCAATCGTCCAGTAGCAAAAGGTCCCACCTTGTCGAGGACCAGGACCAGCTGGGGATTAGACCCCCCGGGGAGTCTTTCAATGCCAAACTTTCGCTTGTGTGATTCATGTGGTTGGAATCAGGACACCACAGTAACGCCTTGTCAAAATCGTCGCGTGGAAGCCCGAACCAAAGAGGATGCTTCTTCCCGTATAATGCACTGGCAACGCCTTCGATAGCGTTATAGATATCAAATTGACTTCCCAAGTGGCGCCTTGAATATCTTCCCACGTGGCTATAGAAGCTGTCGACTAGCGGTTGCCATTTTTGTGGATGCAACCCGTTTGATGAGTACAGGGCTTCTTGTTTCATTCCGTCTTCATCAAGAACGCTGTCGTCACATTCGAAGAATGACTGGGAAGAACTGAAATAGAGCTTCCTTCTCCCCAGGATTCCTTCTTGGTATGTCCAGCCTCGTGTCGACCACACGGATGCTCCGCCACTTATTTCTCTCCCGCTAGGAATCTTGTTGATGAAATCAATTCCTAAGATTTGACACTGGATTTGCTTCTGTACTCTTTCACTGCTCACGCCGGGAATTCCATCGTGCATGTCGCCATCTGTGGAGATGATCACAAATGCCGCAGATGAGTATATCGCAGCCATCGATGCAATTTGCGCTGCTTGGTCATTCGGGTCGTCTTGAACGATACAGTACTGATCCACCCACAAGTAATTCTCTTTTAGTTGGGCGCAGATGGTGATCGCGTCGTTAATAGTCTTTGCCACATTTGAAGCAAGCAGCCCGCCGACTTTCTGTAGCGATTCTAGCGTCTCTCGGGAGGTCATCTCATCGGTCTTATTGGGGCGGGGGCCCCACACATAGCTGAGCGCGACGTAGCGGCAGTCCTGAGGTGCGTAGATGATGCACCTCCGCTGCACGTCAATCAGTCTGAAATGAGCAGGCATTATACCCAGATTTCGAGGCCCACAGTCCGCATGTTTCTCTGAACATGTTGATAGCCAGCCTGAGAGAAGATTCCAATCGACAAATCCACCAATCCTTCTGACTGTCTCAAATGTGTCAGGCATGGCATTGGTTCGGAATTGCCGTCGGGGCTGTTCCGCTCCATTCTCAATAAACTGCTCAACCATGCTTGTGCTTCTTAGAGATGCGTCGGCAGAGCACCAGGATTTACATACAGGTCAGTATACCCAGTGCACGGTGATTTCAATCTCTCCGTAGAATCATAAAATATCCGCCTCGCACCCATCCACCCACGATCGGGATACTGAAACTTCATAAATATTGATCCTCCGCCTTCAACGATCAATTCCAGAAAGCCACCTTCAAGCTCGGAGCGTGCCGCCATTCCAGAGAAAAATGCGTAGGGCATTGCGCTCCGGATGAGCAGATGACAAAACGGGCAGTTTTGGCGCTTCTCGATGTCTTCGAAATCGCAGAATCGTATACTGCATCGTAGCTTACCAGCATTCAGGCAGTCTAGTAGATGGTTAAGGCGTAAGTGACGACAGAATTCACAAAGTGACTCCTGAGCTTCGTTAATGTCTTTCTCGTTGGAGCAGGTTCCATGAAATAGGAGCTTCGTGAGTCGCTTTGATTCTTCTTGATCCGGTCTCTCGTCGCCCTCGAATCGCAGAAGAGATACTGTGCATAGATGGCATGAATTGCCCAGCCACTTATGGCCAACTCCCCCCAGTCTTGCAAGAGTCCCCTTGTCCTGGCTGTGGGTATCCATTTGACTATTGCATAGATGTTAGAGGGTAATTCTGGAACTAGGCTCGGGCCCATTACCTAGACATATATACCCTGGTAGGTATCTCATCTGACAACGAGACGGTCATGCCGGTCCGTAATTGCGGGGGTGGAGCCACACCAAGGTTGTCAGAGCTGAGAAGGGTCCGGGATATCAGGCAATTTCTCCCGATAAAGCTTAACTTTGCAGCCGTTTCCTTTCAGTGTTCTGCAGTATGACTGTTAGTCTTAAAGTCAAAAGAGCCGATTGGCAGTGGTTCGCTTATGGCGTTACTAGTAATATCTTGATTCGTTCATTTAGTCCCAAGGTCGAATTAGTCTTCGGGAGACTTGCTCTCGAAGTTAGTGCTGACCACATGCGTTTCGCATCACTCTCACGGGCCAGACGTTTAACGCCACGATGACTTCGTATCCAGCCATGGCTGTAAAAGACGGTCTCCAGGGCTTGTTAAACTTCGAATATCAGCTCATGGTATTTAGAACCATTATCCCTAGGAATGATACAGCCACTCTCGAAGTTTGAGGTAACCAGAAGTTGAGTGATTAAATGGTTAGTGTTCAAGATATGGCGTTGCCAAAACCGCAACAGAGTTGTGAATATCTTCATTTCCAAATCCAGAAAACATCCACACATCGACACTATCTTCGTCCCCATCCCGGGTTGGCTCAAAATCGACTAAACAAATCATCACTATTATGTATGATCTGTTTTCTTCTGTAGTGTTCAATGCTTTGAGCTCGGGTCCCTCGTCCCTGTTCCTACGCGAAGCTTGTGCTTCTATCACATGAATAATTCACGGGTTAAGATATTACCTCTGCTTGGGCGTACTTCAGTCTGTTGCTCTCCAACACCATAGTAATGCCCGCTATTTCAAGTTGCAGTGTCAGCATCTGAAGGTCAGCTACTGCATCGAGTGGTAAAACATGCTTCAGCTTTGCTGCCTCTGAAGCCAAGCGCATCTCCTTATATCAGCATGAATTACGCAAAACTTTGTCTAGTCTCCTGAATATACGTCCAACTAATCTTATTCTCATAATTGGTTATAAATGCGGCTCTGTATGACTCTTCTTGAAGCAGCAACTCAGCGAATGGACTATGATAGGAATGTCCACCATCGATCTACAGAACCCCTTCCGTACCTTCGTACCTTCAAGCTAACACCAGGACATACTTCAAAACATTTTCTCTTCTCTTTTCCATCCTTCTGCCTATCATCCACCATATTCATTTCCTTGGTACTCCTCTTTTCGTTCTCAGTTGACTATCGCTTTCCCCTTCATTTTACCATGGCGCGTCAGTGTCCCTACTGCGGTATGGCCTTCAAGAATGGGCATGGGCTTTACATCCATCTCACCAATCATGCCTCTTTTAGAGAGAACTGGAGACGCCCACTCGATGGAATCCATGATGTCAGGGAAATAACAAGCATTGTCAACCGTGATATCAGGGAGGCTGAAAGACGCCAGAAATCCTCCAACTCTAGTTGGAGACGGTACCTCGTGGGTCTGGATCGACCAGGCAAAGGATCTGGCAAACAGCCCGTTTTCAGATTCACGGATCTACCGTTCGGTAAGTTGTACTTCACATCACTTTGCCGGAAGCTCGCATGGCTTACAAACCCGTTAGAAATTCGGCTCATGATCTACGAATCTCTTTTTTGCTACGATAAAATCACATTTGAATATATCCACGTGAAACCCGTCCCAAAACGGCGCGGTATACCGTTGGAATCTGACTCTGTCAACTGCTCCCCACCCTTTCGAGGGTGGGAAACATTCACTCCACTGGTCCACAATCCTTTGACGATCATGAGCACAAGCTCACAAATCTACGCTGAAGCGCGAAAGGTATTCTACGGCCAAAACAAGTTCTACTTCCCCGACTTGCAAACTCTGCATGTCTTCCTGCTTGGAATCGGTGATCAGAACGTCCAGCTTCTTCGCACGTTGGAATGCAAGGCCAGCACAACAGGTCCTGGTACCATACGTGGTCAAATCCGCAAGTGCTTGCCTTGGATCAGGATGGCCGGTGAAAACCCCCGTCCCTCAACTTGGTATAGTGAGATTCTTGACCAAATTCTTACCCATTTTCGTTACGATGTCAATCTTGAAAGCATGTTTGGTCCGAGCATGCACCGTGCACTCATGAGAGTGGGGTCTCATAAACCAGAGAAAGAGAAGGATATCATTCATCATCTCTTCCAAATAAAGGTTTTCTTTTACCGTCATAACGAGCAGGGTCAAGAAGTTGAGACAAATGGCGAGGTATCTTTTAAACTCTGTGCGTTTCGGGCTGGGCGGCACTAGGTGGTATTATGGTTTCGCGCAGTGAGCAGATTTATGAAAGATGGTGACAATTGGGGAAGAATATCTACCAACAAAGCTCATTCGTGTGAATAAAGTAGATCCTGGCAAAGTGTATTAAAAAAAGATAAAAAGATGCACGTACTGTGGCTTGTCCCACATGACACCAGCCACGTTTAATAACCACTCTTCCTTTGCTCAATTCAACAGTCCTATAAGAGGCATCAAACATAGTTGCCAAACAATTCGGAGAGAGGAAGTGGAGTATGCGAGAATAGCTGAAGATGTAGTTCCTTAGCCATGGAGTATATGGTGTTCCATTGCCATTTGAGAACCAGGCAGCCCGTGGATATGACGGAGAATGAGAAAAGAGTCGAGTTGATTATCGAAATACATGATAAAACTCCAGTGCTACTTGATATCTAAGTATTCCTGAATAGTAGTCATAGTCATAAATTCATTAAGTTATCGTGTCGTCGTCCGAATCTGAGATAGCTACTTGAAAACTGTTTGACAAGCAGCCATAACATCGGTAGAAATATCATCGAAACCCGCCTGCTGGAAAAAATCTGGGGCCCGCATAACCGTGAGCAATGATGCTTTGTATATCAATATTGCCGTCACTGCGGGGACTCCAGAGCTTTATAAGAATGAAACGACCAGAGCTAGTAGGATTAGTGCCTGAACATGGAGGACAAAGGGAGACAAGAACATACGGAGGCGGATCAAACTTGATGCTGACCACGCTCTTCTCCCTCTCGATGAAGAAACGAGCATGTGGCTTAAGGACGTCGCCATTTGATGTGGTCATTGCTGGGCCAGGAACGGGTGGGGGAGGGATTGGGTCGATCAAACTTGGAGGTTGACGGCGTCGTTGAGATAGATCGCCGTTCATTGAGCGGCGCGCGGAGCCGATTCGACGTTGAATTTCTAGTCGGCGGCGGGTCATTGGATGATCTTCGTCGTCGTCGTCACTGGGGCTGTCGTCATCGGTGTCCGAGCAGAGCAAATCGTCTAGTTCGTTGGTTCTTTCTAGATCGGTAGTGACCGAGGCAACGAGATTGTCATCTTCCCTTTCCGCAAATACATTGTCTTCAACGGTCTCATTGTACTCGGTAGTAACACGAAATTCAGCCTGGGGATCATGTGTACCCCGACCCGAAGGCTCGGTTTCGGTGGCCAGATTGGAATCAGGGCCCATCAGCACGGTGCGGTCAAGAGATTGAAGGGGGGTCCGGAGCCCAGTTAAATATGCTTGGGATGGTGGTAGATCCATTCGGCGATAGCCACGTCGGCGTCGCGTACTGGAATACTGGATCTGATATTGAGCAGTCCGGGCAAGCAGTTCATCCGACGTCATGGACACAAACACCATGCCTTCCTGGATTCTACTGGAGTCAGCCAAGTTTAAGAACCAAATGAAAAAGCACATACGGAGAATCGAACCCGGTACGGGGGGCCTTGATGACAATCTTCTTCAAGCAAAACGGGGCTTCATCTCTGTGGCGAAGAATCATGTTGCAGCGATCCGACTTGGTGCTGTATACGGTCTGATCATTCCGCAAAACATTTCCTGGGAAAAAACTGTCTCCTTCTTGGTTGAAGACGCCTCCATCACAGCTCGCAACTTCCATTTTCAAGGCACCGGGGACTACCTGGCCTTGGTGTCCATAGTTGAACCCACGGGAGTCCTCGCGGTTATCATCAGCGTCCAGCTTGCGCCGCTTTTGCCGACGTTCACGTTCGCGACTGCTCTGGGACTGAGGCATGAGCGACGGTGTGGGAAGTGTATCTCGTAGGTCTGGTCGGAACGAACGGCGTCGGTGGCCTCTATTGCTCGGTGGGCGGGGCTCAAGATTGGAAGGGGCTACAGTAGTTGGTTGGCGTGGAGGGAGTTGTTCCAGCAAATTTCTTCGCGGATTTAAGTTGGGAATCGCTAGAAGTGAATGAAAGGCTTGTTGAAATGTGATGCGTCCATCCCGGGCTTGGTCAAGGTAATGATCTTCGATCTCTCGATTCAATGTCTCCAAGGCACGAGTGGTATCATCAGTATTTGTGTGATTGCTTTCTTGATGGATCAAGTTCCGGAGATATATCAAACGTTCTCTTGGTCGGGCTGAGGATTGGTTGTCGCGCGGGGCCTCTCTTGACTCTTCGTCAATCAACCGGTCTAAGAGGCGCGAGGTGGGATTTGCAAATTGAGCGTCGGAAAGTATCGTATCAAGATCTGATTCGTATTCATCTGAGGGCTGTCGCTGTAGATTGCGAGCTTCTTCCACCCTGCGAGCCTCTAAATCGTGAGCGACGTGTTCTAGGCTCGGGTCGCGGTTGATAAGATCATAGAGTCGCTGTTGGTAGTAACCTCTTCTCTCGGCAACAACAGCAGAGGAGCTTTGATCACTGGGAAGCGGTGGCCGGCGGGAGGAGGCAGGAGGATGGTCGTAATTTTCTGACTTGGGGGCTTATTAGACTGGGAAGTAAAGTCAGGGATGTCAAACATACCATGCTGTGTGGTTAGTGGGAGCGATACAATACTGCCAGGATTATTGTTTACCTGGAACAGAAAGACTGAATTCAGGCTTCTCACAATTCCGGAAAAGATGATAGCCAAGACTGCTCCATGGAGCAAGAACGAGATGAGCAACTATCGATCGACAGTGACTCCGGTGCTTCCCTGTAGATTCGCACGTGATAGGATTAGGTCATTGTGGGGAGCTTCTTTATCGGAGAGCTTCTTCCTTCTCTCCACTCCGCACCGTACTACCGCCGACATGACTGAGTCTGAAAAACAGGAGAATGGCCAGATCAGCGCCGGTGAGTCTCTTCTTGTGTATGTCCAGAACAAATGCTTACAAAACTCAGACGAGATCGCTCTATATGATCGTCAAATCCGACTATGGGGCATGCAGGCGCAAGAGAAGTAATTAGATTTCAGTCAACATGTCGCGTTGAATACTGATCTTGTCCCAGGATCCGCTCTGCCAATATTCTTTTAATTACTGTGAAGGCCCTAGCAAATGAGGTTGCCAAGAACCTTGTGTTGGCAGGCATCGGTTCCCTGACCATCATTGATCATGAGCCAGTGACGGAGAACGACCTAGAAGGACAATTCTTCTTGGAGGAGGTATACCGCGATGAAGAGCTCATCAAACAAGGGAAAAATGTACGACCATATTCTCCTGGTCCCTTCGTCCTATTCTTCTACCTCTCAAGACTAACAGCTTAAAGCGCGCCGAGATTGCCGGTCCCCAGATCAAGCGCATGAACCCACGAGTCAAGCTCACCATTGATACCGATGACGTCCGAACAAAGCAGCCTGATTTCTTCGCCCAATTCGATATCACAATTGCAACAGAACTTGACTTTAACACCAACGCAACCATCAACGCAGCTTGTCGCCTTGCAAACCGCCCTTTCTACGCCGCCGGTCTTCATGGTCTCTATGGCTATGTCTTCGCCGACCTTATCTCCCATGACTTTGTGATTGAGCGGGAGAAGTCCAACGTGCCTCCAACAACCCAAGAGACTCCAACCCGCAGCATCGTCAAGGTTACCACCAAGCAAAAAGATAAGAAAACCGACAAGACAATCGAACTGGTCACTAAGCGCGAGTCCTACTCGCCGCTTATCCTAGCAAATACCTCGCCTCTTCCAGAAGACTTTACCCGTCTCCCCCGCCGTCGCAAACAGGTCACACCTCTCCTAAGCTGCCTGCGCGCGCTATGGGGCTTCGAAAAAATATCCGGCGGCCGCCGCCCTACAAACAACCACGCCGATCTAGAACTCTTCACCAAGCTCGCCAGTGAAAGCCACCAGGAACTAAAACTTGACATGGGGTCCCTGGACTCCGTCTTTCTGCGCATGTTCCTCCAGAATTTGGGCAGCGAATTGAGTCCCATTGCTGCGTTCCTTGGCGGCGCACTAGCACAGGATGTGATCAACGTTCTCTCCGCACGAGAACAACCATTGCAGAACATGCTTCTTTTCGATGGTGACAAGAACGTTGGCCCTATCTACCCCCTTCATCCTTTCTTCCCCGCCGATATGAATGTGGAAGCATTGGCTGCCGTACCGCCAATTGCCAATCCCATTCCCTTGGGGCAGCAGCCTCCTACCACTATTCCATTACGCATGGATGATGCGCCGAACAATAAGGCGTAATCTGGGTTTTTGCGGGCGTTTGAATCATTTCAGGGTTGGGTCTGCATAGGATGATATCTTGGATATCAATAATCATTGGTAATACTTCATCAAATGTTCCAATGTTTTTCACTTACGAATCATATGTTGTACGATAGCGAGTAAGAACGCATTACCTTTATTCGGATTGTGTTTTTTTCCAATTCACAGTAGCAAAAAGAGTCCATTTATGTTCAAGATTAAGGTACGCTACATGATGTTTTCTGGTATGATAACCCCAACCTAGACGCCACAAGTGCAAGGACAAATTAACCAGCCATCTAATGAACACAGTCGAGAGGGGAAACAGAGCTCAACAAATTAGGCATGAGTTGTTTCTTTTGCGCCCATCTCTTCGTCGGTCGTCTTTTTGGGGCCCATGGAGGTGCCCTCCTCCTCATCTTCATCATCGCTGATCAGTCCTTGCAACTCGAAGCCCTCGGCATCTTGAATGCGCTGGGCCTCAGAGTTGGAGCGAGCACGTCCGTTGCCGTTCATATGGGTTCCGTTGACGTTGGTGTATTTGGGGGCCTCTTCTTCCTCATTGCCGTTGGGCCAGGCGTGGACGGCGTAGATATGCAGCAACACGTTGACGACTTTAGAAAGTTAGCGATAAGTTGATCCCAGGGACTCGGTGTTGACTTACATAGGAACATGATAAAGGCAACGCTGTAGAGGATCAGCACGTATGAGACATGGGTAATACCCGCATCATTAAGGAGCTGCATTTGCTCCTCAGTGGCGCCCATGAACAAGAATCCAGAGGCGTACAACAGCTGCAATGGTTAGCCAAATATCAATATTTAACAAGGAAGGAGACGTACAAATGGTGTCAGGTACTGGAAGCTGTTCGGGTCGCGGCCACTCATGCTAACAGCAGCCTTGTCACGCAGCACGAACGAGATCTCAATGATGCGAGTCAAACCAGCAGCCATCAAGGTGTATCCAAAGACAGTATGGATCATAGTACTGATCATCAAGCTTTGAGCATGAGCAGACATCGCATATCCAGTCATCATGATCACGATCGCAGGAATCAGATTGCGCTTAGGCCGACCATCACGGCTGCGACTCAACCACATTCCCAAAAGACCAGCACACCACCAAACAATACCCATGGTGGTGTGTTGCAAATCATTATGCGCCCACGGCTGTCCCCACCGGTGCTCGGTGAAGGTGTTCACACAGCCCCAAGCGGCAATAATTAACGAGTCGAAGAACTCCTGGCTCCGGCCCGTGCGGCGTAGCCAGAACTGCCCCACCAAGAGAAGAATCGTCAAGCAGATACCGTAACCGATGAAAGCTGAGCCCATGATAAAATGCGCGAGACACTGACCCATGTGGTCGGCCTGACAGAAGCCCATCATGGCAATGCCACCAAACAGCATCTGCGTCCAGCTAACAACCGGCATAATCTTTCCAAGAACACCATGCGCAAGCACGAAGATCCATCGGATACGGCCCTGGCCGCCCTTCTCGAGGTGCAACTTCAAATAGAATCCCAGTCCGACTTGCGCGGCAAGCATGAGCATCAGCCAGTTTGCGAAGGAGTGGTGCACGTTCGGAGCGAATTGGCGACCCTTGTGCGCGTGACCGAGGAAATAGGCAACGACGGCAATGACGGTTCCAACTACTTGGACGGGGACGTGCCAGCGAGAACGGACGATCTGTTTCTTGTTAAATTTGAGGCGCGTGGAGGGGAGGAATGAATACGTACACCTAGGACCATACCAAATGGGAAGACGAGCCCGAATGTGAAGCCCATAAGAATCATATGAATCCATAGGATCGAGTCCTAGAAAATGTTAGTATAGAAGTCCGACACGTAACCATGATAAGGGAGGGGGCGACAAACAATCGGATCTTGGGAGATAGTTTCACCCTCGGGGACATTTTCATGGCCGCCGTGGGCTGTAACGAGCCCTATCACCAGAAACAGGGCCCATAGGGACCTTTGCTTCAAAAAATCCATGATGGAGTGTGAGTATGAGTGGGTTGAAGAAATGGAAAGGGAAAAAGGGAAGCGGCCAGATCAGGCAATGTCGATCTCACGAATCCGGAGCATCCGATTACTTCCCTTGAACCATCAACACACAACTATCGAGTAAAGTTAGATGAACAAGAGTTCTGTATTGTGATCATCTACAGTTCGTGTCTCTCGAATTACCTTCCTATTTACTTCCCCTGATCCAACTCTTCCTCATCACCGCAACCATCCACGGATTATTCAGCGCATTTGCTGATTGGCTGTCTCTCATCTGACTTGCATCGGTTCCCCACATGGCGGAACGGGAACAACGCTTAGTGAGTGGTGGACTCGCCTAGAGTATGATGATTTGTTAACGAGAATGTAGAAGGGGCTTCGTAAGTCAATTGCGCAGCTCGAATCTGAAATATCTCAGCTGGAGAAGGAGGTTGCAGAGAAAAAGGCGGAGCTGCGGTATGTCTAGGCGTGGGGTGGCTACATACCTGGACCATGCACATATCGATGAAGTATGACGCTAATGTAAATGGTTTAGAAATGACCCCACAACAACAGTACAGCGACATGTCCGTCTTTTGCACGAATACAATGATGTCAAAGATGCGGCGCAGGGGTTGATGGGGTTGATTGCAGATGCTAAAGGAGTCAGGGTAGCGGAGATTCACAAGGAGTATGGAGTTGACGAAAAGGATTAAGACCTCAATTGATACCCTATCTTTTGCTTATGCTCTAGCGCTCTCTTCATCTCAGGATGATGTATCTACGATTTTAATTTGCGGAATATGTGAAATTCATTTATTCATGGCTCTAGGCATTCAACATGGCAGGGGCATAGACAACCAATCATGTCTAGCGCGGAGTTTGGGTGAGATCTAGGTCAGGGTATGTAACTGCAATAGACACATGCAGGTAATGGAATCAAGATGACAGGAGAGGGGTATAGGGAACAGCCAGGCAGTTAAAACGTGGCAAAATCAGTGCGAACGCAGAGCAGGCAGGTCAAAACAAGGCAAGAGGGAAGCTATTGAGGTAAAGTAAGAAATGGAGGTGCCCGGATCGGATGGAGGATTCGGGCTTGCGTCATGTTTCAAAACCAAGGGGCGTCAGCGATGCCGAATGTTATACAGATGAGTTGGCCAAATCATGCCGACTAAGCAGTCCTTTCGAGACTCTGAAGGTTGACAAGCTCATAGTAGCGGCCCCTTTTTCTCATCAATTCAATATGGTTTCCAGCCTCAGCTACTTTGCCATCTTCGAAGACGTAGATGATGTCGGCATTCCGGATAGTGCTTAATCGGTGAGCCACGGCTATAGTGGTGCGACCCTTGGCAGCGGCATCTAGAGCAGTCTGCACAACCTTCTCAGATTCGGAGTCGAGAGCCGATGTAGCCTCGTCGAGCAACAGGATTGTGGGGCGACGCAAGAGAGCCCGAGCAATGGCCACGCGCTGCTTCTGTCCACCAGATAGCATGCTACCTTTGTTACCAACTACGGTATTGAATCCGTCACTGGGCGTTGTTAGTATATGATGGGTTAGGATAAAGGGGAGGAAACATTACGGCAGAGATGTGATGAAGTCGTAGATGTTAGCATCACGGCAGGCCTTCTCGACATCGGCGTCGGTAGCGTGGCGTCGCTCGACACCCAACATGATATTCTCTTTTATGGTACCCTGATACAGGGTAGGCTCCTGGCTGACCAGGGCAAGATGCTCTCGATAAGATTTGACATTGAGGTCAGCGATATTGCGGCCATCGACGTAGACACCGCCATCCACGCAGTCATAAAAGCGCTCCAATAAGGAAATGGTTGTACTCTTCCCACATCCAGATGGTCCAACCAGTGCCACATACTGGCCGGGCTTGACGGTCAAGTCCAGCCCGCGCAGGACGGGCTGGTCCGGGCGAGTGGGATAGCTGAAATGAACATCACGAAATTCAACTTCACCCTCCATCTTCCAGACTCGCTCGCCCTCCTCAGACCATGTGTCGATAGGAGGCTCACGCTCTAGCAAAATACGGGTCTGAATGGCTGCGTTCTTGGCCTTGCCCATATCGGGGGAGAAGGAAAACACCGTACCTGCCGACTGAGCGCCGAACAGAATCTCGGTAAAACAGACGAAGAATCCAAGAAGATTGAGATCGCCGCGGGATACAAGAGTACCACCCCACCAGAAGCCAAGGGCAACACAGAAGAACACCATTGCCATGGATGCAGCATAGAGGGTTGAAGACTTGGCAACCGCAAGAAGACTGCTATAGGTCTGAGCCTCTAGTTGCAAGTGGAAGTGCGTTGCTACGTCATCTTCACGGGTAAGAGCCGCCACGGTTCGAATAGCACTAGTAGCTTCACAGGCATAAGCAGCAGACTGAGCATATGCGTCCTTGGAGCGACTCTGAAACCTGGCAAGCATCTCGAATCGATAATAGCCACATGCCAGGAGAATAGGGACACCACACATAATGACTAGAGCCAACTGCCAGCTGAAGGCAAGACCAATGATTATACTGACAATCAAAGTTGTACTGCATGATAAGATGGTCCCTAGAGTCTGACCACTAATACCAGCGAGAGACTTTGTTTGGGTTGAAAGAAAGGAAGTCAGTGCACCGACACTATTTTCCTCACGATCGAAAAAATTCATGTCCTGGCGCAGGATGGCACGGAAAGCCTTGCTCCGAGCGTTACAAATCAAGCGCTCGGAGCAGTATGCAAACGAAACACCCATCGCTCCCGAGGTAAAAAACTGAGCGACCCCAGTTACAAAGAACATCAATGACCAGAAGTTAACATCGGAGCGAAGTTCCTGGTATTCATTCGGCGGGAGGGAGATGGCACCAACTGCCTGAGAATACAACAAAGCTTGAATGGGTTGACCACAGCCGGCAAGCATCGCAAAGACAAACCCAACCACCAAGATCTTCCATTCGCCCGCATTGAATTCAAAGGTGAACTTGATGAGCGAGAAAAGGGAGTATTGCTGTGGCTCCTGGGGTTCCTCTTCCGCAAGAATGAAACTTGAATTGCAGTCATCCCCATCGGCCTCCTCCATACCGATGTAGCTATGCCGTAGGTATTCAGTTGGATTGACTGCCTTTATGGAGTCCATAGTGTTCGAGATGTCCTGGGAGAACATGCCGAGGGCAGCACGATCTTCAGGACGGAGCAACATAGTAGCACGTTGATTTCTGTCAGGGTAGAAAGTAGGCGGGCGTATCAACGAGCCACGGTTCCAGGAGCCACGCATGGAAGGATGAAACATCGATTGAGGACGTGATACTGAACAAGAATGAGCTATAGACTCGCGGTGGGCCATAGAGCGATGGCGATCCAGATGTTCGTGGTGAACAACGGAGCCCTGACGAATCACAGAACTATGACGAACAACAGAGCCTTGGCGGATCACAGAACTACGGCGAACAATGGAGCCCTGCCGCATTACAGAGCCATGGCGAGCTATAGACCCACGACGGAACATAGAACTCGGGTCAGCAGTCGACGCACGCCACATCGTCTTGATGCGATTGGAAGCGACGGACTGCTCGATCAACATATCAGGATCTAATTCATCTTCATCCTTCTTGGTCTCCGCGATATGTTGGGCTGTCACCAAAGAGTGGTAGTGACCCTTCTTTTCAAGCAACTCGTCATGCGTGCCTTGTTCTTGAATTTCGCCCTTGACGAACACAACAATTTTATCAGCATTTTTGATGGTAGATAGGCGGTGGGCAATGACGATAGTAGTGCGTCCCTCGGCAGCCTTATCAAGAGCAGCTTGGACCACACCCTCAGACTTCGTATCCAGGGCAGAGGTAGCCTCGTCCAACAAAAGAATCTTGGGGTTTGATACCACGGCTCGAGCAATCGCAATACGCTGCTTCTGTCCTCCGGATAGTAGAAGACCACTTTGGCCAACATTGGTTTCGTATCCCTCAGGAAGAGCAGTGATGAAGTCATGGGCATTGGCCATCCTGGCAGCATTCTCAATCAGCTCTCGAATCCTCCATTCGGGCTTGTATTCGTGTCGAGTTCCAATCAGACCGTAACGAATGTTTTGACTAATGCTAGCTCGAAAGAGAATGGGCTCTTGGCTCACTAGAGCGATCTGCTGACGCAACCATCGTAGGTTAAGCGTTCCAAGATCATGGCCATCAAGAGATACTGTTCCGCTAACAGGAAGGTAAAATCGCTCAATCAGCCCCACGGCGGTGGACTTGCCGGAACCCGAGGGCCCAACCAGAGCTGTGACAGTACCCGCAGGGCATGTCAAGTTCATGTTCTTCATAATAGTCACATCAGGACGTGATGGATAGATATGCTTGACGTTCTCAAATCGGATATCTCCATTGATGGAAGGGAGACACATTCCCTCATCAGAGCTCGGGTTAAGAGGAGAATTACGCTCGATCGCACCAAAGATTTTGGTACCAGCAGCCACGGCATTGGTAAATGCCTGGGCGTTAGGGCTAATGTTCCCTAGACTGAAAGAGCCTGTGAGAATGGCCATCAGAATAGTAAGAACGGCTCCGACGTCAACTTCACCCTTGACTAGGTATCGAGATCCCATCCAAAAGCCCAATCCATAGTTCAAGAACATGATAGAAAACATAGCTGCGACGAGCAAGCCCGTTGCCATCTGCATTCGCGTTCCCCATCGTTCAGCCATCCTCAGATGGGTCTCATATTGTCGGGCGAGTTTATCCTGCGTGCCGAATGCGGTGGCATTGCGGATCGAGCTGATCACTTCTTCAGCGACAGTGCCACCAGTACCATAGCTTTGCAGAGAGAGTTCACTGTACTTGACAATAAAGCGCGATCCAATCGAGCCTAGCAGCACCATAGCGACCACGGTAGAGGTACAAATACCAGCCAATTTGGCGTACTTGCAGTAGGCGACAATAAAAGCAGTAACAAAGGTTGATATGGCGGTCAGAGTTAGGCCAATCTTCTCAGATATTCCCTCCTGTATCAGGTTGGTGTCGCCTGTAATCCGTGTTGTGATCTCACCAGCACCCTGTTTATCGAAGTAGCCAATGTTCTGGCGCAAGATAGCCTCAAGGTACTTTTCCCGTATTTGCTGAGTAACGTGCTCGCCTGTATGCATAAAGCCAACCATACTGATATACACGGTAAAAAACTCGCCGATTCCCAAATAGAGGTAGTAAATGACCTTATGATTGAGTTCTTGCATAAAAGCCTCCTTCTCCATCGCGCCAATCGAGACTTTTGCAAAGTCTGAGCTCATCGAACCAAAAATGATTGCAAACAAAGGGTGTGCAATGCCGGCCGTAATCGCGCATATGGCGCTGATGGCCACAATAATCAAATCGCGGCGGGAGGCGAACTTATAAAGACCAAATAAGGAAACGGTAGGATTGAGCTGATCCAGCTGGCTCTTAAGTATGCGCTTTTCATCGTGAGGCAGATGGGCATATATGGCATCTTCTTCGGAAAGAGGGCTTGCCACGGGATCTTTCTCGTCAGGGAGGAGGTGATAAGCGGAAACGGGTAGATCAAGGTGAGGATTAGGCAGCTCCTTGTTGAGGTCTATCGCGCCCTTTTTAACGGGAACCTCGACCAGCTCGACGGCCAGCGTCGAGAAATCCTGCTTTTGTGTCGAGTCCGGACGGTGCATGATGAATGCTGACTATATTGTTGAACCGATGTTGAGAGAACGGAAGTCGCACAATCTGGTCAAAATGAGTGGATTGGCTCCTCGCGGGAGATCGCAAAGCCTTGGTTGTCGCCAGGCCTGGGCGTATTGCAAACGTAGGTCCTTGGTAGAGATTGTCTGATGGAAGGAAATACTTGAAGCCGGACAACGAGCAGCATTTGAAAGGAACTTGTCATGGATTCGCCCGCGAAAGATGGGTGGCGAGCAGGAGCCGTAAGGAACGTAGGGATTACCGCGTAATATCAAGCTTGGTGAGGAAGAAGGAACGCGATAGTAAATTCCAACCAGATGCTTCTGAACCTTCGAGGGTCCTATTATAGGCTAAGATCTGGGACGAGGATTTGAGGCGCAAGCAAATCACAGTTTCAAAAGAAGCGTAATCCATCCGAGCCCATTGAGAGGATCACCAGCTTTTCGGAGCTCCAAGTATTGTTTATGAGAAGGAGTGACTGTCGGTCTTCAGTTGCTGCATTCCTAATGCAAGGGTATGCAGGGGAACACCAATAGCGTTGCCGCCCGATGACTCTCGCAACCCCTAGATCCGAAGGCACACAGCCATGTACAGTAAAGCTTACATATTCTATAAGCGGCTTGTGCTACCATCTATACCAGCCATGTATCTCATATTGGACGTCCTTTACCGCATATCCCTTGAGATGCCTAGGCGTTTACCCGGTGCATGGGGAGACAGCACCGTAAATTTCACATGTTGCTATTCTCAAAGAGTATAGTATGTACCTTGTAATATTGAAGCAAGTTTCGATTTCAGAAACCAAGGAAAGAGTTTAGTAAGCGAAAATGGGCGTAGACCTCATCTTCTGTTCACGTGTGATGCACCGTAGTATAGATGGGTTGATCCACTTTAGCCCTGGATTGTATCGATTGCTGATCTAATTATGAACTCGAACGTGACCTGTGTTCATGCCTTAAGGCACCAAATGAAGATTTTTAATAAGCCTTAAGGCATTAACATTACTTAGACTGGGGTCACTGGGTCACCTGACCATCCAAGCGAAGTCGCCAAGCCCTGTCCGCACACAAACCACCCGCTTTCCCGAAGGTCGACATCTTTCTCCCATCCAAACCAGCTTGTCGTTGCGATCAGCCATCAAGATGCCGGTACGTCTAATACCCATCCCTAGCCGTATTTCATATACATGGGCTCTTTTACGTCTTTTTCCTCACGTCGCTAACCCACCTTTTCCCACAGAGCCACAAGACCTTCCGCACCAAGCAAAAGCTTGCTAAGGCTCAGCGCCAGAACCGCCCTATCCCCCAGTGGATTCGCCTGCGCACTGGCAACACCATCCGGTAATTCGCCCTGATCAAAGCCCAACAAGACCCTTGACATCCCGGTTTCGATTCGATTTAAGAATCCAGAATTTCTCGACCCGACCGCAAACAAGCACAAGAATCAAAAACTGACAGGATCTTTCCCACAGCTACAACGCTAAGCGGCGACACTGGCGCAAGACCCGTCTGGGCATCTAGATTCGACCAGACAATTCCCTCCGACCTACGTCTCAAGATCCATTTTTCCAACACTTCCAATATGTTGTGCGATGTGTGTCGATATCCCGGGACGCCTACCTCGATATGAATCTTCCATTTCAACCCTACTTGGTCGCGCTAGTTTGATGGGGAACTACTCAAGTCCGATGCGGAATCGTCAATGTATGATTTCAGGTGCAACATGATCGATGCCGGTGATCTTTCTCCGACTTCGACCGATATTCGATTGCTTCCGATGACGAATATCGACCCAACCTGACCCCGACGATTCTCATCTTTTAATGATTTATGGGAATGGGATGAGATAGGGCTCGTCTTTATGGAGGAACGGACTTGAAGGCGGGGCGGTTTTTCCTTTTTACAAAAATTTTGAATGGAATTGAATTGACGTCCCCTTTGTCTTGCATACTTTTTGTGCTGCTTCGTAGCATTGTAGGACTTCGAGTCTCTACCAGGGGAATAAAGGAATCTTGGAAAGTTGATCACCTTGGAAGCGACCTCATGTCCGGGACACACTGAAACCATTTGGGATACTTCAAGGCGGGAGTCACCAAAAAGGCTTGAATTTGGAGAGTGGGTTCCGTGCGCTCTGAATGATGAGTGACAGAAGACACATCGTAAGATATTTAGAGCATACAGATATGGATATCAACCAGTGAGACACCGGCAATATCTATCCCAGGCGGTTCAGTGATTGTCAGAACCTCCACACCAAAAGAATTGTCAACTAGGATGATGAAATTCACCATCATTTTTGTCATTCCCCCCACTTTCCTTACCGTCTTTGGCCCTAGCTTTTCCCCAAATTGAGAAGCAGCTGACCTTACTGCAGGAAAACCAAAAATAGCTTCAGCCTTGATATCCATATCACCATGTTTAGGACAACCTAAGACAACGAGGAGAAGAATCAAGAATAAGAAGACAAGGTTTGGGATTCGAACAAGTGAGGGTGTGTTTCTACTCGAAAATCGCGCCTTCCTGGATCAGATTAATAGTGCCTTTCCTAGCCTAATATGCATAAGTCGTGCCTTCCAATCATTGGTGACACCTGGATGAGAACAACAAAGACTATCAGCGGTGAATGCAGAGGCTGTGAGATATGGGAAACGACTAAAGGCATGCGAAGTTCCGAAACCATTCTGACTCGACTCATGTTGCTTCCAGCAATTACTCAACTACACCAAGGCGAAAGCAAGATTATCTGAAGATTTGTCATTTTGTGTGCCGGCATTCGGAGAGCAGCTCCAATTTGTCAGGCTAGAAAAAATTGGGGTGTTTATCTTCTCATCGAGTGATTTCCAAAATTGTTACTGACCGGTATATAAATGTTAGGATACTGATGGAATACAGAAAGCAACATCATTTGAATGAGAGACATCAAAGAACACTCTCAATTTAAGATTGTCTCAGCCAGTGGCATCTGTCCTTGTACCGCTTTTGTTGGATGATTTCCACCTGTCAGGTCACGAATAGCAGTACCTGGGCCGCCCCAAGGGAATCGGGATACGCTTGGCTAACATGAAGCGAAGGACACCGATAGCTATATTAGCAATAATTTCACTGCTAATTTCCAGGCTAAACCAGCTTTCATAAGACTAACGTCCCCAGTAAAAGCGCATTTAAGCTTTGAAAAACTAATATTGTATTGAAGGTCATAAAACCAGTGTGATGGCTGGCTAAAAGATTTAATCATGTGGAAGGGCAAGCAAATGGGTAGAAAGGTTTCCACATAGCCGAACGCCGTTCTAAAGCAAAAGGGCCTATCTCAAGCATTACAAAAACAATGCCAGGACGGAAGAACACGGCCAAATTTCAGTAGGTCGTGAGGTCACCCACAATCCAAGCTTACAGAAGGTGTGGGGTATGAATGAGAGGGCGAATACATATACACATTGTATTGTATGTTTAGCGGCTATTGGGTGAATATATCAGTAAATGCCAGTGTAAAGAGGAAAATTAATTTGAAAGCTTACTCTTCAGCCCACTCGTTCTCGCGGCGAATCTGGTCCTCCTCCTCGGGGGTGAAATCGTTTTGGATGTTGAAGGTCTTGCGGATCTCCTCAGGAGACTTGCCCTTGATCATATTTGCAACGGTCTTGCAGCCAACATCCAACAGGGCCTTGATGTCCAGGTAGTTCGCAGCCTGTAAAATGTGGTCAGTCAGTATTTACCCACTGAAAGGCTGCTCAGCTGTAGTGGCTTACCAGAATGACTTCGAAGAGCATCTCCTGGTCGACCTGCATGAACTTCTGATCCCACTCATCGATATCTGTGGTCTTGCGACGGTTGTCGTCGTCATCACCGGCGGTGGGGGGGTCGTTCTTGTGGTGGTCGCACCACTCGATGACTTTCTTTAGAACAGTTTCGTTGACCTGCAGATCAGTGAGCTTAAGTATGAAAAGATATGGAAGTGTGAATCGCAAGACGCACATTAGGGATAGGAATGGCTTCGCCGGAGTCACCCAGATCCTCCAGCATGTTCTTGATTAGGATTGACCGCTCGGCCACAGCGCGCTCTGGAATAGCGGGGTTAGTTTCCTGTCCCGAAATTTCGCACCAGCACTTGGTTCACATGTGCTCTCAGTTGACACATACCGACAGTGACCAACGCATCGTCGGAGCTCATGAGGCTAATGGTAGCCATGTTGATTATGATAAATGGTGAAGTGGCAACGTCTGAAAGGTTGAGTGTCAGTTTTGCGGTGACCTGAAGTATCGCAGGGAGGGTTGGAAGAGAGTGAAGTAGATGGCACTGCGAAGATGTAAGGACACAGAGGGGAGAAGGAAGACTGACTTTAAGTATTGGTGGAAGGGTTCCAGCGGGGAGGTGGAGAGGTAAAGACGGATGTTTGAGTGATGGTTACCTAAGTCACGTCTCCGAGGCTCTGCACACGGCAAAGGCTTCCAAGCCAAGGCCTTTTAGGTACCTCCGCCCCCACATTGAGTAAAGGGCCTTCGAGAATAGGCAACAACTACGTAGTAAAGAGGCTAATTATATTAATTGGTTCAGTTCCTTTTGTTAGTGTCATAGCATATTGCGACATATACAGTGGAGACCATAGAAGCGAAATACAATCAGTACTTCATGCTGATGGCTCCTTTTACAAAAGACAAACACTCTTAACAAAATAATAGAATCATATAGGTTGACCAGTATAATTTCTTGAGTTTTACCCCCTTTTTTCGTCGAATAGTAAGTAGGCGGATTGGGGATTTAAATTTGAATTTCAATGTAATGTAAACTATCAACTATTGTGGAGGATAGTCGGTACGCTGTACACGTAGATTCTGCCGGCGCGCTATCCGTCGCAAGTGATATCATCGCCAATAGTCAACGCGTTTCTTTTTCTTTCTTTATACACACTCCTTGTCCATCCGCTCCTTTTGTCTCCTCTGTTTCATGTATTGATTCTTCTTGCCATTCTTATTCCAGCATGTTCCCGGTGCCCCATCATGTGGAGACGAACCTACCTTCTGTTACTGCTAATCCGTGTTTACTTCGCGCTCTCTCCAAGCTATCTACATCCCGATGAGCATTTCCAAGGCCCAGAGGTTTTTGCCGGTAGGTTTAACCTCCTGACCTCGAATGGATATAACCGATCAGCACGGCCGCGCAGCTCTAGCTGGTGTTGAAAATCCCGACTTCCATGCTTCCGGCGATCCCGCGATGCCCTCCTTTTGAAGTTGGACCACATTCGACTAATCATCTACTATTTCACAGGTCGCATTTTCGAATACCCCTCCAAACTCACATGGGAATTCACCAGCGATCTTCCTATTCGCAGCGTCTTTCCATTATGGCCGATCTACGATGTTCCCATGAGCCTGCTGAAATGGTTCTACACGGAGATCGGGGCGGGCAGCCCGCCACCACAACTGGTCTATTATGCGCTGCGGGGTGGAATGTTCCTGCTGAGCTTTGTGCTGGAGGACTGGGCGATCTATGAGTTGGTGCCTTCTCCGCGGCACCGGCGCGCTGCAGTTGTCCTGGTGGCCTCGTCCTATGTCACCTGGACGTATCAGACGCACACATTCTCCAACTCCTTAGAGACCCTGTTGGTGACCTGGGGCCTGGTGCTGATTCGTCGCATCGTTGAGAACAAGGTTCGTTCCGGATCACCCTAGCGCAAAGGCCTGGGCTAACTTGGTGGCTTTAGCATACATCTTTCTTCTCCTACGCCGTCCTCTCCTTCATCGCGGTGGTCGGTGTTTTCAACCGCATCACCTTTCCTGCTTTTCTTCTTTTCCCGGGCCTACAATTGCTGCCCTACTTCCAGCGCAAGTGAGTCTTTCTGTCAGGTTCTTAACGTGTTGCATATCTGATTTGAATCACAGGCCAACGTCCTTGGCGGTCTTCGTCGGCTTCGGGCTTCTCTTCACCTCAATAGGTATCTTCATTGATACATCCTTCTACCGACCAACGGCTTCATTCTTGGACATTGTGCGCCATCCAATTATTACCCCTCTTAATAATATTCTCTACAACTCCGACTCTTCGAACCTGGCACTACATGGCCTTCACCCGCACCACCAACACTTCGTTGCCAATCTCTTCCAGCTCCTAGGCCCCGCATACATCGCTATGATCCTTTCACTATTCAGCTGGCCGCTCGTGCCACCATGGATGCGTAATACGCGTGCCCTCTCTGCGGTCTCCGCGACTGTCCTACTCTCCATATTCCCGCACCAGGAGCCGCGCTTCCTGATTCCCTGCGTGCCCCTCCTTCTCAGCTGCGTCCGTATGCATCGCTCACGAATATTTCTGGCGATATGGATCATCTTCAATGCATTTATGGGCTTCTTAATGGGCGTCTACCACCAAGGCGGTGTTGTCCCAGCCCAACTCGCCATGCGGTCCATTGTCGAAAACAACGCCGCAGCCCAGGGCATCAAGTCTCACCCAGACGCCACTGTCTTCTGGTGGAAGACCTACTCCCCGCCACACTGGCTCCTCGGTGCTCAACAGGGAAACCACACCGGTCAGATTGACACCCTCGATCTAATGGGTATCCCGGGTCTAGAAATGATCCAACAGCTTGAAACAGCTGTCCCCAGCTGCCCAAATTCCTCTCCAGTATACCTAGTCGCTCCTTCCTCCGCGACATTTCTCGATCAATACTCCACTCCTTCGTCTCTCTCCGCCCCCCACTCACCCAATCTCCAACTCTACCGCCTGTGGTCATACAGCCAACACCTAAATCTAGACGACCTCGACTTCGGCGATGACGGTGTCCTCGAGACATTAAACAGAGTTATCGGCCGCCGCGGGCTGGGCGTTTGGTCCGTTCGTCGAGCATGCAAATAAACCGATGATGTGGAGGTCACGAACATCCATCACAACGTGAATCCAGTCCTATACTTCATGTCTATTTTCTTTGGGATGTCTCTTTTACGTCTTTGCTTCATTTTGGTCATTCCTTGGTGCCTCGGGTCGTCGAGTCGTTCGTTCGTAGGCACGCATCATATACCTTGAGCTTCTTTCTATATTTTACATTCGGATATACCAGGTAGCATAGCCCATCGGAGTGGGCATTAATTGACGGATATTGAGCTTCTCCATTTCAAACATTAAATTAACATTTGCCACAATTTCTTATCTATCCGTATGAGCCCTTGTGATCATCCAGTGCACAGGTGTTGAATTCGAGCTATCTAATTAGTGAGTTACATGTGGCAAGGGTAGTCCTCCTGACCAGCGATGCGCTTATCTAAGATTTGATATCGGCACTAGGTAGTTGTTATCCATTGATCTAAAATTCTATGTACTGTACTAGGTATGGTCGATACGAGGATATCAAACATGAGTCCAATTTCCTGGGTACCTTTGGAGTAATGCGTCCACGTAACAAGAGAATGAGTGGTGGGACGTGGTTGTATATATTGCGGATATCCATGGATCGTGTAGGTACCAACCCAGATATATGTTGACACTGTACCCAAATATGTACTCCACTTGAAAATACTGGAACTTTGAAATGTACATAATATGCTCTGTTACAACCATTGATACTACATTATACCAACATTGAATGCGTGAGCTTAACCCACATAGTTTGAAACATACACATAAGGTTCAGGGTTTGGTGGGTCAACGGGTCAGGGTCATTTGCAATGATTCGCATGATCGGAGCACAGGGTACGCACGGACCATTCCACTACGATTACCACTTGATACTAGCGAAACGTCCCATTTTGCCCATTAGGTTAAGTACATGAGATGTCATATCAAAGAGGTAAAAGATGGGGGTGGGGCAGAGCGGTATACAAGTTAACTAGACAAGGGCAGCTAAGAAGCTTGGAGATGCCGGAGTGACCGACTTGATTTGAATTTAGGGAAGACGGGATGGATGGGTAGGGGGAAGGCGATAGCAGAGGCATAGGCTCTGTCACATGTGGAATCAAAAGCAGTATGCTTGGTATTCATCAGAACGTAAAGAAGCAACAAGAAAGGAAATACGTCAGAGGTTATTTAATCCTCCTCCTCATCGGGCTGTTCAAAGAGGAAGTTGGCGGCAAGCTCCTCGTTCTTGTCGCAGGCGAAGTAGGCCTGGATGACGGAATCCCGAGGGAAGCCAAGACGGCACAGCTGAGAAGAGTTAGTGACCCGTAGATAAATTGTGACGAGAGAAAACTTACGCGCTCAATGGCGTCCCGCTCTTCCGGTGTGACAGAAACGGCTTGTGTGCCTGGGGGCAGGTTGGCCTCATCATCCTCATCAAAGTCCTCACTCAGCAGCTGCAAGAACTGCTCGGAGTTTTGTCCAATGATCTGGGCAATCTGAGGGTTGCCAGCCGCAACCTGTTGCAGAATGGGCTCAAGCATGTGGGGCTGCTGCTGAACGAGCTGGCGAAGCTGCTGGAAGTGGGGGTTGCTGCGGAGGAAGTCCAAGCTGGCAAGGGCATCGCCACCAGCACCAGCGGCGGCCGGGGCACCACCAGTGCGAGCACCACGGGCACCACTACCATCACCGGCCTGGGCAGCGGCCTCGAACAAGTTCACGGGCTCCTCACCACCAGAGCCACCGGTAGCAGCAGGAATGGAAGGAAGGGAACTAGCAGCCTCCTGCTGTTGTTGCCGTTGTTGCTGTTCCTGCTGGATATTTTCAGGGATACCCTACCAGAAATGATTAGACCTGAAATTCATTCCTTTCCCTTGTGTGTTCAACTTACAGTCAACAGGTATTCAATAGCACGGTCAGGGTTGAAGTATGCAGCGCGCATGGCACGGTCGATATCGCTCCTTGCGAATCCCATGGCCTCCATCTGGGTCACGGCACTCTCAGCTGCGGATCCCATCGCCAACGTAGAGGGGTCGTTGAAGGCAGCATCTCGGCCAGCGGGTTGAGTACCACGGTCGGCGGGCGATGGAGTCGCGGGGACGGCGGGAGCTGAAGCAGCAGCAGGGGCAGGAGCGGGAGGAGCAGCAGGGGTGGCAGCAGGAACTCGGGCAGCGGGTGTGGAAGGGGCTTGGGCCGAGGCAGACGGGGCAGCCTTGGG
Organism: Penicillium sp. VS I D KN; assembly: GCA_019775415.1. Taxonomy (NCBI): domain Eukaryota; kingdom Fungi; phylum Ascomycota; class Eurotiomycetes; order Eurotiales; family Aspergillaceae; genus Penicillium; species Penicillium sp. VS I D KN. The sequence goes on from JACWFT010000004.1 coordinate 1,097,722, forward strand.
TTGCTTGAAAAGATGTCAGCGGTGAGGCTCCCTCGTACAGAGGGCTGTCCTTCATACCTTCGAAGGCAGGCAAACTAGGAAGTCCTTTTCTTGGATGTTGTAAGACTCCACTGTCTTGTCATCCTGCAGAATCTTTCCTGTACAGACGAAGATGGTTAGAGCTGCGGGCTAGGTCCATCAGATAAATAACGGCGGGAAATAATCGTATACCAGAATAGATGACCTTCGTGCGGTCTGCATCATAGCCACTCTTCACCTCAGCGATTTTCTCCTTGACTTGGCGAACCTGCAGTACAGTATCAGCCCCGCACTGGGTGGCGTTGGGTAGCTTGTTATGTTAAGAGCATCACATACAGTCTCGGAGGGTTCGGCCTCGATAACGAACTTCTCCTGCTTCAGATCCTATAGCCGTGAAAAATGTCAGATTAGTCTTTGATCGCCAGATAGAGAGGGATGGGGCGTATTTTGACGAACCTTGAAAGTGAGCTTCATTTTGGCACGACTTGAGGATGGAATGGGGGGAGAGGGAAGAAGGGGGGATGGAAATCCACAGAGTCAAGAATGACGGATATGGAGGTAGACGAGATGTGGTCCCAATGAATGTCCTGGTAGCAGTCGAGTACAGAGTAGATGAATGATGATGGCAAGCAAAAGAAGCCCCAGGCTCACCGCCCCACCCGGCCAACCCTCGGGGATTTCCATTTCCTCAACTTGGAACCACACGTCAGTCGGGATTGAAATCATGAAAAATCATCTTCCTGGCCTGATCGTGACATAATCTTATATTGAATCATTGTGACTAACACACTCAGACTGACATTTTTCACACTGAGATGGACAAAACAAAAGCTCCGAGGCGGCACGATCGCCCATGGTCATGGTATCATTCAGTGGTTGCCTGCAAGACAAGAGGACCTTACTGGCCAGGAGTCAACAGGACTTAACATCCACATGAGAAGTGGCTATGCTTGTGGCTTATAGCGCTCTAGGCCAGAAATCAAATGTTCGATTCTTGAATGACATGCAATTGCTTGCATCCGACATGAGCATGAATCAGGTACCCTTGTCAACTGACGGCAATTGAAGACCTTTATGAGGAATCAACCCAACCACAGTAAAAGCTTCCCGATTGGATTGACAAATTATAGATGTTGATCTCTCTTAAAGCCCTGCAAGGGAATACGGGGAGGTCCGATTGGCAATCAAGAATCCATCTGCGTAGATATGGAGATATAGGTCCACACCATCCCAGGAACCTGGCCAGCTCTACCAATCTCCGGTCACTTGTTCGGAAACGAGATACTTCAAAGAAGAATGGTCCAACCAGAGGGGAAAAAGTTCAGAGGAATACGGGAGATTTTCCGTAAGCGGATTGATATATCACATTTTAGCCGGAGATCGAACTACTCGATCCGCTACTTTGAGTTTCGGTTATCCCAATGGATGAATCATATAGATAGTTTCCCAGCTAGCGGCCTAATTAAATAGCACTATGGGGTTTTTCTGGGCTGGACCCATTTCGCCATTGTACCCCGGAAATGGGCGTCGATAATAGCACGCCTGCACGCCCATAACGATCTAGGTGGGTATGAGGATGCAGTGTGGCATAAGATAATTGCATTCAGAGATTAATTGCCGGTGCCTGGGATATGATTGCTGCAAGTGGACCTGCATATTAGAGCCACATACTATGAAATAGAGTATTGGTCCTTTTTACTAGCAGACCGCAAGTTCATGCAGTGGACTCCACTCGACAGATCAATTGTAGATGAACTAGAGTGAGCGGTCACTGACAATTGTACTCTATTCTATTATAGCTCAAAGGTAAATCTCTGTGTGTCTGGGCCATTGTGCTTGCTTATCCCGTCCCCGCAGACTCTAACCACTTTGCCGGGTTGATGCATCAGATCCGATCTATATGTCAAAATTTGACATGTTCAATGCAACCTGCATATCGTATGCTCGATACACTTTGCGGCCACGCCGTGTGCTTCGCCCCGTCCCGCTTGCTTCCAATCCACGCGAACTCCCATGTTCATAAATATGCGCATCCCCCTGCATATAATTTTGCTCGCAAGACACACCTTCCAGCGTTGCCCGTGGATGCTCAGACCTTCCCACGCTCTCTGAAGTGTATCTGGGTTCATTCTTTACTTTCGTTTTATACCATGTCTTCCAATATGCTGTTGTACTCCTTAGGAGGAGCTTCTACGTTTTCTGTCTTTGTTGTTACTATCCTTAATGCCCTCGCTTACGGGGCAGTCCAATCCTTGTCCTCTTCCACTCGGACCACTGAGCTGGCTCCTGTTAGTTTGAGTGCTGTGAGCTGTGTGGCATTGATCATGCTCACCTTTCTCGTGCATAAAGATGTTCGTCATAGCTATCAATGGCCTCGTTGGAAGATCGGTGTGTTTTTTCTGACGGTTGCATACCTGATCATTGCGGCCGGGTCAACTGCGGGAACTATGGCCACGAATCACAGCCTGTCCTCGCTATGGATTGCTCGATCAATCGTCTGGGGGCTTTCAGTCTTTGCACAAGGGTTCTACTGTGGATATTTGCTTGTGGTCTGCTTCCAACAAAAATCCGAGACTGCATGGCCCCGCTCCTATAATCTCTCACAGGAGCTCAAGGCCCTCCCTGACACACCAACTTCGGTCACACCTCCCGCCCAGGTCTCGGACCCGTATCCTGAGATGAACCGATTCGATACTCGGAGAGGATCTCTTCGCAAGTTTCCTCGGCGTACCAACCGAGACTCTGGGCTCAGCTTAGAACTATCCAAGCCGAAGCATGGCTCTATTGACACCACTTCCACCACATCTACAATACAGTCTCCAAGCGAACCAACCCAGTTCCAGGAATATAAAACCCGGTCTTTGCTCCGAGAGAATGGAAGCATCCGCAGTATGCCCAGTCTCCGCCACGATGTCTCCCGGCAGCTTTCACTGGATACCCTAGTCCAGCCTTCGCCAACAGCATCCACATTCCACCTAGACTCCCCAACCGGGTCTATGGAGACACTCACTATTCAAGAACATAATATTCATCCCCTCTTTCGATCTACAAGTCCTTGTCCCTCCCCTACGCCAACCCCGGGAACGAGGGTCAAGGCGTCCCCGTCTGCGGGCCAGACCATCACACACCAGACCCTGACTCGAATGCGATCCGCCCGATCTCTCCGGGAATCGCGACCAAGTCCATCGCCATTCCTCAGTGAAGAGGAAATGGCCCAGGCGCGGAAGGAACCCGATTCCGGGCTGTTGTCTTTCATTGATGCCGGCCATGTCCGGCGCAGTATCACGCAATATGAGAAGAGATATGACCTGAACGAATCTCCCTACGAGAACTGATTCCCCTTTTTCCTTGTTTTGTTTGGTTGATTTCCCCCATTTGGTTTCTGTTATTTTTTTTTTGAAAATTCTTTATTTTTTTTTGGAAAGGAGGTAATGTGATTTGATATGGCTGGTCTTGTACAAATGGATTTGCGCGATGATAATGATCTGGAGTCATTTTTCTTCAAATATGAGCTTTGGTTGGATCTGATCTGCAGTACGTTTCAAGACGTCCTAGTTACGCAGTGTTTCCTTATCCCACCTAAGCTGATCAACAATGAACCCAAACTCTGTATGATCCCCGAGTATAGCGGTGTACCCAGGCGTGGTACTGGTTCGGGCGTCCACGGCCGCGTTCGTCTTCACCAAAACCTCAAGTGGGTCCAGAGCACAGAGGGAAAGCCGGTATTTTTTTCTCTCACCAAGTGGGTGAGTAAGTATAGTCCAGAGAGGATAGAATGGAATAAGCTATAGAATACCAGCGTAACTCTCCCCCATCATCCACGGATATCATTGGGTTGAGGATTAGTCCGAGGAGTCTCGTGCACTGTAGACGCGCGGGAAAAAGCACCGAATCTCGTAATTTCCTATCTTTTCCTCTTTTCCCTTTTTTTTCTTATTCTTTACCTTACGGAGCCGATCTCTTTTAACCTATTCTTCCATGGGGCTTTGTTTGAGGTTAACTGTACTTGATTCCCACCCTTGCGTCCTTATTCGCGCGCCACCTGGCCCCGTCAAATCCTGCGCTCCGAGTAGATCCTTACGCCTTTCTTTTTCTCCTCTTCCCCATCTCATCCATTACACCTGGTAAGTTTTTGGTTTTCCTTTCGGATGGAATGGAGTATCGGGCATTCTGATCCAGCTGCCTTTCCCCTTAAATGTTCTTGTCCTTCATCTCGCTTCCCCCCAGCCCTGCGCATTCTACGTAATCTTGTTTTTTCCGCCCCCCTGTCTACCACTTGAACGTCTACACACCTGGTATCAGATGCGTCGCGTGGTATTCCCACTGTTGCTATTCTCTATCTCCAATTCTTCTAGTGAATGGTCGGCCTCGGATTATACTTCCCTTTTCTCACCCATTCCCATTCACTGTGCATCTTCCCTTTGGTCGCGGTTATAACGCCGTTTTTTACTTTTTCTCTCCCAATCTTCGCTCCCATTTTCTTCCTTTCTTTCCATCCTGGTTTCCTTCTCTCCATCCATACCAACCCTTGTGTTTCCGTCGTTTTTTTTTTCTTCTTCTTCTTCTATGATCTTCGTTCTACTCCACAATTCCTTGATCTTTTGTATTGCTGATCGCGGTTAGACTGGGTCTACCTGCGTGAGGCTCATTCCTCCCTTGGTTCCACCAGCCACTGTAGCCAACGCTAACGCCTCCATTCAAAGACCTCAGGATGGTGGGCAGAAGAGGAAAAAGAGGTGTCAGTGCGGCACATACTCCTAGCCTGGCTACGCGATCCCTCTCTACGCGTCGTGCATCAGGTAAATGACCCAAACCCCGGATATGCAATCCGTATGCATGTTTCTTTTTCTAACTCCCTTCAGTCTCTGTCTCAACGCCAACGCCCCGCGGGCGTGGGGGTGGACGCGGGAGAGGTCGCTGGGCTAATCGTTATGCTCGCGGTGGTCTCCCAGCACCTGTAGTGACACGGGAAGAATCCCCCATTTCTCATTCACTGATCATCAAGTTGAGCGTCCCTGGTGACCGGCTCGCTGAATTTGCGGGCGATGCCTCACTAGACGATCATGAGCCCTCAATGGCTCTGTCAGATATGAATGGTAAAATTCCGACAACTCCGCGTCGGCGCTCCAAGCGGGCCCTGGCGGTCCCCGAATCATCCAGAGAGACTCGTTCAGCTCGCCTCACAGCTCGTCAGTCAACTCGACTGAAGGGTCCCGGAGATGAGCTCGAACAACCCACTCCTAGCAAGGAAATGGAAGCAATTGAACATGACGACATGCAGAATGGCGAGTATGAGATGCAGCAAATCACGAAAGCTTCTCAAACGCCTGAAATTCTTGATACGTCTAATCACCAGGAAATTGATGATCCTCATCAGACGGAAGATGAGCCTGAATTGTCTAAATCAACGAAACCATCTTCAGATGAGGCTACTCCTGAGGTTTCCAATGTGACCACGGAGCTCACTTCACCTCGCCTGTCACGCAAGCGCAAGTCAATGGAAATGAAAGATGAGACTCAATCTCCTGATCCCATCCCGAAAAAGCCCAAGTTGGAGGAGGCCGAAGCCACCCCAGAGAGCACTCTCCAGAATGGCATGCAAACGACATCCCCGGAAACAACCCCGGAAGACGCGGCCATGGCGGATCCTGATGCTGAACCCCTTGTTGCCGCACCTGCCAAAAGAGGTGGCCGTGGTCGTGGCGGATTTCGGGGACGCGGCCGCGGTCGAGGCCGCGGTCGTGGCAGTCGTGGCGGTGCCATTGGGCCCGTTCGCTCGACGGCAGCCCGTGCAGGTCGTGCAGGCCGAGGAGGCCGCGGAAGTCGAGGAGGACGTGTCCGTGCGACTGCGACTGCAGTTCGACGAGGCGGTAAGAGGATCGAAGATGAAATCTGGGATAGTGAGAGTCGACGACGATCCCCTTCGCCCATTCCCCTCACTCAACCTATCAAGGATCGCCAAGAGGAACTGTCTGTTATCTTCAAGAAAGTGGGACAAGTCCAACAATTGGCATTGGCTGTACTCGCCGACCATTCTATGCAGAAGATTGCCAAGGATAAGAATGCCCACAAAGACTGTCCTGAATGGCCTCAGATACAAGTGGAACTTGCGGAGTTTGAGCGAAGGGCCATGAAACGCCTCAAGGCTGATTATGATTTCAATGTGAAAGCTTCTGAGAGGGTTTACCAGGGTGAGATCCATGCTGTTGAGCATCGAACCAAGGTAATTTTCCGTACCCCCTATTCATTTCAACTGGTTATTAACTTGCTATTAGGAACAAATTACAAACATACAGGATGAACTGTACTACATCGCCCGGGGCAAGTTTATTGAGTTGATCGCAGGCCAACGGGTCGCCGAAGATGATGAGCACACTGAAACTGATGGATCTGACCCTGATGCCGAAGAGCCGCAATATTTGTTCCGAATTGGCAAACCTGGAATCAAAGAAGTCCAACGTGGTTTCTTCTCTGAACATGCGCGAACACCCGAGGGAGCCGTTGCTTATTGCCGCGGCATGGAGACTTGGGAAGATTTCATGATTCAAGTCCGCATGGGTGTCGATGTCAACCCACAGATTCGAGCACTGAGCTCAGGAAATGATGCCGAGACCCAAAGCCTGATTGACCAGTCCATGCAAATTCTCCTAGAGGCATCCAAGACTGTCGGCGAGCAAGACACTGGCAGCAGGATCAATTCCGTTGATGGAGCAGCGGAGCCTGTCCCTCGAGCATTGTGCGCGTTGGCTGATATCGCTCTCGCTGAGCCGATGCCAACCCAACTGCCTCAGATGCGAACAGACCCTAATATGCCACCCTCTCACCGGCCTATTTTGTCTCAGCCGTCGCAAGCGCCCCCTCCACCCCCGAGCATGAGCCATGGCCCGACTGATCCTCGGTCATTCATTTTACCTCGCCCAACTCCAACCCAGCAACCTCGTCGCCTACTCCCCGCACGAGGCCAACTGGGTCTTCCTGATCCGTTCTCCTCTATGAATGGACCTCCTCAACTACCACCGCCTCCGGGTTCTAACTTCGCGCGTCTGCCGCTTCCAAATTACTTGTCTCCCCCTGGGCCTCACTCTCACGGGCCCCCTCCTCCAGGGCCTCACTCACATGGACCTCCTCAAGGCCCTCCAGGTCCCCCTGGTCCCCCTGGACCGCCTTCACTCTATTTCCCATCACCCCACGGACATGGACCTCCTCCACATGGACATGGGCCTCCGCCACCTCGCCGATATTAAAACATGAAAGATTGACGGCACTTTCCTAATCACGTCTCATACGAACCCACAATGTACTATCACCATCTCCCCCCAGTGGCTCAGCCACACCGAATGATTTCATTCGGCACGCCAAAAAGGAAATCCTCCAGGATGATCTCAAGAGCGGAGAATAACTCCGTGCTCTTGTGCCATCCTCAGATTCCCATTGAGCTTATCTCAATGCATACGACCGGTTTCCAATACCACAAGTCCGGATCGAACCACTTTTGCCTGCTTTTTCCCCCACGATTTCCCTGGATGTACTCTACTGCTTTTTACCTGCTTTTCAGCGTCGGTGTTGTTTTCCCCTGGCGTCTATTACCCTGGGCTTCGATCGGGCCTTTTGTTTGTCAGCAGGATTCAATCAAGAATTTAATCCTACCATTTTAGTCCTGAGTCTAGTAAATGCTTTGATCTATATGAATCCAAGTACCTAGTATTGAAAGACTTGTGTCCTTTCAGGCAGCAGGTAAGGCACAGATCAGGCTAGACAAAATCTAGACGTACACATTGAATCATCCAGAATGGTACTAGTCAAGCCCCATCTTATCGAGTCATCTTCCCCGTCAACATGAGACAAGATGAGTCAATCGAGGCAAAAGTACCGGGTACCTGACTTTTCTAGTAAAATACGAGCAAATCCGCGTACCGGTGACTAATCTTGAGGTCCAGCGACTCCACCAGCGGGGCAAAGCAAACCATGCATTCTGATTGGCCTGAGCTTTTGCTCTTTTTTATCTTCATCCCACTTCAACATTTAAGATCTGCTCTCTGCTCGACTTCACCACTCCAGATTTATCCTGGATTTCTGTTTACGACCTCCATTAATCAACACACATACATTTTCCATACCTAGGACTTCATTACCTAGGTTACTTGTTTACTCCGGTCCTCCCGCAAAATCCTTTCCTGTGATACCCTCGTCTTACGACAATCCTCCAGTATGGCTGTTCGCGCGCAATTTGAGAACTCGAACGAGTGAGTGAACCTATGTGTTTGTGGGAGGTAATGCGATGCGATTCTGGTTCTTGGCTTCTTTGCTAGAATGGAAGAGAACTGCAGAGCCGCGCTCTGCATGAAAGATCCAGATTCCAGTCTCGGCCGTCGCAGATTTCACGAGAAAAAAAATATTACCAAAAAATCATACATGTTCTAACATACTATACAGGGTCGGTGTCTTCGCCCGTTTGACCAATTCCTACGCTATCGTCGCTGTCGGTGCCTCCGAGAACTTCTACAGGTGTGTCATGGATCTAGGCCGAAGTTGAAATTTCTCAGCATATACTAATGGATCTTCCATAGTGTTTTCGAGTCTGAACTCCAGGATGTTATCCCTATCTGCCACGCTACCATTGCCGGTACCCGTATTGTTGGTCGGTTAACAGTTGGGTAAGTAAAGCCATCACATATAATATGATAAGATGTAAGAAGTTAATACTGACCGCAAATAGTAACCGCAAAGGTCTCCTCGTCCCTACCACCACCACAGACCAGGAACTGCAGCACCTGCGTAACACCCTCCCAGACGCGGTGAAGATCCAGCGCATAGAAGAGCGATTGTCCGCACTGGGCAACGTCATCTGCTGCAACGACCACGTCGCAATTGTGCACCCCGATCTGGAGCGTGAGACAGAGGAAATGTAAGCACCTCTCTCGAATCCATTAAACAGCGGTTTACTGACAATACCAGTATTGCCGACGTCCTCGGCGTAGAAGTCTTCCGCCAAACAGTCGCCGACAACGTTCTGACAGGTTCATACATGGCACTTTCCAACCAAGGTGGTATCGTCCACCCTAAGACCTCAATCCGCGACCAAGATGAGCTCTCCTCCCTCTTGCAGGTTCCTCTCGTCGCCGGTTCCGTTAACCGTGGTTCTCCCGTTGTCGGTGCCGGTATGGTCGTTAACGACTGGCTCGCTGTTACTGGATTGGATACCACTGCTACTGAGCTGAGTGTTATCGAGTCCGTCTTCAGATTGGGCGAGATGGCTCCTGGTGGCACTGGACAGGGTCCTAATAAGGAGTCCATTGTTGAGAGTTTCTACTAAGTTACTCTTTCCTTATGTTTACCTTTATTTTCAACGAATGGATCTGCATTGAATGAATCGAGAATTTTTCTATGAAATTTATGTCTGGCATCATGGTCATATTAGGCACTGTATAGATGCAAGTGTAGATATTGTATGAATGGCAACGACCTTGGCAAATAGTGCATTCTATGCTCTATGCAAACAAGTACAGTTTAACGCGTATGCAGTATAGCAGGCAGTATAGGCAAAAGTGTAGCAGTGTAGCAGAAAGTCCAACTCCTTGATTGCAACTATGATCGGGGTATTGATTTGCAAAGGACAAAAAAAGCATCGACCGAGGTCGAGCATAAATCGGAAAAAAAAAGAAAAAAAAAAAAAGAGATAAAAAAAAAACACAATCAAGAAGTGAATACCAAGAACACAACTAGATCAGAATTGAAATTTGATATCAATTCCTATCCAGCTATGCTCTCCTCTGCTTGTATTCCCCGCCTCGCGAACAATTACTTTTGTAAGGCTCATATTCTCTCCCCCTCGCTGATTTGACGCTGATTTGGATTGAATTAGAACTATGCATTACACTTCAATCTGTGAAGGCGGCATCTCTTTCATCTCCACATCTGGGTCTGCATAACCATTCTCATGCCCATGTCCATTTCCTGGTGAGTCTTTGGGTGGAGGTGGAGGTGGCGGTGGGGTAGGACCATCGTCATTCTCATTCTCCTTTGAGTCAACAGAATCCCTGGCTGGAGGTGACGGTGGAAGGGGAGGAGTGGACTTTTGTCGTTTAAAAGGGGAATTGCTTCCATCTTGACCCGGGGTAAGATGGGTTGAATCTGGATCTATACGATCGTGACGCTTGCGCTTGAGGGATGCAGATGCATCGTCGTCCATTGGCGATGTAGCCGTGCCTGTGCCAGCAGATGGCTCCGGCTCGTCGTCGGACATCTTTGCATCTTCATCCGCGGGTGTTCCATTGGGTTGGGCGGTGGTCTCGGACTTGCGCTTCTCGCGCTCCTTGTGCTTTTGTGCCGCTTTATCGAAGAAGGCGGTGCAGAACGATGTGACGGTTTGTTGGTGCTTTTCGCTGATCTTGGTTGGGTCTGAGACCTTGTTCCTCTTATAGTCGCTTTCGACGAGCTTCTTGGCTGTCTGTGAAAAGAGTTAGGAGTAGAACGGTGGACCGTGACAAGGATTGACATACCTCTTTGGCAAACCGCTTCAGATGCTCTTTCGGGATCTTGTGCTTGTATTGATCGACCACGGCTTTGATATAAGGGTGGAGCTGTAATGCCATTAGCGTGCGTGCATTTTAACAGTTTGATAAACATACCGTATTCTCATAAAGCTTCTTCTGCTTGTGAACATCCATCTTCTTCCACCAGCCCTCTTCCCGCTTTTTCTTCTCTGGTCGATCGGATGAAGGCTGAGGTGTGCCAGGGGTTACACTCTTCTGTTCGGAGGGGGTCGTCTCCTGGGTGTTCATGATCCCATCGATGATATTTTGCAAGATTGAATTGGTCTTGTTGAATGCAGGCTGACCAGACGCGGGGGCAGTCGGTCGATCCCATGTCACTTCTTGCGAGGCAGAGTAGTAATACATGCGCCCTTGGTCGTCCTTGGCAGTATACCATCCATCGGGCAACGGCTGCTGCTGCTGCTGCTGCTGCTGTTGCTGGCGATTGCGTCGATTGGGTCGAGGCTGCCGGTTATGAGACTCCCGTCGGTTCTTCGGTTGGCTTGGTTTGTGCGCCTCGGGTGATGGAGAACGACTGGCGGATCGCGGGCGCTGCTGCTCTCGACCAGACTCGCGGCGTTCGAATTGATTCACAGCTTGCTTGGCTTGCTCGCCCCGTTTCATCCGCGGAATGCGATACCCAACTGTCAGGTTGGCCCAGCTTGCCAACAACGCTGTCGCCTTCTTGGCCACTTGCTCGTCGGCGCATTCTGTAAGCGATCGGATGGTATCCTCAATCTTGGAGTCGATGATCTTGTTCCGGGTAAGCCGAGGGAACGTATCCAAGATTTCCAAGATCTGCCGCGTCACATTGTGATCTTCTTTCCACATAGAAAGCTGCGACTTGAGGATTTGATAACCGTGCATCTTGACGACTCGATTCCGCACCCGTTCATCCTCGCAGCGTTGAATTCGTCCTAGCAGCTTGACGGCAATCCACTTCTCCTGACACTGCATCAATGCCGCCATGACCTTGGTCACACCTTCCTCATCCAAAGACTTCGGTTGCACGCTGTCCACATACTCCTCGTCATCTTCCTCGGTCTTCTTCTTCTTCGGGCGCCGGGCCACCACAGTATCCCAACCGTCCGAATCGTCGATACCGAGGGCTTCAATCGTCGCATTCGATAGCTTCGTAGCGCGCTCCGTCTGGGTCCGACCACCGATAAAGCCTGTGCAGTTCGCCTCGCCGCAATAACAGGGCTGCGGATCGGCGCCATATCGATCCACATTGTAGTTAAAGACCAATTCCTCACCCGCCTGTATCGCGCGCTCCGCGAAAATGCCCATGCGCAGTTTCTCCCCGACCACCCATTTATCGACATAACAATTGGGATTGCACGAATGGTTGCAGAATCGGCCTAGATTTCCTCGTTTGGTCGCATCCACAAACTCGCCCTTGTTCAGCGACATGAAATAAAAGTGCTTGATACCCTGCTCATCATAATCTCGCATCCGTTTCCGAAACTGGGCCTCACCCACCACCTCGCCCACATATTCGTAAATCAACTGGTTCGGCTCCAGGTCGACTTCGGCTCGTAGTCCAAATCCCTTTTTTTCTGTTTTGATGACCGATACCGGCGCATACTGTTTTTTCTGAAACCGCTGGTTCTGACAGTCGGCGCCACAACCACAGTCGCCCAGGCACTCCATCTTCGTCCATCGGTTAATGCAATCGGAATCATCACCGCATGCCAGGTTTCGACCAGTTTCGGAATCTATTTGAATGGGGTCAGTGACATGGGACCTCAGGAATCGATGGTACATGGCAATGCCAGCCCCCTTGCCCCTCCTCACTCCCATCTCATTTCACGATCCAGAGAAAATAGAACTCGATCAAGAATCAAAAGAATAGAGAAACTCACCCCACTCCTCTGCACATTCGCACTCCATAGCATGTTCGGTGATGCCCATATATTTGTTTGCGTACCAGCACTCTTCAATCTGCGTAAACGTCGCTTTCGCATCTTCGGTGCTGTCAGGCAAATGCGAGAACAACTGCGGTGGCCTTGACACGATCTTCTGCGATGAACTCCGGGACAGCTTCGGGGGCTGACCGGGCTCCTGCTTGACGACGATGTCGCCACCGACTTTCTCCTCCACGGGTTCAGAATCCGGGGCCATATCAGGGTCTTCCTTCACGGAGTGAGAGTTCGGGGTCGAGGTCTGGCGCGGTAAAGGCGACCGGGACGTGCGCGCGGACCGGCCATTTTTCAAGGCGTCGCCGTTTGGTGAATCCATAGCTGCCTTTAAGTCATGTGAGTCCGTGCCATGGGCAGACATGACTGACACGGACTACGTGGGAAGAGAAGGATCAAGAGGAGGGAAGAAAAAGGACAAGTGAAGGGAAGGAAAAAGAGGTCAAATTCACTGGTGATAATATCCTAAAGAAACCACTGGCGCTATTCCGTGTCGCGCGCGCTCACCGCCCACGCGTAACGTTAACAACCGAGTTCTCGTTTGATTGCTTGGTCTTGACAACACGTCCTGGGGATGAAAGAGCATGAAGCTCGAACCATCTGAAAGGTATGAGGTGAGCTGGTGGAGATGCAGAAATAGTTGCGGCAGGTAATTTTTGGGGGGGGGTTTTTTGTCTACCACGTCCGTGAAGGAAGATCGCCATGGCTAGGATCGTCTGATAGAGAACCAAATGACCCCGAACCTATGTGTGTTCAGTGTGGATCATGGACCGCAGCTATAGATTCTGGACGTTGGAAGGATTTGAATGATTTGACGAGTGGACACGTTGACACGTTGACCCCAAGACTCCTGTTTCATAGATCAGAAAGGCATGCAGCGATCAAGCCACATGCACCGAATGAGACACGCCAGCGAAGAAGTGCAGAGGCGGACAAGTGCGTACAATGAGTGGATAGGGATGGCAGATGAATCTCGTCAGCAAAGCAATTGTAGTCTGGGCGTGAATCGATTGGACGAGAGGAAACCGTTGACCATAATGCAGGCAAACGGTGTCTGTGCTGAACCTTCAGTATAGTCGAATACTGGAGACTCCGGCCGGAAACACAGTGTACGGAGGATAGGAGTCGATGCGAACTATACGGAGGTGATCCGAACCATTGGGGTGTACTGTACCTGGTACAGGTACAGTACCCGCCCATCGTGGACGTCCAGGCCTTGTCACTCGAGTCAGGGCACTAGAGGCCGAGTACAAAGGCGAGTTTTATTACTCCGTATCATACTCCGTAGTGTAGTATTACAAGTGGATCGAGTCTAAACCATGACTGGCGTTAGCTTCAAACACAATCCATTGACCCAGTGCGCCGGAATAAACGCACGGTTTGGAACCGGAAAAAGCACTTGCTTCCCGCGATTGTACCTTGGCTCTGGAACTTCAATACGTGCAGATCCTGAATAACTACGCCGTACCTACAGCCATATGTAAGTAATAGGGGTTTGCCCCTCTTAATTACGTACTTTTGCCTTTGGCCCCTCTTCCCGAACCTACCAATGTTTGAGCCGTGAGTTAGTGGTAATTTTACTTTCGAAGTCTTCCAGAAGATATGAAACTTGCAACTTGCAAACCTGCACTTGTTTTTCCCCCAGTCCCTGCAGCTTTCCCGGTCCAACGCGTTGTTCCTGCGCGATCCCGGCTCAAGTCCGTGTTGACCAATTCGAGCCGGGAATTGAATGGACCGCGTTTTGTTTTGCTTCGACTTCCTCTTTTCCACTGGCTGAAAAGCCTTTCTTTTCTGTCTCTCCTTAACACCTCCTCGTGGGAGGATGGCCACTTAAGAATTCGCCTTTCTGCTTTTCTTTGGGGGGGTTTTCTTTTTTACTTTCTCTCGAGGGTTTTTGGAAAAAGTACCACCGTGGTTTATTTTTTTTTTTTTCTCTCTACTGGACCCGCCATTCGCTCCGATTGAAATCTGGGGGAGGTGATTGTGTGTTTTTATATTATATACATATTTTTTTGTTCTATTGTGTGCTATTGTGTTGTACTTTCTATACGGTCCTATCGTGCTAGGAAGTCCGGCTCCGCTTCCATGGTCTGGATATGTCGAATCCATCCGATAGGCCATGGACCGAGGAGGAGAAGGTAGGAACTACAAACACACAGACACAGAAAAAAAGACACCCAAACAATTGACTGACCAATGTATAGTATTTTCTGCTCACCGAGATCCTCAAAAAGGCCGGTATCCCATCCACTTGTCTGGTTCGCATGATCAATGAGAATCGCATTTCGCCCAATTGGGACCATATCCCTCTTCCGCCTGGTATCTGACCCCCGGCAATCACAATGGCAATTGCAACCAATCTCTAATGCTTCAATGGAAACAGGTCGCACCATGAGTTCCTGCAGGATGGCCTATGAGAGCATGCAAGCCCATTACCCTTCATATCCACCGGTTGCGACACCGGCGATGCCCACCCCAGTCCAGATACCTCGTGCAGAGGGAACCAGGGCATCAGCACCACCCATAGATCCCAACCTGCGCAAACGACCAATGTACGATAAACCGCGCGCCATTCAACCAAGACCCCCAGGGCCACCAGCCAGCGTCGCCTCGTACAGCAGTGAAAGTGGTACCTCAGCCCAGCTCTCTCCACGACTAGAAGGGACCCCCGGCGAGCCCCCGCGCAAACGGGGTCGTCCCAGCAAACTCGAAACAGAACGCCGCAAAGCCGCCGCCGAAGCCCGTGGGGAGACATACCCTCCCCCGAGACGATCTGGCTCCGGTAGACTCAAAATCCCCCCGTCCCCTAATAGTCCTGTTCCCCTCGCACCCTACGCGCATTCCGGTATCCCTCATCAGACGCATGGCTCGAATCCAGGGGCTGGCATTACCATTCCGTATGATCCTTCGGCTGGTCGTCCAACTGCCCCTGCGCCAGGTCTGCCGGGCCCCGAGGAACGCCGGGACGTCCCGACGCGCACCATGGGTCGAGAATTGCCCCAATTGCCCCGCCCCCAAGATCTGGGTCACCCTCTTCCCTCCCCACATGCTTTACAACTTGGCCCGCCGGATGCTATTCCCCGCTTCACGAGTAATCCTGGTGGTGCATATGGTGCCTCGGATCTTTTTTCGCCCGATAGTGGCCGGAGAGACTCGGTGACCAGTCGGGGAGATCCCACATCAAAGGGACAGGGACCTTATGATGGACGTGCAAGTTCTACCCCTGGCGAGAACCCTCGATAGCCCTGGATCTGATATGAACTGCAACTGAAACTTGATTTGATTTGATTTGACTTCACTTGACACCCATTGATGCGATGTTCACGATTCCTGCGTCGACAACCCTTTTGAAACATACACCCTCATTGACTTGACCCTCCCCAGCAACGATTCCATGAATCCATGAACAATAGAAAGCGTTTCTGTAGCGCTATTGTTTTGCGTTTACATTCACGTCTGCGTTTGCGTTTGTGTTTGCGTTCTGTGTCTGCTAGCGTTAGCGTTTGCCCTTCAGCGACACCGAGACTCGGCTCGTTTACGGTAATGTAAACCCGTCTCCAACGACACTCTTTCAATTCTGAATCCTGATTCCACGCCGATCCCATCCAATCTTCAATCCATTCAATAACGACGTGTCCATGATCCACGCTCAAGCTCAAAGATTACGGCTTCCCTTCATCTGCGGCTTTCTATGACCAAGACGAAACGAGTGTTATGTGATGCAGATACAGCTGCGTCATTTTCTCTTTGTTTATGCTTATGCTTAACCTGAAGCTTTCTTTTCTGTCTCTTCTCTTCTTCGACTATGCTTCTGGCTTTGATTTGATTCTTCTCTTCTCTCCTGCCCAGTCTAGCGTAATGTGACATGCACCCCAACTAACGAATGTCTTGCATGGCGACGGCGGCTTATTGATATTGAGCCCTTCACCTTTTTCTTCTCTGGCTACTTTTTGTTCTCTTTTTGGACTTGCATTCGATTCTACGGATCTGCGGGGTCTTGTATTATTTAATGATTTTATTTCATTTCTTTCTCTGCTGACTGATGATCGGCACTACTGTTCTGGTGATCCCTTTCTTTTTTTTCTGGGGTCTATTACGAGATTTTATGAATTGGATTTTCTGAGGACTTGATCAGTTGACTTCAGATCAGATTTATATCTTCCTTATACTGCCAAGGCAATCTTTTTTTCTTCATGAATCTTTTTTTTTATGGTGCCTGTAAGATGTGATATATAATGTACAGCGAGCTTTTTGCTCTTCTTTCATCCGTTCCAAGGTTATCAATCTTGATGAACATTTGAGACAAGGATGATCTTGTTATGTATTCCCAAGTATAAGGGTGGGTGTGGTAAAGCGGTGTACTCGAAATAGCATCTTGAGGTCATAGTGCCGATGTTGATGTTGGATATTTCCGACGACCGGAGCCCTGCAGTATAATAAATAGTAGGCAACAGAATAGGTTACACATTTACACATTGCGAACCATCACCAAGTTAATACAAGACTGATCTAAAACAACAAAAAGGAAAAGAAAAAAAAAAAAAAAAACAAATGGAGCAATCAGAAAGGACTGCTTGTGTAACCTTAACACCCAATAACCTTCGGAGCGCACTATGCACGCAAATGACCAGTTGACAGGTCCTCCATACTCATCGATTACCCCGAGACCAATGAAAACATGTCAAATCTGTTGGGATCTTCATGTTGCCTTCTTAGTATTCTTGCTGATGCATATTTCATCGGAATGCACACTACGAGATGATTCGATGGAGATCGATTGTAGAAAACTCAGGTTGGGGGGTAAGCCGCTAGACCAGATCGAGGGGTAAATATGCAAATGCACCAGTTTACATGAAAAAAATGAAAATACAGGGAACCGAAGCGAAGGAAAAGGAGGGGCAACAAAAATATGAACACAAGTTGAGGGTTATGTGCTGTACACCCCCCAGACCCCTACTGGGTTCAAACTATTCCCCCATTTTGTCACGAGCCCGACCAAGAAGTCGTCGCAACTGAGCCCTGGAGTCCTCGCTGCTGGCGCGTTCTGGAATCGGCACTCCCGTCGCCTCAAAAGACGACGCTTCCGGGTCTGGAAGGGATTGCGGTAAAATTGATGAAGGTGGATTGGATCCTCGTCGCTCAGTCGGAGGCTCCGTCGGCTGTTCTTGCTCCTGTTGCTGTGGAGTCCCCTCGCTATCCGCATCTTTCTGCTGTTCTATCTGGTTCCGAAGCAAGCTCACTGCTGCACTGAACGTCGAGGACGGGCCCTTGGCTGCCGGCGAAGAGTTGAACTTTCTGGTCCCGGTCTGCAAGTCAATCGCCTTTTCCTTGGCAAAGTTCATCACCTCATCTTTGTTCTCGATGCGTCGTGTCAGGTATACCCGGGGACCGCCACCGCGACTAGTCTGACTTGAGTTGGCATTGATCCGCTCAAGTTCCTGTCGATAAGCCGTGTCGTAAATGTCGAACTCAGCCGCTCCTGGCGATTCGCTAACAATATGCACGGGACCGACAGAGTCTGGATCCAGATCGGTCTCCATGCTATCTGGCTCAGCAACAAGAGGTGCTGGATCACTTCCAATATTGAGATCAGTGGGCTCCTGTGACGAACCCGTGTATGTGGATGGCCCAATGTGAAGATAGGGGAATTCTTCTTCTAGGGGATCCCGCGCATGACCCCGAGTGCCTTCAACACTTCGTTTTGTAGTAGCTGAGCTGGCTCGGGACAATGGCATTGGGGATCCCGACTGTGACTGTCTTGCCTCATGCGCGAAGCTAGCCGGAGATCTACCAGTGCGTATTGACCCAGAGTCTTTCCGCTCCGGCTCAAAGATACCACTGGGTCGTTTGCTCCCAACAGGGCTTTGACCTAGTCGAGACGAGCTCGCTGAGTCACTTGTCCATGAGTTGTCTCGACGATCTTGTCCAGCGAGCATAGGGTGTCGCCCGAAAGCCTTCCGAGGACCACCTCCGGACCCGTGGCTAATTCCAACACTTTCATCCAGTCCCACGACCGGAAACTCGTCGTCTGGATCCATTTCCATGGGTGGCTCAACAAAGTGCGCTTCATGATCTCCACCAAGAATACTTTGCATAGGGGCTGCTTTGTTTGGATCAACCAGACGTTTGAAATTCTTGACAGCTTTCATCTACAAGCTTGATTAAGAAACGTCCCCACAGATTGGATCAAAGTGAGACATACCAGAGTCATGACGTGTCCTATACTTTTAGTGATGGCGGCATTCATCTCTTCTTCGGTTGGCGGTTCAACATTGTGGGCCGTATTCTCTTCTTCAGACAGAAGAGGATCGGCTCCATTCATTGTTACCCAGGGGTGTTCCTGCAGATCTGTGAGAACAGTTCAGAAACCAAGTCGGGTCACTTACTCGCAATCCATGCATATCAATTCGCTTCGCTGGGTCCTTCTCCAGCAGACGGCTCATCAAATCTGTGAAACGCTCATCCGGCTCATCTTGGCATACCACCGGGTCGCTTCTGATGCTCTCATACAATTCAAAGATGCTTGCTTTCTCGAAGGGCAACTTCCCGTATCTCAAACAATAGAGAGTCACGCCCATAGACCAGATATCCGTTGCCTTTCCCGAGACATCGCCATGCCTTACAACGCATAACTCAGGTGGCAGAAACGCAGGGGAGCCAGCAGACTTAGCCGTGTACATGTCCGAGTCCTTCGCAAACATTTCCGATACACCGAAATCGACCACCTTGAGCACATCATCACTGGTGACAAGGCAATTATCCGGCTTGATGTCGCGGTGTACAATACCCTGCGCGTGTAAATATTCAATTCCCAAAATCAAATCGCGGAACCAGCATCGACAGAGATCGTCATCATAAGGGTCACACCGTTCCTCCAGTCCGACCTTCATCACAACACCCTTCTTACACATTTCCATGACCATATATAGAGAGTCTTCGGTCGGATCGTCCAGCACTTCAATTAGCGATACCAAGTTGTTGTGATTCAGCTTCTTCATGATCGCAATCTCCTCCTTGATCAGATAAAGCGGGTTTTTCGCATTCTCATTGTCGTCTTCAGACGGATTACGGTGCAATGGCGAATTGGGAAGATTCAGACCGGTGCCATGTCGTCGTGGCCCTCGTGGGCGTCGCAGCATATGCGATTGTGCGCGCTTTCTCAATCGGGATTTGGAGAACTCTTTCACTGCCTTTGCGTATACTGTCAGCACTCATTCTCGTACCTTTCGACATCAATCTGGCCTCCCAACGAGTTGCGATCGCGGGAGTGCATACATATTCATTCCCATACTGGTCAGCTGCCAGATGGACCGCGCCAAAGGATCCTCGTCCAATCTCTTGCTTGATGATGTATTGATTGATACGGTGTTCAGCTGTGCCATCATCCTGGCTTGTCGTATATTGGGAGCGAGCGTCCAGCGTTTCCTAACAACATGATCAGTCTCACCGAGTCTGTCACGTATCAAGAAACCCGCAACACCAACCTTCACCGGACGCCTTGTTCGGGGGTTTCGTCGCCGATGCCGATCAAGGCTCTCATAAGACGCGGCAGAGCTAGATTACATGGCAACATGAGTCAGTCATCCATCCCAAATCAAAAGACAATGGCTCATTTTTTTTCTGTCTTGGAAGCTTACTCGACTCGGGTTGGGGGTGGCGGTGGGTCTCCCGGCTCAAAACCTGGTGAGTCCACGCCAGGCTCCGCAGAGATCTCATACGGAGTCTCAGGACCATTGTCCATTGCGGGAGATATGTTTGACGAAATGGAGGGAGGAGCGAATGACGGATGAAAAGATGTGGGGTAGAAGAGGGGAGAGAGAGCGGGGGTTGAGATAACGCGTGATGCAGTGCAGTCAGCCTTACGAGAAAGCTTTTGATTTTAAACAAAGAGTATCAAAGAAGGAGCTACCTAGATAGTGTACAAGCCCTAAGTTAGGTGACACTAGACTAGAAAAGACCCCCAGGTCATTCTTTGAACTAGGCAGCGTCTTTACCTCTTTATCGATAAAGCATCTCTGAAGGTTCACCGCCCTGATCCCCTGAACATCAACAACCTTTGGCCCCCAGCGCTATCTCTCTCCACGACGAAGCCGCCATGACTGTCTATTCTTTCTACATCTTTGACCGCCATGGTGTGTGCCCTATAGTCCTATGAACTTGTATACCGATCTTTGGCTAACCCACTGATCCCATTTGTAGCGGAATGTATTTACAAACGCCGTTGGCTTCCGCGCCCGACGTCCGTCGCGGGCAAGTCCCAGACCCAGGGTGGACCAACGGGGCTCGGCCAGACAGTGAGAGCAAGCGATGATGATGCAAAGTTGGTCTTTGGTACCGTGTTTTCTCTCCGAAATATGGTGCGCAAGCTAGGAGGCGATGATGACAAGTATGGACCACCCCCATTGCAATTGCGGACTTCCGAACCCCAAGCGCTAATGGCGAGTCCAATAGCTTCATTTCCTACACCACCAACCAGTACAAGCTGCACTACTACGAAACTCCGACCAATATCAAGTTTGTAATGTTGACGGATCTCAAGAGTCCCAGCATGCGCATCGCCCTGCAGCAGATCTACATCAATCTGTTTGTCGAATATGGTTCGTGAGACCCGGTGAAGCCCGAACTCTTTTGCACAACCTCTCTGACTTGAATCTCTGATATTAGTGGTCAAGAACCCGTTGTCTCCGGTTGAGCACCCCGGCGGCGTGGGTGTCAACAATGAGTTGTTTGAGGAGTCATTGGAACAATTTGTGGTATGTTGCATCGCTTCATAATATCCATCTGCCCTTGTGTTGTTGACTTGTTTTCTGATCTGCTAGCAGACTCGGGTTTTGGCGTGATCGAGCGATTCTCAGGCCAAGCAGTTTCATGCTGCCAGTCCAACCATTTAGGGACTGATGTTGCACAACGGGTTCAAGTTGGGCCAGCCTTACTATATGACGGTCAACCACCGATTCTCTTTTTCCTCCACCGGAGGATTCGGACCCCGACAGCAGACAACGCACACCGCAATCTCTCTACGGGATCACTGTGGTTTCAAAGGTACCTGCACGGACGGCATGCCCAGCGACAAGAGCCCCATACCGCCTTTTTATTTTTTTCCCACCGTTGTGGCTGCCACTCAGTGCGCCTGGATCCCCACGTGGCGCGCACGCGCCAACGCCCTCTGGCTGGATCAGCGATTGTCATCCCCCACGCAAGCCTACAAATGGCTATAGCTCGCGTTTTATGAACAAGGAGGACAGAAGGCAATTGCAGACGGAGCGGGATAAATCGGAAGTCTAGTCGGTTCGATTGACACCATTATCCCGATTAATGACAACAATACATCAGAATACCTGAAACCATATATAGTCAATGATCAATTCTATAATTATACCAACGACCCGGTAAATCTTAGGTGGGTTTTACCTTAAACAGTTTGAACCTTTTTCTCCTCTCTCCCGCGCTCCCGAGAGTTACCAAGGTCTAGCTGCACAATGTAAAAAGCCGCAGTGCCAATCCTTTTCTAGGGCTAGCCAATCATGGCGGTTCAATGGTCCAATTGCCCTTATGGCCAAGGAAAGATAAAGCAGGCTCCTTGGAACCTGGCCCATGGCCCATGCACGGACTGAGCTCACGGCTATCAGAGCCCTTCGCAGACGCACATGTTCTGTGTGAAACAAAGAGACTCGGTGATCAAGATTTGGCGGTCTGCAGTAAACGCCGGGATCTCAATGTCCAAAGATGAACGAGCGACCAAGATTAATCCTCTATTATTATAGGTGGCTATAGTAATGCATGAGCATGCTATGATCACAGTTGTATTACCTTTGATATTACATGTACATGCTTGCAGGCGCTGCGCCATTAAACCTTCCAATAACCGGGCTCTGCTCTCTCGATACTACCTAGGGCAATACAACGTAGGGCAAATCAAGAAAAAAGCAAAAATTATACAGAAAAAGCAAAACTAAGCACGGCTAGGAGCTCCTGCACACTACTGTATGCAGGTCGAGCTGAGCTCAACTTATCTCAGAAAGCTCGCTTTTCAGCCCACGGACAATTTCGACCTGCATGTTACCTTTGTCCTACAGGATTGATAATCCCAATCGCCTTTGCATGTCAGTCTAATATCGCCTACTTTCTCCCTAGCGTTATGCGTTATAAGGGTATTTGTTTTCAAAAAGTTAGGTAATTGCTTCATGTATCAAACGTGGATCCACGTTAAGGTCAGCCCCCTCATCTTTTGGCTTTGTGGCTTTTTTTTTTTGTCTTTATCTGAATCTGGATTTCCTTTTATCTAAACTGGCGGTCAGCATTGTTTGGCGTGGCAGTGGGAAAAGCTTTGGCATGGGAGTTAAAATCCGGAGCTACGGCGTGTCACCCGCGCTTGTGGATGGTGGGGTGAGGGGCTGTCGTGTGCGAAGTTTACCATCAAAATTGAAAATGGGTTGAGTCTCCTAGGATCGTGACTGATATGGAATCGATATATACAGAAGATCAGGTGATCGACTTACATATGGACATCAACTCAATCTATCTAATTTGACGATACTCTATAGAGATGCCTATACAACGTACACTTTAGTGAAGTGCAGAGACAACGAAAGAGTGGTGGTAATAATGTACGGGGCTATTTCCCATAAAGAGCAATACACAGACGAGAGGCGGATATAGCCCCTCCTGAATAATCTGATTGGCGAGAAGAAAATGCCTCGTAGTGTGCTTTTTTGCGAGTGGAGAGACAGAGTAAAGGTCGGTTTCGCATGTGCACTCGGGTATAGAAGACCGAGGTTTGGTTGAATAAGCCTTCAGTGCGTAACTACCCTTCTATCCGTAACTCGTAATCCATCACCCGTGTAGGTCCAAGATCAAACACGAGAATCCTTGGAAATTGGAGCTTGACAAACGGTTGATGAGACTGGGTTACCCGCGGACTACCCCACTCGATAATACTGTAATACTCGTTTCTCTATAAGTAAAGAGACGGTGAAGCACACAAATCAAGCTCGATCGCACACTCGTGCAGTCCTGATAGGCTCCGATTTATCACTCACACGGTCATTGCTCCTACATCTGCTTTCTTTTTTTTCATGTTTTACTTTCTCTTTCTCTCCCCTCGTTGGACAAAATCATGTGTGTGCACCTTTGTGGTTTACCGAAACGAGATGCCGTCATCCAACCCGGATGACGCTACGAGATAGAGGGGGCGCACAAAACTAGCTTACACTTCGTCTTGACGGATGACTCCATCGCACAGGGACCCCACGCGGGCCTTCCTTGTGAGTAGCCCGATGAGGAGATGTGCATAATTTTGACCCCGTCACGTCGTGATCGTCCGGCAATATGTAGAAAGTGGGCGACTATGAGTTACAGAGGCTTCGGATGATTCGCGGGGTGAAGATGTCGGAAAGCCATCGGTGATCCATAGATGATCAGTGGAAATGTACAAAAATGAGATTGGTTCCCTATCTCCCTGAGGAGAAGTCTTGGCTTGCTTCTACTGGATATCAATTCTATTGTAGGAACCAATACGGCTTTGTGCTGTAGGTCCAAACATGAGATGCATAATGTACTTGCCTTATACGGAGTTTACATCCTACCTCGGGTGTATCGTTTCAGATTCATCTCACCTCCTCTACCATTTGAGGATCCCTGGGGTAGATGTCAAGGCCATCGAACATGGGGAAAGGCGCTTAGACAGTGCATTGTCCCGTGGGGTAATGGGTAATGGCGTTTTTCGGAAGACGAAAAAGATAATGACTTTACCATCGGACCTGTACCCCTCAAAACCCAATAAACAGTAACAAGTGGCCATGCTAGCGCCACAACGCGCACCCAGCGCATCGGCTCTTGTTGCTGGTGCGGGGCCCCGATCGAATCATAGTTGACGATATTCGTTATGCAGAGGAGCTGCACAGCCTCACTCGCCTCAACTTTATGAGAAAGCCATTGGATTCGAGGAAGCCTAGGATAGCCGACATTTGCGAACCCCTCATTTTTATTATTTTTATTTTACAGTTCAAAGGTATACTTCGACGTCACAGGGAACATGGAGAAACCGGGAGGTTACGTGGTTCTTGTCGTGGTTGAATCAGGGGGGACGTCATCGGAACGGATCGGCCTGTTAATTTCGGGTCTGGCGAATTGCTTAATCTTTCTTAGCTGCGAACACGGAAGACGACCCAGCGCCGGAACCAAGGATCTGCCCGGTTCTTTGTAGGAGGCCGGAGGGCGGAAAGGAAATAAAATCTCTCAAGTACTAAGGACCTGAATCCACACCACTAGGGCAGGAGGGCATGCGCCACTTGTGGTACTCGGTACCAGGAATGTACTTGGGGTATTGCATGATGCTACCACACCATTTCTGATCTGTAAGGGAACCTCTTAGAATGATTGCCAATTAGGAGATTACTATAATTAAAGAGAAAAGGAACTATTTCTCCTCCAATGTGGGAGGAAGATATGTCCATTGAAAAGGGCTGAAGTCTGACATTACATTGGTCTCAGTGTATTAACAATACGTCGTGATTACCACGGTTGCGTCCACCGGAAATTTATAATTTTGATTATGTAGGACTCTGCTAGAATCAGCCTTAATAATCCACGAAAACCAAAAAAAAAAGAAAAAGTGGAATTTCCAACCCCGTAAATCTCCATTACAAGCCATACACATCCATACACAGAAACCGTTTCCCCGTGGTATTTCAATGTGCTCGCTCCCGTAGCATCGCCAATTTTATCCCTCGTCTCTGCCACTTTTTTTTTTCTTTCCTCTTGATTCTTTTTTCTCTTTGATTTCAAAGTCATTATTATATGTGATACCTACCCTCCATAGGGCTGGTTCTGGCTCCAGTGCCATTCTTCTCTTAGTCCTACTTATATTATCTAAAGCGTTTCCCAACGTTAACTGGCGTCACTTCCCTGCCTCAGGCAACAAATCGAGGCCAACTACCGCTTTTTTTCCCGCCGCTCGCCGACGCTTGTTTCGTTCGCCCCGTTTCTGTTTCTGTTTCTTCTTCTTCTTCCTCCTTGAAAGGAACCGATTTCACAGATTCAGTCAGAGCTTGCATTTTTGCGCAGCAAGGCCGCCTTGCGAGCTCCGCTCGTCTCCCACATCCTCTCCGGGGACGACGTGATTCTTTGAACCTCGACATCTACACCTCCCTTTCGCCTCCCCCCAAAAATTCATCGCACATGACTCCAGTTCCTCCCTCACCTGTTCCGTCTGCAGTCTCTTCTACCGCAAACTCTCAACATTCACATGATCCCCGGGATGGAGAACCTTCGGTAACACGCCCTCTAGCGGGCATGCATCTGTCCGCGGCGAACGGGGATGCTCTCCCCCCACCGGCATCCCCCGCCACGAAACCTCAGAAGCCAAATATGGCTTCTCGTATTTCGCGCATGTTTTCCACTACGGGCAAAACAACGCCCACTCTTCACGACAGACACGACATCAACCGTGATCTATCCGACAGCAGCTTGGACAGTGTCCAGCCACCACCCAGTACCAAAGAAAAACCAACCTCAAAACCGACCACCCCAGCCAATTCCAGACCTTCCTCTCGCACTCCCTCTCGCCAACCCTCTCTTAAAAACGAACCCATCGAGGAAAAGAAGAAGAAAACGATTACCGGCAAGGAACAGAAAGATGGCGTTCCCCCGCATAAGCGTTTCGAGATCCTCAGTGAAGCTCTCGGTAACCACTCCCATCACCTTCGGAGCGCCAGAAGACAAGAAAAATTGACCGACCTCCTCCGTGATATGTTGGGCGGTGGCCGAAAGAAGGGTGGGGACGACCACCAGGTCGATGAGCAGCAGCTCTCACTCATGTCGACTTGGATCGACCAGTTCAAAACCGAGCGGGACAAGCTGGCCCTCGATAAGAAGGGCGGCCCCAACGCCACGGCATCCCTGGTAGATAAGTACGGAAAATGCCAGGAGATTGTTGGCCGCGGCGCTTTCGGTATTGTCCGGATCTCGCACAAGGTTGACCCGCAGGACTCCAAGTGTGAGCAGTTGTATGCTGTCAAGGAGTTCCGCCGCCGACCCCAGGAAACCGCCAAGAAATACCAGAAGAGACTCACATCGGAATTCTGTATCTCTTCCTCCCTTCGGCATCCGAATGTTATCCACACCCTCGACCTTTTACAAGATGCTAAGGGCGATTACTGTGAGGTGATGGAATTCTGTGCTGGTGGCGATCTCTACACGCTGGTCCTGTCAGCTGGAAAACTCGAGGTGGCCGAAGCCGACTGCTTCTTCAAGCAGCTGATGCGCGGTGTCGAGTATATGCACGAGATGGGCGTTGCCCACCGTGATCTCAAACCCGAAAACCTGCTCCTGACGACCCATGGTGCGCTTAAGATCACTGACTTTGGTAACGGTGAATGTTTCCGTATGGCCTGGGAAAAGGAAGCCCATATGACCGCTGGTCTCTGTGGATCTGCTCCCTACATCGCGCCTGAAGAATATGTCGAAAAGGAATTCGATCCTCGCGCAGTTGATCTGTGGGCCACCGGTGTAATCTACATGGCCATGCGCACTGGACGTCATCTTTGGCGTGTGGCTCGCAAGGATGAAGACGAGTTCTACCAGCGTTACTTGGAGGGACGCAAACACGAAGATGGTTATGCGCCCATTGAGACGCTGCATCGGGTAAGCATTATCCTATATTGGATTTCTAGTTGGATCATCCTCCTAACAAGCTCTATGCAGGCCCGTTGCCGCAACGTGATCTACTCCATTTTGGACCCGAATCCTTCTCGCCGTATCAATGCCTCTCAGGTTCTCAAGTCCGAGTGGGTTCGGCAGATCAAATTGTGCAAGGCAGGCGAGGAAGGGTTTTAAAGGTTTCACACACCTTTGATTCTTTCGGGGAAAGGGGGCTTGTTTTGATTCTGATGTAACCCTTCCCTTATACGAGCATCTCAGGGCGGTTCTTTCTTTTGTGTTTTAGACCCTTTCAAGGAAGAGGCGGTCTTCGTCCTTTCGAATGCTCCTCATAGACAGGAGGCCCTTTTTGTTCTTTTCGGTCATTTGATCCGGCGCATTGATATATCCTTTTCAGCATGTCCGTTGATTAGCTTTTTTTTCTTTCTCGTTTACGGACGTCATGTTTTTCACGTCAAATGCAACGAAGAGTCATGACTTTTTTTTTTCCCTTATACCTCGAGTCTGCAGGATTTAACAGATATCGAGATGACGGCGTTGGGTGGGCTTTTTCCTCTTTTTCTTTCTCTATTTCACTCTTTTTCTGGGCTTGTATTTTTATATGATGAGCGACTGTACTGTTGGAAAGTTCCTATGCGATCCCAACCGAGGCTATGAGGATGTGTTTATTATCAACACGCTATATACCAGATGCGCCTGTACATAGCAAACCCCAATGTGGATTTCATGACATACTAAACCTTCTTTACTACACAATTGCTTAGAAATCATATTCTCACCGTATGACCTCGTAAAAATCAGGCGGCCTGGAGTGGGCGTCCGTGTCTTAGGTTGATGACATCAGGTTACAGAAGTGGCACCAGGGCCATGCCAGGTCCACAGCCACAATTTTACGATGGAACGCTCAACATCCGGTTGTATTCAGCTCGTACGGACTGTATAATACCGCCCAAGATTCGTGTTTACCGGACTTTATACTACTCACGCCCCCTGGTAAGCTTTCAGCCCTCGGTTTCCGCCCCGACCCCAATCTATTCTAAGCGATCGACACAGCCTTATCAGAACTGATGCAATATTGCGTATAGGCACTTTTAGTCTTTGAGTTATCTTCCCCCAATACTCACGGTCTTTAGACTTGAAAATTCGACTTGAATGTCTGTTTCCACTATTGTCTTGGCGCATCTCAACTGTCTTTAGGCATCTGCATTCCAGTCTCGGCGCCGGCGGATATGGCAATGCAGAAACGCTGTAATCCTTCAGCCTTATACAAGTTTATATTCATGCGGTGTATCGACGGTTTTAGAAAATATATCCAATAGAGAATTTCTATGCCTGTTTGCCAAGACATGAGATCCTTACATACCAGCCCTGAAGTTCGTGCAGTTTTTTCTTAAGCAAATTCTATACTTCATCGTGACGTAGCCGCATTCGGATACATTACATAATCCAGCCACGCACCGCCACACTTGTAAGGCAGACTTCGGACTTGGTTGCTCTTCACGATCAACGGGAGATCGCAGCCAACAGTATTCTTCCCTCAGAACCTGGATACTTTGGTTTTGCGATTATCACATTATCAACCTTTCTGGATCTCAATTTGAATACCCCGCCCCTTTCATTAACTACAATCCGATACTGCCATCATGTCTTGGGCAGGTACGCATCCCGACAACCCCGACAACACCTCGGCCTCGAGAGTCTTTATTGATAGGCACTTGGTTATCTTGTGAGAACTATGCTAAAATTAAGTTGTTTGATTCAGGGTTCAAGAAGAATGTCAACCGCGCCACCACGCAGGTTATGATGAAGACTGGTAAGTTCGCGGAATGCTACCCCGCAGAATCGCTGCCCGATCGCGACGACCACCGACGACCACAAAAGCAACTGCGATACTAATTCGAGATTCAACGGTCAGGCCATGTGGAGAGAACAAATGATCGCGACTATGAGATTGAAGAACGGTATGCCCCGAGATATGCTCTTGGGTTGGACGTTAGAATCTGACAAGTCGCAGGCGCTACCGGACCATGGAGGCAGCCGCGAATCGGCTGCAGAAGGAGGCGAAAGGATATTTGGATTCGCTGCGAGGTGGGTGCTGGACACTGTTCGAATTAAATTGGAAACAATACTGACTGATTTGGCGATATGCAGCCATGACTGCATCACAGATGCGCATCGCGGAGACAATTGATGCCTTCTACGGTGATGCCGGAACCAAGGACGGCGTGAGCCGAAGCTATAAGCAAGCCGTGGAGGATCTGGATGCCGAGACTATCAAAGCTTTGGATGGACCATACCGGTACGATCCCCGCATGAAGGCTCTTATTCATCAAGACTAACACAATTGTAGGGCCACCGTCCTCGATCCCATTTCCCGCTTCTGCGCCTACTTCCCCGACGTAAACGAATGCATTAAGAAGCGCAATCACAAGCTTATTGACTACGATTCTATGCGTGCCAAGGTCAAGAAGCTGGTTGAGAAGCCCGACAAGGATGCTACCAAGTTGCCGCGCACTGAGCGCGAGACCGAAATCGCTAAGCAGGCTTACGAGCAGCTGAACGAGCAGCTTTTCAATGAGCTGCCTCAGCTCATCGATCTCCGTGTGCCTTACCTGGATCCCAGTTTCGAGGCTCTTGTGAAGATTCAGCTGCGCTTCTGCGCGGAGGCGTACTCGCGTATGGCGCAGGTGCAGCAATATCTGGATGCTGAGACGAGAGACCAGTATGCTCGTGGTGATCTTGATAATCGGGTTGAGGAGGTGCTACAGGAGATTCGTGATTTAAGTATTGCTGGCACTGTTTAAGATGAGATACGTTAAGCATAATTGGGGTTCACGAAGCTCGAATAGCCTTTCGCCGAGACTACGTGACCTGTTTCTTTTCCTTGTTTTTCTGTTTCTTCCAGCCTTGTTCATGTACATGATCAGCCGAGCTATATCGGTTTATCTTTTTCTTTGTTGTTCCCGGAGACAAAAGGAGTTCTATTTCAGGTGCATCGCTCATGGGTATCAACGCTCGATCCAAATCACATCCAACCAGTATAATACAAATCCCTAATGGATCAGAGATATCAGAGATCATAGAAAGAGGTCATCACGACTTCTCTACCTCAGCTCTATACAATTCCTCCTCCAGAATCTCCACAACAGGATCAACAGCCTTCTGCACAGCTGCCAATTCCTTCGCATCCATCTCTGTCAACACATAATCGGCGACAGCATTCTTCGCCCGACTATCCGGCCTACCAATCCCAACACCAATTCGCAAAATAGACAAATCCCGCGGGGATTCATTCTTCCCACGTTTACCCTGACCCTGGTTCACAGGATATAACCCCTTCCCTCTTAGACTCTCACAAACACTTATCAACCCCCGATGACCCCGTAGACTAGAAGCCTCAGGTCCACCCCGCTTCACCCGCACTTTGCCCAACGGTGCCTCGAGCTCGTCGTGCAAAATTACCAGTGTAGCGGGATACTGTGCCTGCCCAGGTGCAGATCCAGAGGGTACCAGCCCAGTTAACCAAGGTGACAAGGAAGGGCCCTGCCCAAGGACCTCATCCTGTTTCCCAAATGACTTCACCATTTGGCGTACTAGTTTCGGGCCCGACTCGTTCATGAAGGATGGGCTATACCATGTTGTGTAGTATGCGCCGATGGGGGGTTGTGTTTGCGCATCGCCAGGGGTGGATGTCCATCGCGCACGGAGTCGGGGAAGAAGATCGTCTAGCAGGACATGGCCTGCGCTGTGTCTTGTTCGGCGGTAAGGGCCTTGGTTGCCTATTGAGGCTATGAAGAGAAGGCGGCGGGGTGGCCCTGCTGCAACAGTAGCAGCAACAGCTGGCATAATTGCTTCTGGCTGGTGTTTGTGTTTATTAATCGCAACCGGGTCCAAAACCGGATCTGGATTCGATTGGACGGAAATGTCGGGTGGAGGATCCCTTTGCATGTGTATGATTTGATTTTTTTTTATGGATGGAACTGGAACCCGGCCGTCTGGATCAGGGACGGGAGATCGTCTCGTGACTGGCCTCGGAGGTGCCGCTGGTCCTTACCGGATTGGGTAACCCTGGCGGGATGTGTGAACCAGACTGTCGGGTTTCCGGTGGGGAACAAGTTTTTAGAAAATGGGTTCCGGGTGTTGGGTCTCTGGGTTTTGGGGATTGTATCCCGAGGGCGTGGTTCTTTATATGATCTGTGGGGCTATAGGATTCATGGGCCTCAAGGGGGAGAATTACTATAAAGTATACGGAGCACCTACATGTACATGTTGGCAGACAAGTTTCGCAAACTTTCCTTGTCTTGTTAGCGCTTGTGATACTCGGAACCGCGGATCAGAAATCGTCTGTGCTACTTAGTAACGTCTAACCCTTCAATTCAGGGGCTTTAGAGCGAAATTAAATTAGTAGCAATCCAAATGAAGTCGGACATTAACGGTACAACGGGGGAGGTATAGCGGTGTATACTAGGGCTACTCACTCATGGTGCGTCTGCTTATGCAAACATGATCCAAGTCTTCGGGACCAATTAAAGAGATGCCCCTATGGAGTGCAAAGGATACTATACTTCATATGTACATAGCTGCATGCCCTAGGGAACTTAAGTATTCCCCTAGAAAGTTCTTACAAAGACACAAGGAGCTGTCATGGTCGTATAGTACCACTGTGTCGGGTCGAGGATGTGGTACCATTGTGTACACCGTGGGCATGGATCCACCTGTACTATACACATGTATAACCGAATTCGATATCAAATCATGAGCCCTCGGGCTGTCGAATACAGGTCATTTCTACACAGAGTACGTTGTACCTAGGACGCCGTATATCACCCATCCTCACTGGTTCATCCCCCGTGGATCTCCCCGGTCCACTTGAGCTGGTGAACTCCGGGCATGCGAACAGTGAATCCAAATGTCCACCTAAATTTGACTTTTTATTATGGGGCAAGGACCAATTCTAATTTCCCGGCTTTCGGGATTACTCCAATCACTTACGCTTCCTCGTGCTCAGAGTGCCCGAGTCTAGGTGGTCAGTTTTGCCTTTTAATCCGTTCTCCCTTCTCGTGGCGGGTGTTCCAGTCTGTCGGGTTATCTTCTCTATCATTTTTCCATCTTTCCCTTTTCTCCTTTTGTATACGGGCTATGCAGTGACGTATCATCCGTGTTGGTCCGTCTCCACTATATTCCGTCAAAGTTCCTGGTGCTCATGTTAGGCGGCTGTTCGCCCCTCTTTCGCTTCTGACATTTGAGCTGTGAATTGTGTGGGTTGCGTTATACCGAGTGTGGGCCAGATTTACAATATCGTTCCCTGAGCCACTTTTGTGCCGTATACTTCTCACACCCTAGGAGGCATTTTTGCTAAATCTGGGGTGCAAAATACTCTGCAATATTTGTCCAGTTGATCAACCCGTCATGTTATGGACGACATGCCCATTCAGCCAGAGGAGGACCCCGGCCCTTCTTATACTCGAGAAGCGTCCCTAGAGATTGAAGCGGGGAGCTCAGACCCAGACCCAGAGTCGGACTCGGAGTCGGCCTCAAGTTCGGACGGAGAGAAATCAATGTAAGTGGTCATGTTAATAATGAGAAGTATCCTAGAAAGAAACAACCTGGAGGTCCATACTGATCAGCAATAGAAAATCAACCCGATCTTGCTTATCTCAAAACCTTCCGCACGTGGAGGAAAATGGTCGCCGTTACTGCGACGCAAACTACTTCATGCCCAACGACGAAACAGAACTAAGCCGCTTAAACATCGTCCACCAAATCTACCTCATCCTCTTCGAGGGCCGCCTAACACTAACAACATTCAATACCGACTCCCCCCGCATCCTAGACATCGGTACCGGTCCAGGCGACTGGGCCATCGAAATGAGTGCCGAATATCCGAATGCCACCATCGTCGCCTCTGACCTAGGCATCTTCGACTCAGGAATCGGCCACGTCTCGCTTCCGAATGTCGACTTTCAACTTGCTGACGCTCAATCCGAGTGGACGTACCATGAACCTTTCGATCTTATTCACATCCGTGGTCTTTCCGGTGCCTTCAGGGATTGGCATAGTATCTACCAACAAGCTTTTGCACACCTAAGACCGGGCGGGTATATAGAGATTGCAGATACTGATCCCGCAGGGGATACCGTTGCAATCACTATCAATCCGGATGAAGAGAATGAAAGTGGCGAGGGAAATATCAATACGCCGAATTTACGAACTTACGCCTCTGCCCTCCGTGTCTCAGGCGAAGTATCAGGATGCCCACGAGATCTTCAACACCTCCGTAAAGAATCACTGTTAGCAGCTGGGTTTGACGATATCACCGTCATCGAGGAAACTTTCCCGGTTGGACTATGGCCGGAAGATCTTCATGACAAAACACTGGGGAAAATGGCACTGATCGCACTCCTGGAAGGCTTGGAGGCCCATGCGCTTCGTCCGCTTACCAAACTCGCCGGGTATACACTTGAGGCTGCTAAGGAACTTTGTGAGAAGGTCCAGGAGGAGGTTCTTGCTGCTGAGAAGATCACCGCTAGAGTGAGAATTGTTACGGCGAGGAGACCAATTTCTTTTGAGCAACGGAGAGATGAGGTTTTCGCTAGGGCTGCGGCCAGGGCTAGGGCTTTAAGGGGAAGGAGAGGTGATTTGTAACACATCCATGGATCCTGGGTTGGCCTACGCGGTTATGTTTAGATGGAGTTGTGTTAGGGTTTGGTGTTTGGTTTACGTGCATACAAGTAGGTCATTGACCTGGTTGTCTCAAGTCATAGCGAGAAATTTAGCATTGCATAAATTGATACCAAGGTTGCATTAAGATCACTACTTATACTGTGGAGCTGAACACATAATGATATCTAGTAGTTGACGACATTATGTTCATTCAATTCAAGTATGTAAGATGCCCAAACCCATTTTAAATACTCCCCGAACCCCATGCAAAACAAAGCAAATGGATAATCACAGTTGGAACTTCGTGCGCACCTTCTCCATTCCACCCTTCCACTCCCATTCCTGTCCACTGGCTCGCTGGATACCCTTATCCACACGACGCAGCTTCAGGGTGAAACGTGGACCAAGCTCCTGCAGACCAGTACGGATTCCTTCCACACCTGCAATTTCCTTGCCATCGGCTCCAACCACGGCCTTCTCCGTCTCCCGCTTCTCACGGAAGACATAACGGTGACGGCGCACAAAGATGTAATCGCGCTGGTTGTGCAACGTCACGACCTGTCTACCCTGGAACTCTGGACGAGAAGGGAACAAAGTTCGGAAAACGTGCGCGGTAAGGAGACCGAGCGGAGTGCGGAAGTTGTTCAGAATCAGCTCAGGCCAGTGTTCGGTTGCTTTACCGTGACCGGGCAACCGCTTACCCTCGATCCAATTGCTGATGGAGAAGTGGAATGTAGGGCCTTCAGGCAGGTGCACCATTGTCATACCGCTGGGCTTCTTCTGGTCCTCGTTCAGCACGAGCACGGTGGTGAAGTTCCGGTTGGCGGCGAACTTTGAGATTTCGCGAATAGAGAACTTGTGCGAGTAACGGTGGGCAGTGCGGCGAATGTAAACACTGTTAGGGAAGAAGTCGGTGAGAGTTTCGGCTTCCTTGTGGAGAGTCGAGTTGAGGGAAGTTGTGATGAGAACTTTAGGCGTAGGAGCAGGCTCCGAGGAAAAGAGGGTGGGGAATTTGGCGGCGAGAGCTTCGGGCGCAAGGTTCAAGTTCGTGCTTTTTGTCGATTGTGTTGGGCTGGTAGCACGTTCGGTGGCAGTGCGCAGTGTCGATTTGCTTCGTCCGCGGCTGGCGTTGTCTTCCTTTTCATTATCCTCATCCTCGTCCTCATCTTCACTGTCGCTCGCAATCATACTGTCGACCGACTCGTTGTCGGACTCAGGTGCATCGCTATCGTCCTCTCCTTCCTCCAAAGGTCGGTTGAGCTCATCCTCTTCTTCCTTCTTAGCGCGCTTGATGCGTTCGACGTCAACACTGAGACCCAGACCAGTCTCCTCAGCGTCGTTATCGGCCTCATCCCAGACTCGCTTACGGTCGAGAGTCAAGGGAACATTGCGCTTCAAACGTTCCTCCTTCAATTTGGGGTTCTTGGACTCTTCCTTCTTGAATGCATATCGCTCGGCTCGGCGCGTTGAGTCCTTCTCTCTCTTGCGCTTGATGTGCATCATTTGACGACGCATTTTGTTGGCAGGCTTCGACTCTTCGAGTCCCGCATTGGGAGGGGGTCTACCCCGACCTTTCATGCCCATTCTTGCTGAGTTGTAGATTTGCGGAGTGGTTGAGCTTGACCGTCCGATAACGTTTTTTTTTTTCTGCAAAGAAAATAGATTATCACGGAAGATCTTTTCCCCGGGCATAGGCGCTCCGGCCACGAAAGCTGTTGATCCCTTTTCGATTGGAAGTAAATTGTGCTAAATAAGCAAGTAAAAAGTCAAAATCAAAAGCGCCTTGTGCATTCTAGTCCTTATTCACTGCTCAATTCTTGTACATTGATTGTTTTGTTGTTTGAGTCAGGCAAGGGTGTGCCTGGCTTGATTGGATGACTCAATTGCTGCCGCGACTTTTCCCCCGCTCTGCTTTTTCCCCTCCGTCCCTCCTCAGGACTTTCACATCAAAGACCGCGCCCCCAAAGTCTTCCAAACGAAACCCCAAGATGGCTACCGTCGCCACCAAGACCGGCCAGGATGTTGACCGCAGCGTCCTGGACTCAATGCTTCGCCGTCGCATGTTCTACACCCCCTCCTTCGAGATCTACGGTGGTGTGTCGGGTCTCTACGACTATGGCCCACCTGGAACCGCCCTGGTCGCCAACATGACCGACTTGTGGCGCAAGCACTTCGTCCTGGAGGAGGATATGCTGGAGGTCGACACCACCATGCTCACCCCCCACGACATTCTCAAGACTAGCGGGCACGTGGACAAGTTCGCCGACTGGATGTGCAAGGACCCCAAGACTGGCGAGATCTTCCGTGCGGATCACCTTGTGGAGGAGGTCCTCGAGGCCCGCCTGAAGGGCGACAAGGAGGCTCGTGGCCAGAAGGTTGTCGTCGACGAGGAGAAGGAGGCCAAGAAGAAGAGAAAGGCCAAGGGTGATAAGAAGGCTGTTCAGTTGGACGATGCTCTCGTCAAGGAGTACGAGGAGTGTCTGGCACAGATTGATAACTTCGATGGCCCCGAGCTTGAGAAGATCATCACCAAGTACGATATCCGCAACCCCACTACCGATGGCCCTGTGCTGCCCCCCGTTGCCTTCAACCTCATGTTCCAGACATCTATCGGTCCCAGCAGCAACATGCCCGGCTACCTGCGTCCCGAGACCGCCCAGGGTCAGTTCTTGAACTTCGCCAAGCTGCTTGAGTTCAACCAGCAGTCCATGCCCTTCGCCTCTGCCTCCATTGGCAAGTCCTTCCGTAACGAGATCTCTCCCCGCGCCGGTCTTTTGCGTGTGCGTGAGTTCCTTATGGCTGAGATTGAGCACTACGTCGACCCCGAGGGTGGCAAGAAGCACCCCCGCTTCGTCGAGGTCAAGGATCTTGAGATGTCCCTGCTTGATCGTAATGTGCAGCTGTCTGGCAGCACCAAGACCACCAAGATGACCATTGGCCAGGCCGTGGAGACTGGTCTGGTGGATAACGAGACCCTCGGTTACTTCCTGGGTCGTATCCAGCTCTTCCTGCTCAAGCTGGGTATTGATTTCAACAAACTGCGTTTCCGTCAGCACATGGCCAACGAGATGGCCCACTACGCCGCTGACTGCTGGGATGCTGAGCTCCAGACTAGCTACGGCTGGATTGAGTGTGTTGGCTGTGCTGACCGCAGTGCCTACGATTTGACCGTGCACAAGAATAAGACCGGTGCCCCGCTTGTGGTTCGTGCCACCCGCGCTGAGCCTCTGCGCATTGAGGAGTACCAGATCGACCTCGAGAAGAAAAAGTTCGGACCCCGCTTCAAGAAGGACGCCAAGGCCGTTGAGTCTGC
The DNA here is from genome assembly GCA_019775415.1 of Penicillium sp. VS I D KN. Classification (NCBI taxonomy): domain Eukaryota; kingdom Fungi; phylum Ascomycota; class Eurotiomycetes; order Eurotiales; family Aspergillaceae; genus Penicillium; species Penicillium sp. VS I D KN. The sequence continues at coordinate 1,134,825 of JACWFT010000004.1, forward strand.
CATCGATGCTTTGTCCCAGGAGCTGCGTGAGAAGCTGTCCCTGGACCTGGAGAAGGACGGCAAGATCGAGATTGAGGTTGCTGGTGTCGGATCTGGCAAGGTCGAGCTGGAGAAGGACCTGATCACTATTGAGAAGCGCACCCGCGTTGACAACGTCCGCGAGTACACTCCCAATGTCATTGAGCCGTCCTTTGGTATCGGCCGTATTATGTACAGCATGATCGAGCATGTCTACTGGTCCCGTGAGGGTGATGAGGCTCGTGGTGTATGTTTCATTCTATTCTTTTATTTGGGTTTTCATCTTATATTAACTCTTTCTAGGTCCTGTCTTTCCCTCCCGCTATTGCTCCTACCAAGGTCCTGCTGGTCCCTCTGTCCACCAACCCTGCCTTCAAGCCCCTGACCCAGCGTCTTACTTCCAAGTTGCGCCGTCTTGGTGTCTCTAACCGTGTGGATGACTCATCTGCTTCCATCGGTAAGCGTTACGCTCGCAACGACGAGCTGGGTACCCCCTTCGGTATCACTGTCGACTTCCAGTCCGTTAAGGACAACACCTTCACTCTCCGTGACCGTGATTCCACCAAGCAGGTCCGTGCCAGCGAAGATGAGATCCTGGCCGCCCTTAAGTCCCTCACCGATGGTGACGAGACCTGGGCCGATGTGGCCAAGCGGCTGCCTGAGTTCACTGGCCAGGAAGTGGAGTAGAGTAGAGACGTTGTCTAAAAAATATACACCTTTTGCCTTTTGTTCATAAACCTCTCTCAATCCTTTCCCACTTAAATATGATATTGAATCTTCCAAGGTTAGTTTAGTAAACAATAGTTTGAGCTTAAGCTTCCGGCATCACCCAATGTGGCCATCCGCGCCAAGAATCCGGGGAACCGAAACCTCCGATCATCACAGATCTGTCCTCTTCCTTCGTCAAGAGAACAGCCCACACCAAAAAGAGAAGATGGCGCCTACAGTCCACTCTGCCAAAATAACTCTCTCATGTCCGCTCTTCTCCGCTGAATTCGACCCACGTAACAATGGTCGTTTGTTCGTTGGCGGCGGAGGCGGCGAAGGCCGCAGTGGAGTTGGAAACAAGATCGTGAGTTACACAGCTATCCGATGGATGTTGCTTTGACAAAGCTCTAACCAGTTTACTTCAGTCGCTGTTAGATACGTCACGTCGAGACGAGATCACGGAGGCTGTTGAGCTGAGTTTGTCGCGCGACGAGGATTCGGTGACGTCGTTAGCCGCCGCGCCGCAGGCTAGCGATGATGAACATTCGCTGGTTGTCCTTGCTGGAATCAACAGCTCCGTTGCGGAACAGAAGAAGAACAATAACCAGCACATGCGCTCATTTCGATTCGACGCGCCGCAGAAAATACGCTCTACCCCGACCGAGGTGGGGGAGGAGGGGGACGAGACCGAGAATAAAGAGCAGCCGAAGGTAGAAGTGATTCCTGGGAAAGCAGAGCCACTATCTCGCGCATCGCTGTTTCGCTTTAAGAGCGGAGCTGATGCTGGCGATTGCTATCAACGCGTGCTCAGGCTGTCGCCCTGGAGGAAACCTAGGACTGATGGCGACAAGAGCAGTAGCGAACCCAGAGTCGGTGCGATTACAACTGGACTTGCAAAATCGGGCGAGATTGTCTTCTTTAGCGTAACGGACTCCCCTACAGAGTCGGATGTCATCGGCCGTATCCGTCTTGGCGCCAACGAGGAAGCAGAGGATGTGGATTTTGCCAGTCTTGAATTCGATCCCGATCAGACGACTGATGCTCGTGGCCGGTTTCGTGTAGCATATACCAATGGGATCGATGTCATGATTGGTGAGGTCTCGTCTTCCACACGTTCCAATGCTGCTCCGGATGTTCGCTGCGTCTATACTATCCCCCTGTCCAGCAGTGGCACTCGCCCTAAGTTCCGTGCTGTGCGCTTCCTCTCCCCTAATGCCATTCTCCTCCTGCAGAATGCCCCAAACCGCAGCGGAAGTGAGCTGGTTCTCCTCAAGCTGCCAAAGACCAAAGACGCGCAAGCAAAGATCCTCCGTCGCCGCAAGCTTCCTCGAACCGTGAAAATTGGCCTCGGCCTCGATGTTTGTGCACTTGGTACCAACCCTGTTGGTCAACAACAGACCATCATTGCCGCCAGTGGCAGTGATAACTCCATCAACCTGTGGACGGTTGAATATGGCCCCAACCGCGGCTACGATAACATCAAGCCCTACACAACACTTCGCGATGTACATCCTTTCTCTATGACAAAATTGTGCTTCTCAACATTCATCGCCCCCGCGCATCCCATCACTCCAGATGTGCCTCCACAAAGGGTCAAACTCGCCTCTGTCAGCATGGGCAACACAGTCGTCGTCCATACTCTCCCACTCTCTCCATTCCCACCTTCCTCGCGCCATCCCCGTTACACCCTATCTCTCCCCGGTCCCTCCGAAACCTGGGAACTCCTCACCTACCTCATTGTTTGCATCCTATCGTTCTGTGCAATCATTTTTGCTATGCTCATCTACATGGAAATCCGCGGTGCAACTCCTCCCTACTTCGGCGCCACCCAGTGGCTATCCGATGGGATTCGCGAATCCTGGGCTTCCGAATACATTGCGCCAGAACAGGGCCAAGGATCCTACTTGGACTACTTTCTCTCTCCATCCCGTGGCCAGAGCGAGAAATCTCTCGAGAAAACCCATTTCCTTCCAAACCCCCACGCAGATGTCACTGTCGATGACGACGTTCTGGAGAGTCTAAAGCAGATCCTCGACCGCGTTCACAGTGCCGGCGCTGCACCCGCTGATCTGGAGACTCAGGCTCCACAGTCTCTATCTGTGATTGTGCGTTGTACCGACCACGGAAATGCCGAAAAGAGCGTCCTTATTGAGACATACTCGTCTGCTCACCACCATCAGCTTACTGAAGCCGAGCGCCTGCGTGCCTACGAGGATATGAGTGGTTCGGATCAGGCTGCTTGGAAACAGCGACTTACTGATGCTGGACGCTGGACTGCTAGTGAGGGCGAGAGCGTGTTGAAGGGTGTGTTGTTCAGCGAGGCTTGTGGTCAGTTGAGGCAATTTGTAGCGAACGGATTGCCTTGATTGAAAGCTCGATACGTCAGGGTGCCTTGGTTTGGTACTTACAGAAGTTTTCTTCTCTTGGTATCTTCTGTCCCTCTGATTAATTCTAGTTAGGTTATATACTGCCTGGCTGGCAACTTAGCGATGTATTACTTGTACGATTCCTCTTATACAGCTGATTGAAATGAAAGACGACATAGCAAGCAAGATCAAGTCCCATAAATTTATAAGGCAAGGGCCCCATCTTTGGAGTGCTGATGGCTTATCGATATGCCCAGCCTTGGAGAGAAAAGGACATTCATACATGTCAATCACTTATCCCCACAAAATAATTGAAATCTTTGATTAAAGGAGAGACAATCATGTCAAACACTGATTCATCAAACTGATCATCATCGAATTCACCTCCTCTGGACCAATAGAGGCATTCTTTAACTACATCCCCATAGCCTAGCCCACTTGTCATATAAACCTTCCGTTGAAGAAGACGCGTAGCAGCATTAAAAAGCGTCTCCTGCTCAGATGAGCCCTCATCGTGTGGAAGTACAAGTGAGATAATTGAACTCCCCAAGGAAAGCTCAATTAGTACCAAGGCAAGCGGAAAGAGAATCTCATTTGACATCCATTGCCTATTTTTCCCTTTGTGGGACGCGGATTCACTTAGCTCTGGCTGGTGTATGCTTGATACTCGTCGAACAAGATATGGACGTTGATACCGGGAATATAGGGCTTCTTTGGTGCGGATGAAGAGGATATCCTGTGTGCCCCATTGTTCTTGCAGCCAGGTTCCATGGAAATGAAGAACACTGTTGGCAAGAGCAGTGGCGAGGTAGAGGCTGTCTTGGCGGCTCATTTGCTCTACATGTTGGTCTGACCGTAGCGCTGAGGATGAGACCAGAAATGTGTCTTGTAATGAATAACGGCACACTTCGTCTTGAGTGTTGCCGACACGGGTGACAATGTATCTGGCACCGGATGGAGCTGTTTTACTGGATATGTATCCCACTGGCTCAAGGCCTTGCCTATCCAAGACCGAGCATAGATTGGTGACAACGCTTCCTTGAGACTGGGAAATTCTGTGCATCGAATCTGTGCAGTATGTGGTAGCATTAGTCTTGACCTTTCCGTTCGATTGAGGGTTCATGCAGATGCAATGCGGCACATTCTGAGAAAGTTCATTCTCACTGGGCTCTAGTTTGACTTCGCTCCATCGCCGTGTATGAGTGGGAGTGGTATTTGGTGGTGAAATTAATATGTGGAAAGTTGACATGGATCCGGGATTCGAGTCCAATTGAAGTCCAATTGAGTGCGCATCCTGACAGGTGCAATTCCAGCATTGTCTTTCCTGAACCATGATCTTATATAGAGCTCTTGCATGTCTTCTTTGCTCTCGATGTCGTTGCAAATTTCTTCGCCGTCTTGGATCTGGTCCGGACTGCACACGGTATTGAGACTGCTCGCTGAGTGTCTTGAGCGTCTGATTTGTTTTATCGATCTTGTCAAGCAGATCATCGTATATTGCAGTAGAGAATATTTTGCGGAATTTCAGTGCCCCCGGAGGCTTCGTTGATGTAATCGTGGAATAGTCTGTATTGTCCAATCCGAGTCGATTAGAAAGATCTTCCAGAAGGCCACATAACCCCTTCACAGTTGCTGTGAACGGCATATAGTCGCGGCCCAGCTTATCAATGAGGCGCTCTTCGAATGCTGCATCCCTCCACCCCGGACCCCTTGGGTCCCTGATCAACTCAGCTCGGTCGCGATCATTCACAACACCCTCAAGAGATAATTCTAGCGTGTTCAATAAGATGGCGTACTGTGCACTTAGGCCAACGGAATACTCCTCCAGCTGCCATTTGTATCGACGGAGAACTTTGATTCTTTCCAGCCCGCGGACATAGTTATCCACTTGGTTCACGACCATGGGGAGAATGGCCAACGCCAACCCGACAGCCTCGATTCCGGTCACCATGTTAAAGAGACGCAAATTGTAGAGCTAATCGGAGCTGGAAGGAGGGAAAAGCGCTCTCGTACAGAAAGTCACGATGCTTATCAACCCCCGCGTTTCCCCGCTCAATCAGCTGCCAGTTGTCACTCTTCGATACGAGGGGCTACTATGTACCTATAGGTACACGGAGCTCATACATTCAAAGATCGCTGCTCCTCAACTCATGTCCCTCACTCACTATCGGACGCAAGACCCCAAACTTGCCAAATGGCAACAATATCATTCACTTTAGCTGATTGTCTGAAGGAGTTGGCTGATGTGACCTCCGCGAGGGTCCAGCGCTATGAAAACGAAGTCTCCCAGACTCGCTGGTTGGACGAACTTGGCCGACTGCGTATTTGGGCAGGTAACACCGGTGCCCTTCAGTGTGACCAGCTATCACTAGATTATCGTCTTCGTGACGCTTCACATCTGAAGAACGAAATATCAAGGATCTTGCAGCGAGTGCTGCAGGTAGTTCGAAGTCTATCTGAGTTTCTCAACGAGCCAGAAGATACGCTAGGAGATGAGACGTTCCTGGGCCCTGCAGGTGAAGTGTTGGATGAAGAGGACTTGATGACAGATGTTCAAATGTTGCATCAGTCCCTACATAATGCAATCAGTCTGTTGAATCAATTGTCCTTGGAGACTCGCAAGCCAGCCGACCACGATATTCTGCTGAATGTGAGCGGTAAAGATGTCTCGCTCTTCGAACCATGGGCGCAGCAGCACGTTTCCCGAAGTTTCCCTCATCTTGATGAGGGCACACTTCACCGGCTCAGTGCTGCCATGACAAAGCAAAGAGCAGTTCTCCAGTATAGATCGCAGAAGCCAAGGCCTAGCAGGGGTATTGATGGTTCAAAATCTACTCTACCCCAAAGAGATGCGGTAGGGAGCTTCCAGGCTGGAAGCTTAGATCAGTTGCAGCTCCCTGAAACGTTCACATCTAAACTCCAAGCATCACACCCTACAAGTGCATTCACAGACCATGAATCAGTATCCATTCCAAGTCCTCCAGAAAACTCAACATACAACTCCCTGTTTGAATGTCCATACTGCGGCTCTTTAATGACAATCAAAGATTTGGAGGACTGGGTTTGTCACATTTTCGAAGACTTGGCGCCTTACATTTGTTTATCATCCGATTGCCTTACTCCATTCAAGCTCTATGGGAGCCGTTCGCAATGGTACCATCATATATCCGAAGCGCATTCCCTGCCCAACGATGATATCTTCACTTGCCCTTTATGCATAGGAGTTTTTGAGCCACCCGTTACCTTTGAGCGGCATGTTGGAGAGCATTTGGAGCAACTGGCTCTGTTCGTCTTTCATAAGGGTTCAACCCCCACGTTATCAGATACAGCCTCTCATAACAATTCTTTGAAGGTTTCAAAAAATCCCACTCTTCCTGTCAGTGACCCGTGGACACAAAAATCCTTAAATGACAGGCTTGTCGTCAAAACTACGAGTGCGGGATCAGCAGCTGAACGATCACTTGAGGCTGCCCAGAAATCCGTTGAACCATTGGATAACCCTTCTGAGATCCGTATGGCTCTTTCAAAAGATATGACCCATCATAAAACACCCGAAATCCCCGTTGGCAATGACGAGATTATGTCTCTTTCTCCAGGGTTGTCCAGCCAGGCTAGACAGGAAATGAGTGCGGAACTGCAAGACGAAGCCGATCTACTCTCACCGACAGGATCGCTGAGCCCAATCGAATTGGACTCGCCGGTAGAAGTTGACACAGAATCGGATTGCTCCCTGGTGCCCTCTTCTAGACAAAATTTTGACCGCCAGGCAGCCTTCGACCGCTTTTTTCCAGAGCTGGTGCACAGTCTTCCACGAGTGTCCACCGAGGGTCACACAGGTCCACGTGAGCCACCGGAGACTAACCGAGCAAGCCCTATCTATGAAAGAGAACATAACTCTAAACAATATTTGAGTGAAGGCCAATCTCCGGTTTCGAATGATTTCGAAGTTGATTGGAAGTCGCAAGGTAGTGGAAAAGGCCTCACCAGATTCGATGATGAAGAAGAAAAGGCCAATTCGGCGTACTCTCCGAGTCCAGATCTCTCTGGAAGAGGATTGTCTCCTCCACGAAAGGATAAACCGACAAAAATGTTGGCTAGTATCCTTCCAACATACCATGACTACACGTCGAATGAGCTAAACGAAGAGGGCGATGAATACATCCAAATGAAATTCGATGATGTAGGCGAGACCAAGGTCGACTTCTTGGGATACCTGCGCCACAATCGTGAATACATATGTCAGACGTTCCGTTTGCCCCATCGAGGCAAAAAGCTGTTCATGCTATCTATACAGTGTGCAGATGCATTGAGCTTTCGTAGCCCTAGGTTATTATTCATGAACTATCGGTCTCTGCACGAGATGGTCGCCTCACCAGTCGAAAAGGAAACTATGGTAGAAAAACATGTCCTTCCAGTCGAGAAACAGCACAAGAAGGTCACATTTGTGTCGGCCCGGTCCATCTTCCTTCAATTCGGGTGCCGCATCATTGCCAATGGTCGTCGGTTTCGAGATGATTACTGGGAAAGCAGAGCGAGGGAAGAGGGTTTCACTGAGGCTGATATAAGAGATGGCCAACAACTTTCTGCGGCCGGACCCAGGCCAGGGCTGATTGTATCAAAGGAAGAGGTTGTATCAAAGAGAAATGTAAGTATTTTCCCTTTGCCCCGTCTCGATCTTCCTCCTTATCGCCCATACCCACCATGGTGAACAGATAATGAGCTGACCTGGATGGTAGCCCATATGCCCGAATTGCGGCACGCACACCGCGACGTTCTGGCGCAGGAACGAATTTGGTCACGTACTTTGCGGTCTTTGCTGGTCATTTGTCAAGCTGCATGGCAGGCATCGTCCGACAGACTTGCGAGGAAGCATGTGGAGTGGAGCTGATAGCTCTAGCTCTACCCACGCTTATCCCACTTCTTACTATACGCCTACGTCGGGCTCTTCTCTCATGTATGGTTCCAATCATATGCCAGGTTCCTATCCCATGTCTGATCCTTCTACCATGTCTGATCCTTCTACCATGTCTGATCCTTCTACCATGTCTGGTTCTTTCTCCACACCCGGTTCCTATCCCATGCCTGATCATTTTCTTATGCCTGGTCCTTATCCTATTCCTGATCCTCAAAACATGTCTAATTATTTCTTCACGTCTTATCATCCTCCTGTTCCTGGTCCTTACGTCATGCATGGCCCTTATTCCCCGCCTTACCATGATCCAGGTTATCATATACCTAGTCACTCTCCCCTCCGTGGCCCTCAGTACACTAGCTGGTCAGATGCACATGTTTATGATGAAGAGATTCGCAGGGATCAGCCAGAGGATGACCCAGCTCAGAGAGGGCCTTTGTATCGTGGTAGACAGGAACGACGTCAGAAGAGCCATGATTCGGATCCAAATGATCCAGAGCCCCGCTCACCTGGCAATCGAACCCTGGCCTTGGGTCTTTCAACCACAGATCAGAAAAAACCTCAAGAGTCGATTGAGTAAAGTCTACGTTCTGGCAGATTCCTCGATTCCATATATACAGAGCCTGGTACTAACGAGAGTTTCGACTTTGACACTTCGATTAAGAATGATGCTATACCGCCACTAAAGCCGCCTCAAAATAAGGGAGATTTCTCACAAGATTCCTTGGCTCAAGAGAAGGCCGTCACAGCCCAGAAGATTTTCGACCCTTCGAACCGCGCGTGGGCAAGGCTTGATAAACGACGCGTCGAAGGAAAGATCATTCTGGGAGATTTGTCTGAAAACAAGATCCAGGAGTATGTCCAAAAGACGGAAGAATATCACGGTATGTACAAATATCCCCAAAGTACCTCCTTTGATGTGGATATCAGTCCTTATCTGGGTCTTTAGCTTTTCACAACATGGATTCCGTGGAACGGGATGATGCAGACTGTAGATAGGCATTGAATAGTGGTCAAGCTTGCTGGACTTCGATTTGAACGACAAGCATAGTGAAAGTTCAATCGTTCATCTGCTAAGGTATCGAGGAGGTAATTTCTAATTCAAATTATGCGATATTCCTTAGGTCCAATAGATATTTACACGGTGCTGTAGAAATGAACATAGGCTTCGCGGTTCGGGATTATACGAACTTGGAAACTTTAGATAGGCCTTCCAAGACTAGTGGAGTTGAGACTGCTCGATCCCAGCTCAAACGGAATAATGGCGATCCAGTAGTACATACATCCATACAGTATTCATGGATTAATCAATAATTTCAAATTATGCTGTGTTCATTTTAACTTGGCGGGTATAATGCCAGTAACAAGAAAAAGAAAAAGCCCTCAATTCAGACTGAAACTAAGTAGGTTGTCGCTTTTTAGTGCAGAGACACAAAATACACAGTGCACAGAATCGTCAACGTCGTCGAAGCAGGCACAAATGGGGGGAGTGGAAAAAAGGCAAAGTGGTATGAGGGTCTTGTGCATGAGACATTAGAGACAGAGACGAAAGCAATCAAAGTTCATCAACGCCAAATTACCCATGCCCAGGGTTCTGTATGTGTTGCAGCAAAAAAAGAGTCCCAAGGGCAAGCTCAAGGCAGGGGGGAATATGGAAATGTCCATGCAGTATTCGGTTCGTTCGTAAGAGGCAAAATTCACACAAGAAAAAAAGGAATAATCTAACCGGAGGCGCGTTAAATCGGACTCATATGTGCGCAGGAACAGATCTCCCAACTTGGATGGATAGGTGTGCAGAGGTGAGGTTTAATTAAGTTTGAGAGACAAAGACATGACCTGCCTCAAACTCCTTACTGGCCGTTGGCTTTCTTCCAGCGCAGCAATTCTGCTAGGCTGGCAAGGCTGCAGCCGGTCTGCAAGAACTCATGAGCGAGAAGCTCGTCGGCGGTAGCACGGCTACGGACGTCAACGCAGAGACAGACACTCAAGAAGGCCTTGAGTTCCTTGCTCAGCTTCTCAGGCTTCTTCAAGCGGGGGGTACCGTTGGTGGCAATGAGGTACAACGCCTTCAGGGGCTCCTCGTTCAGGTAAGGAGGCTCGGACTCGATCATCTCAATAGCCATGATACCCAGAGACCAACAGTCAACCTTGGGACCATACTCCTTCTGCTTGACAACCTCGGGTGCCATCCAGTAAGGGGTACCCACCATGGTGGCACGCTTGCTCTTCGACTCGGTAAGCTTGGCACAGAAGCCAAAGTCAGTGATTTTGACGTGGCCGACACGGTCGAGGAGAACATTGTCACTCTTGATGTCACGATGAATGATGTTCTGGCTATGCAGGTGGGCCAGCCCCTTGCAAGTCTACAAACAATATTGATTAGTGTAATGTTCAAGTCAAGAAGAGGAAGGAGATGTACCTCGGCACAAATGGTCGCAATTTGGTTCTCTTGGATAACCGGGTTGTTGTCAATCACATCGGTCAAAGCACCACCCTCCATGAATTCCATGACAACCCAGAGCTCGTTGCTCGACTCCTGCAAGAACGAATCCAGGAAATTGACAATGTTGGCATGCTGACTGTCCTTCATGACAATGATTTCGTTAACAATCAACTCCTTGCGGGGCTGACTGCGCAGATCCATCTGCTTAATGGCAACCTGGCACCGCGGTCCGTACTGTCGGTACAGCTCGTGAGCCACAGCCGATGTGGAATGTTCCTTGACCCGTGCCACGTATACGGAGCCAGAAGCACCCTGGCCGATTTTACGCTGCTTGCTGTAGGATTCGTTCGGGTTGTCCTTGGACACCACGGCGCGAAGCCGGTCCATGACCTCATTCTCGGACATTGCCGACATACGCACCTCCTTCTGTCGAGTGTCTGGCTTCTTGGTCAAGGCGGCCTCTGCCTGGCGAACGCTATCGGGGACAGCCTTGGGAGTTGGCTGCTTGTTGGCGATGTTTAGCGGCTTCACCTGCTGCACAGGAGCCGGCAACCGGGTCGGGGGAGGACCCTGGGCCTGTTGCGGCCGGCTTGACGAAGCCTGGGCCCGAGGATCGTTAGCAGCATAGCGCGAGGGCGATCCCTGGTCCTGGGAGCTACCAGGGGCACGGGACGAAGTTTGTCCACCGTAAGGACTTTGCGATGGCGGAGCGGGGGCTGGTCGCTGCGCAGTTAGCTGACGGGAATCCGAGGCTGGAGCGCGAGCTGCAGAGCCAGGCGCTTGTGGGGCAGGGCGACTTGGCTGGTAGCGGGTGTCTGAACCACCACCGTATCCACCAAGCTCCTGCTTGGCTAGTGGAGTACGCGTCTTGGGAAGAGATGCATTATATTCTTGCTGTTCTTCCTTGCGGCGGGCTTCCTCAACTCGGCGACGCTCCTGGTCGGCTGCTTCCTTCATCTGCTGCAATTGTTGTTGCTGATCCGCAGTTCGATCCGATGTTGGTGAAGATACAGAACGCATAGACTGACCATTGTCCAGGCGCTGCATGGGGCCTGGTGGTGCAGGCCGAGGAGGGGCAATACCGCTACCCACCGAAGTGCTTGTAGGCATCTTGTTTGGACTACCCGAAGGGCCATTCATCCCACCATAGTATTGTGGGTTCTGCTCTCGCATTTTGATATCAGAGTAAAACTCCAAGACCTCAATCACTGCCTGAGGGTTCTTCTTGTAGTCCTCCTTGGTAATGGCAGAGGCTGTCAGAAGCTTCTCCCACTCTGGGGGCAAACCAACAAAGGCACCAGACTGCGGATCAAAGCCAACGTGAACACGGTGACTGAAATTAGTGGGGTTACTGACACCACCCATACCCGGGCAGCGCTCATAGATCTTGTCGATCCACTCGTAGATCTCATCATCAGATTTCACCTCACAAGTGATGGTCTTGGTGGGCACGTCCCGAGTGATCAGAGCAGTCTTGGAGTTCGCATCCTTTGGGTTGGCCAGTCGGGTGATCTCAAAGGCCATCTTAGAATCCTCCGAGCGAGAAACAGCGGTGACGGTCGATAGGGGGAATGAGAGAACCACTTTTCCGGACTCGGTCTTCAAGAATTCGATTTTGTATTCGCGCAGAATCAACTGGCGCTGGTTCCATGTTGCCAAAAACTTATCTTCCTTGCATCGCACGAGGCCTTCCTTCACAATGGTGACGCCGCTTCCGCCGGTTTGGCTCCGGGCCAGGGACGGAGTGCTGGTGTTGGGGAACAGCGATAGGTTGCCGCCGGGGCCTGGGGTGCTCGGCGAATTCAAGGACATCTGGCTGAACGAGGTGGCCACCGGGTTGTTGGTAGGAAGCGTCAATTTAGGACGATCAGTTGGGGGGCGGGGAGCCGGCCCCGGATTCATGAACTGGTCCGGCGAGTACGCGGTACCACTATTTATTCGAATGTGAGTCGGGTTTGTTGACATTGATCCTTGTTCTCGGCCACGAGCCTACTCACTTTCCATAAGAACCCATGATTGTTCAGTCCCGAGTTGGGAGTCACGTCGGGATCAGCGTTCGCGGGGCTAGAAGAAACGAATGCGCGACGAGACCTCCTGAGGCCCCAAGCTAGTGGCCTTTTGAGTAAGAAAAACAAGTTAGCACAACACCATCCCTGTTGTCGCACGATCAAATTCTAGGGGCGTTCGAAGGGTTTGAAGGAGGAGGGAAAGAAGCTTATTGGCCTCCCACGTTCCAGGGGGTCGGAATACATCCCCAATCGGGGTATGTTCGCTTACCGGTGGTGAGTGATAAGGAGCGGTCCTCGCACTGCGAGAACGGCTCGAACACAATGAATTCCCGAAAGAAGTCTTGGGGTGTTCGGAGAAAAAAAAAGTGGGATGATAATGGTGGGGGTGGAAAGAAGAAAGGAAACGGATGAAAGGGGGAGAGAAGTGGTTTGGGGCGGGAATGGGGGCAGATCTCCCCTGAGATGGGATTTTGGTTACTGGATAGGGGAAGAATTTAATAAACCAACTATGGAGTGAATGGAGCTAATCTACAGAAAACAAAGCTCTACCAATCATAGAGATTGAAATGCGTCAATGGTCGTGGATGGGATCCACGGTTGTGAATCTGGGCCCGCGTCTACTTAGTACTAGTACCATGAAAAAGAAGTGTAATTAAGTGTGGGCGGCTAAATCCGTCAATATGGGAATTATTACTAGTACAAGGTTGATTGATAGGGTTATAGAATCTTCTATAGGGTATAAGTACAATAAATTACATGTTGGTTATTCTATTCGCCAAATGGATGGTTGAACTTAAGTAGCCCATTCAAGCCACCAACCCACCCTTCGTGCGCTTCATCGCCCATACTTCTCCGCATGACACTAGGCACGCCGCCTTGCCATTCATTCATACCATGTCGCATCTCCTCATTCCACACTCGGACCTCCATGCCGGTCGCCATTCCTTGACCAAGGTTGACCCCGTCTAGACTGACCTCCAGTTCACGACCACGGTTCTTATCGCTGAGCCGCATTGTGATCGGCGTGCTCAGCGGCAATACGAGGGGTCGGAAACTGAGGCTACGCGCGCAAATGGGCGTCAGCAGAATGGAGGGCACCAACGGGTGGACGATACTGCCACCGCTGCTTAGGCTGTACGCTGTACTACCCGTCGGGGTTGAAATGATGATGCCGTCAACCACCGCCTCGGTCAGAAAGCGACCCCCAACAGAGATATCCACCACGGCGAGATGCGGCTCTTTACCACGGTGGATAAGCAGTTCATTCATGACATAGACTCCTTCTCCCTGATCGCTTTTGCCGCGAATCGGAGTTGTCTCTTGGCCATCGCCTGTGAATAGCCCAACCTTAAGACGATTGCGCATCAAGATCGGGGCCCCACGAGTACTTCCCATGGACTTGCCCCGGACCGAGGACCAGCCTGTCGGTCCCATTGATTCCTGTGTGGGCTCTTTGGTATCTGCTGCAGTGTGTATCTTATCTTCCAGGACAGGCGTGCGATCTCCGGCTCCAGCTCCGGACATGTAAACTTCCCGAAATGCTCGTTTGAATTCGGAGAATTTCCATTCACTAAGGAACCCTAATGTGCCCATGCTGAACGATAGGACCGGGGGAACATTGGAGCAGGTAGCAAAGAGCGAGGATGCATGGAGAATGGTGCCATCTCCACCCAGTGTCACCGTCAGGTCCACCTTGTTATGAAACGCAGTTGGGTCCTCGTCCAAGGATGCAGAGTAGACGGGAAACGGTAGCGACGAATGCACTTCGGCCGCGGTCTTGGATTCGAGGATCACAGCGGTGGACGGATACGTGGAGGTGATATGACTGGAGGAAGGGTTGTTAGGACAGCGAGCTATATGTCTAGCATTGAGTATAACTTGGCGTACTTGGCAAACTCAATAAGAGACTCTGTCACCGTTGGAGCGCAATCCTTGCGCACCAGCAAGATGTTCCGTGGCGGCGCTGGCCATTGGAGAGAAAGAAGTTCGCCTTGGGACTCTGAAAGAGAGTTAAGCTTTCATTACCATTCATACATTTAACACTCAGCCGCACCTTGGTATTTGGGGATCAGCCGCTGCGATAAAGCGCCAATATCGCGGATCTCGTGACGGGGCGCAGACGAGGAGAAACAGCGACGCAGGAACAGGCCGGGAAATTTGCGACGAGCACACTGCATGGTTGGATAACCGCGGCCTCGGTCATGCAGCAAACTGTGTAGTGAATATCATATCCGGACAGCGGTCCAGTATAAAGATGTGTTTGTCGGAGTTGTGACACCAAGAGCCAAAAACGCCCTGCGAGAGAAAGCGGAGAGTAAAGAAGATCAGGCCCCACCGCTCTCAGGCTTCTGACGTTATGCGTGTACACGAGACCCCCCACAAAGCTAGACACTTTTTGCTTGCTCTCACTACATTCTCCTAAGTTGATTTATTCATTTGATACCCAAACTGATTCATTACATTCCTTTGAAGCTTGTCTGCTACTTTCTCTGTATATTGACAGTGGAAGTAAACACAGCTCGAGCCCGTGCCCTGATTGTCGATCACTCCGATCCCGCCAGCTCCCGCTGACCACTCAAGCAAATACCTCCCCTCCCCATTAGCGAAGTGTTGTACAACATCTTCCCTGGAGGGCCCAAAGCTTCCGATCGTCGCCCAGCTTGAGAATATCCTTTTTGTTAGCCCATTCGGGGCCCCAAATTGCATCATGAGTTCAACCGAGGCTCGCCAACGCAAACCTCCCACCAAAGAAGCGACCGAGCTTCAAAAACAGTCCACCAAGCCGCCCACAGAGCCAGGTTTGAAACATGGAATTGCGATGCAAATACTTCGATCCATGGCATTGGCAACATGGTTCAACAGCT
The DNA here is from genome assembly GCA_019775415.1 of Penicillium sp. VS I D KN. Classification (NCBI taxonomy): domain Eukaryota; kingdom Fungi; phylum Ascomycota; class Eurotiomycetes; order Eurotiales; family Aspergillaceae; genus Penicillium; species Penicillium sp. VS I D KN. The sequence continues at coordinate 1,150,145 of JACWFT010000004.1, forward strand.
GTATGGTCCTCATCTTCACAACCCAGCTTGTTGGCTGTCCGCTGTACCTGATCAACAGAAGCTGGTACTACTCGTATATGGCGTACACAAAGCAAAACTTTGGGCTAGTTATCACCGCACTCACAGAATGGGGCAGCCCGACGCTATTCCGAGTTAGTGGAGATGCCAGCGTCCGAGGTCAAGTGCATCTGTCTGAGGATGGCATGTTGCAGACCGACTTCCCGGAGCGCCTGGTGATGATCGCCAACCACCAGATCTACACCGACTGGATATACCTGTGGTGGATTGCCTACACCAATGTGATGCATGGACGCATCTTTATTATTCTTAAGGACTCCCTCAAATGGATTCCCATCATGGGTCAGGGAATGATGTTCTATGGATTTATCTTCCTGGCACGAAAGTGGCTTTCAGACAAGGCCCGGATTGAGTACCGGCTGCAAAAATTGAAGACAAAGTACATGGGGGCCAAATCGAACGGGTCTCAGTATGACCCCATGTGGCTACTGATCTTCCCCGAAGGAACCAACCTGTCCATCAACACCAAGCGACGGAGCGATGCATTTGGGGCGAAACAGGGACTAGCTCCACTCAATCACCAAATTCTGCCTCGGTCAACGGGCTTGTTTTTCTGTCTCCAACAGCTTCGAGGGACGGTAGAATGGGTTTATGATAGCACCATCGCCTATGAGGGCCCACCGTATGTTTTGCTTTTCGGGGCGCGGTTTTGAATTATACTAACTCAATTCTAGGAATGGAGTCTATCCCGACAAGTTCTTTACTCTCCGCTCTACATATATGCAAGGACGCCCCCCGACCTCGGTTAACATGCATTGGCGACGGTTTGCTGTTGCAGAAATCCCTTTGGATGACCAAACCGAATTTGAAAAATGGTTGCGAGCTCGATGGACTGAGAAGGATCAGCTGCTGGATCAATATTGGGAGACGGGTAGATTCCCGTCTGACTTGGCCGGCTCGATCGACGCTAAAAACGCCACACCTGAACAGAAAGTAGCTGTCGATGCTGGGTATGTCGAGTCATATGTTCGACTGCATCACTGGATTGAACTTGGACAAATCTTTGCCGTACTGGTTGGTTTGGTGTTCTTGTGCAAGTTTGTGGGCAATTGGTTGCACTGATTGAATTCGCATACGACCTTTGATTTGACCATTGGTATGGGGACAAGACATGACATGACTATCAAGACTTAGATAATATATATCCATACATATATATATCACTTATTTCATCCTTACAATTACTTTGAAAAAAACGGTAGAGAATGAGCTATGCAGACTCCAGGTGTGGCAGTGCCGTGGTGTGGCTATGTGGCGGTGCAGCAATCCAGCCACGCCAAGCATCCAATTCTCAATTAGAAGCACCGCGGTCTGCGTGCCTCTCCGAGATTCACTGGCGCGTTTCATGCGAACGATTCTCCCAGTGAATTGGCCCGCATCCTCAGGATTTCAGATGGGAGATCTTGCTTGATCATGAGCTAAAGTCTTTGCTCAATCTCTTTCATCTCATCCGCAACTTCATCGGCACCTCTTGCTTGTCAGCGCGCAGTCGCAACCATGGCACCCCTCGAAAACGGCCACACCAATGGTTCCACAGAGACAATGCCTCCTCCAAGCTCTATGAATACCCTGCGCTTTGCCGACATTCCCGATGCCATCGATATTCCCGCCTCCAGCTTCGACAGCGAAGTCGAAGTTAGCCTCCTTGATCTTCCCGAAGACCCTACCGAGCTATGCACGCTGTTGGAAAACGAACGAGCAGCAAAGAACTTCTGGGTCATTATTGCGCTTGCCTACGCGAAACGAAAGCAACTCGACCATGCCCTCGACATTCTCAACAAAGGCTTAGCCTCCGTGGCTCACGGAGCAACCAAAGAAAAGCTCGGGCTCCTGGGCTGGGTCTGCTGGCTTCTAATGCTCAAGAGCCGGCAGGCACCTCGTGTGGCACCAGAGGGAGAGCTTTACTCGCAGGCGAAAACTAAGGACCACTACCTGCAGTTGGCAACATCGACCCTGAACGAGGCATCACGTTTGAACCCGGCATACCCACCTTTGTTCCTCGCTCGCGGTGTCCTGTGTCTTCTCCGTGCATCTTTGTACCCGCCTCGTGCTGTCCGGCCTGGTGCAATCGATACCTCCGAGAGAGTGGAAGCCCTGCGTCAAGCGTTGAAATGCTTCGACGAGTCATCCAAGGCCTTCGGTGGCCGCAACATCATGGCCATTTTGGGACGTGCTCGGGCACACTACATGCTAGGAAGATACGCCGAAGCCTTAGATGGGTACCAGAAGGTTCTCATGAAGGTGCCGAACCTCACAGACCCAGATCCTCGCATCGGACTGGGATGCTGTCTATGGCAGCTTGGATTCAAGGATCAAGCCAAGGTGGCTTGGGAGAGATCATTGGCTCTGGTATGTTCAACTTTGGGTTCTTTTTGAATCACACAGCTAATTTTCATCGAATATAGAACCCCGAATCCAAGGTCGCAAATATCCTGCTTGCAGTGTATCACCTATACGACAGCTCTCGCCGATCCACCACCGACCCCAAGTTCGGATCCTTGTACAAAATCGCCATGACCCAGTACACCCAAAAAGCGTTCAAGCTTGACAAAGAATACCCTATGACTTGCGCTTTGTTCGGCAGTTACTTCCTCCTGCGCAAACAATACCCGACGGTGGAAACTCTTGCTCGCAAGGCCATCGAGCAGACTGATGTCATGCCAATTGCCAGTGACGGCTGGTATCTCCTCGGACGCAAAGCCCACTATGAAAATGACAACACAAGAGCTACTGAATACTATAACCGGTCTGATCAGGCCCGCGGTGGCGGTGATAAGGGCTACTTGCCAGCCAAGTTCGGTGCAGTGCAGATGCAGGTCACGAACAAGGACTTTGATGGCGCTAAATTCCGCTTGGAGAAAATTGTTCAGCAGTCTAAAAATGTTGAGGCCATGACACTTCTGGCAGCGATCCATGCGGAAGAGGTGTTTGCTGTTCAAAAGTCTGGCAGCAAGGAGGACAAGTCCACCGAGATCAAGCGGGCAATCACTCTCTTGGAGTCTGTGCGATCGATGTGGAAGGATGAGAAGCTAAACCTGACCCCCGACGAATCGGTTCTGGTCTACCTTTCTCGACTGTATGAGGGCACCTCCCCCGAAAAGAGCATGCAGTGTCTTGTTCAGCTGGAGCAACTTCAGATTGCCAGTATTCCGGATAGTGCCCGTCCAGAAGGAATTGAAGATGATGAAGATATGAAGAATGCTCTCCGCGACATGCTTCCCCCACAGCTGCTCAACAACATGGGTGCCTTTTTGTATCAAAACGAGAAGATCGCATTGGCCCGTGGCATGTTCCAGTCGGCGCTCAATGCTTGCGTCCAATCACAGGAGAGAGAAGACAAGGCCGACAACGATGCGCTTGTTACTACCATCAGCTACAATTTAGGTCGCACTTACGAGGCGGCCGACATGTGGGATGAAGCCAAGAAGGTTTACGAGGGTCTTTTGGAGCGACACAGCGATTACACAGAAGCCAGTGCTCGACTCACATACATCAGCTTGCGCCAGAGCCCCACTGACGAAGGCCCCAAGAAGATGGCTAAACTGTACGAGGTCGAGTCTTCAAACCTGGAGGTTCGCGCGCTCTTTGGCTGGTATCTCAGTAAATCCAAGAAGCGGGTTGCCAACCTTGCTGAGGATCATGAGCAACGCCACTATAAACACACTCTGCAGTACCACGATAAGCATGACCGATACGCTTTGACTGGTATGGGTAATGTGCATCTTCTTTCAGCTCGCGATATGCGTCGTGATTCTGAGCAAGAGAAAGAGAAACGTCGGAAGGTGTATCAGCGTGCCGTGGAGTTCTTCGACAAGGCCTTGCAGCTGGATCCCAAGAACGCCTATGCCGCTCAAGGTATCGCCATTGCTCTTGTCGATGACAAGAAGGACCACAGCACCGCTGTGCAGATCCTTTCCAAAATTCGAGAAACCCTGAAGGACCCCAGTGTTTATCTCAACCTGGGACATGTCTACGCCGAGCTTCGTCAGTACTCACGATCGATTGAGAACTACGAGATCGCTCTATCCAAGGATCGCTCTCGTGACGTGCAGATTCTTGCCTGTCTTGGTCGAGTCTGGTGGTTGAAGGGCAAGCAGGAGATGAATCTTGTGGCTATGAAGACTGCCCTTGACTACGCGCAACGAGCACAGGGTGTCTCCCCTGATCAACTTCACTTGCAGTTCAATGTAGCCTTCGTGCAGAACCAAATTGCCTCGTTGGCTTACAGTCTCCAGGCCACCCAGAAGACCTTGCAGGATGTGCAGGAGGCAGCTGAGGGTCTCAAGGAGGCCATCGAGACATTTGAGCGCATCTCCAAGGAGAAGAACCCGCCTTACCCCAGTGCCGCTCTGGAGCAACGTGCAAATATGGGTCGCACTATTAGCAAGCAGCTCGACCGTGCCATGCAAAGCCAGAAAGAGTACGAGGAGAAGAATGCCGCGAAACTTCAACAAGCTCGCGAGGCCCGTGAAGCCGCAGCCAAGGAGCGCGAGGAGGCACTTCGAAAGGCCCAGGAGATTGAGGCTGAGCGGAAGCGCAAGATTGCTGAAGAGCGTCAGAGCATGGTTGAGCAGGCTGAGCGACAAGCTCTCCAGCGTGCGGAAGCAGAACGCGCCCGCGAGCAGGCTGAGCTGACTGATGATTCGGCGACTGGCGAAAAAGTCAAGCGCAAGAAGAAGCCCACCACGAAACGCAAGAAGAAGGGAGGTGACGACTTCATTGCTGCCGAGGATGAGAACGATCAGGAGCACAGTGGCGCTGAGCCTGAGAGCGAGGGGGAGAATGCCGCCCCTAAGAAGCGCCGTCGGTTAGAACGCCGCTCTGGTGCGAAGGCCCAGAGCAGCAAGGCTTCGAGCAAGTTCAAGAGCAATGAGCGAGTGGAAGACTCGGACGATGATGAAGAAGGAGAGGCTCCGGCTACTCCTGGTGAGGAAAAGGAAGATCAAGATCTCTTCGGTGATGATGACGAGCCAATGCAGGATGAGGAGGTCGCAGCACCCCGTCGCCGCGACCGAGTCTCTCGCCGCATCGCCGATGACGATGATGAAGAGGAAGAGGAGGAAGCGGCGCCAGCGCCAGAGCAAACTGTCGAGGCAGACGACGAGAACGAGGAGCTCTTCGGTGATGTGGATTTGCCCAAGCCGACCGAAGATGAAGAGATGGAGGACTGAGCTGCGCCTGTCTTTTACTTCTTTTCTAGCATTTTCTTTTTCTATCGCAGAAAGTGTTTCCGGCGTCTGGGATGGTGGCAGAGACGATGTCAATTACTCTGCCCGATACAGTTTGCGAAACAAGTTGTTCTTCGATGTAAATTAGCCCTTTTAGTTGTTTTTATCCTCAATACCTTGATATACTTCCTCTAGATGTATGTTTCCTCTTCCTACCTTGTACCCTTTCCATGATTATAGGTCAACGCGGTCAACGCGGTCAACGCGGTCAACAAGATCCGAGCCAATTCCTAATAACCCATACAGTATGAATCGGTAACACGGAGCCCATTGCGTGTATTCTGCGAATACGAATTCGAACCCAGGATCTCCACAACTTACGCAATCCCCGAGGTCGCGGGCTCATTCTAATTCCCCACCAATCACCCACCACCTGCCTAAAAGCACAAGGAATCAAGTCCGATCTATGCCCGATCTATAAACAATGGAAAACCCCACAAAGCAGAATTAAGCAATCAGATACAACCCACGGATCCTAGCTATATTAAAAAAAAACGAACTGTAGTACGGTACCGAGCGCCATACGAGAAAATCATTGGTTCTTCACATGGGACAAGGAAAGAATTTAACACCGAGATCCATCCGGCCGAGCTAAGCTGACTGGTTTAATTTCCGATCCCTGGCGTTTTCTCGTTTAGTCGCGTGTCATTGACCGTAGGCGTGCCATAAGGTCAATTGAGATTTACAACGTTGTATCTGTGAATTACATGAGATACAAGTGGTGAGCTCCACGAACTCGATACATGCATATACGTGTATTGTCTGAGGCAGACTTTATGCGGTATTGTACCCCGTGGTACGGTGTGCAGGGATTGGATCCCGATTCCCGAGGTGCAGCGGACTGCAGGATGCAGCATGCAGCATGCAGGCGCAGGAGCAGTTCCGATCGTGCATGTTTCGGTATTTGGTTGGATTTCTAATTCATTACTGATTCCAAGTTTATGTGCCTTGCGGGCTTTTTACGCCCTTGCTATACTGCATATGATCTCGGAACTATGCATACGAGATCCTTCCGCTTTTCAAAATGCTTATTGGTTGCATCGACTGCCAGGAGCTTATGCTACTGTCAAGTACTTTATGTTTTTTTTTTTTTTTTTTTTTTTTTTTTGTTATCAATTCAAAGTACTTACTCATTTACGATCAGTTAAATTAGATGTCTTGCATGTTTTTGAATTGACATGTCACGACTTCAATACCGGTCCTCCATGATACATGTCTACCTGAGCGGGTAGGCATAGATACCTAAGATAGGGGTGGCCAAGACATGCAGGGTAGACTTAGGTAAGGTCAATAGCAAGAATGTGACAGAAAACTCGGAGCGTTCTAGGTCTGCTGTAGCTCCTGAAGAACACGCTCTTGCATGCAAGTCGCAGTGCTGTACTATATCCCTAAGTGGACACTAGAAACATCACTTGCTCAGGTCAGGATAGCCGATATTTACCGCGAGCCCTGTGCTTAAGGTCATTAGCATAAACACTTGAGCTGCATAGGTATAAACGTTACGTGAGATACTGCTGGGGATAAACCAAGTTCGTTAACTCCTCGTGTTTCCCTTCGCCCAATGACTACGTAGTTCTATCTTCAAGACTGCAATGTGCAATGGTGAAGACATGGAGGACCATCTCTCCTCTGTGGGTCTTTGAGCAAGACAGGAGACTAGATTGCAACACTATATACTCGGATTGCCGCGGAGCATTCCTCGGTGGTAGTAACTCTATCCACGTTAAGGTTGTGGAAGCTTGAATTAGGTGGCGTACAAATTCCCTGGATTGACTTATCATATGTACCTACAGTACCTGGCCAAAACGTAGATTTAACGACGTCAATATAAATCTTTCCGGAATCTCTAATTAAATCCAACGGATGTAAATCTAATCAATCGGGAACACTGTGTTCGGCTCGGCAATTCAAAATGATATCACCATCCGATTTGCTCTGGTTCTCCGCCCAAATAGTTAAAGATCGTCAACGACTAATTGTCACCACCTGATGACTTATATTCCCTCATGGTCCTGGTGTGGTTAAATTTTAGCTTCTGTAACCCAATGTATCCACTTTCTCCATTCTTGTGGGCCAGGTCAGCTCTCCACATGAGCTCCAATGCCATGTTTTGCTCCCAAATTGAGTTATCCGCAGCTATAGTGAGGTTTCCTAGCTGAGGTTTTGAGGTGCTTGATGTCCCAGGTAAAGTTAGTCTTTCATCAAAGAACTTTACGCGTATCATTGCATTCCTTGTGGCGAGGCATTAGAAATCTCCCGATGTCATTGACCTTGTCCAGGACAAGAGGTATGTGCTGCTTGCAGGGGATGGGGTTTAGTATGTTCAACTCTATACTTTACCCAGCGGGGTGAAGCACGTCAACTATATTCGTTCTTTCGTTCTTTGGTGGGTGAGTCTTCCTACAGGTATTGGACTACTGTGCCTTTTAAAGCGGCTCGTCTCCTGTACTTTCTTCCATATCTCCTTCCCTGGTATCCCACTTTTGCGCTATACTGACCCCTTGTCCTTCCATCACAGTAAATGCGGTATAGTATATTGATATAAGAGCTATATGCCTTGTTGAGCAAGACTGATCCAGCATGTAGGCTTTTGTATAAACCCAACACTAGTCACCATGCAATACCGACTTGTAGGTTTCTTCGCCATGACTGTCGCCGCAGTCCCTGTCATCCTGACAGGCGGTAGCAACGCTGTCCGTCCCCGCTCGGAGGAGGATCTTATCGACAATGCCGGTACCGCAGCCAATGTCCTGAGCAACGGAGACAGCACTGGCGTTCAGAGTGCGAAGTGTGCTAATGATGTCTCGGTTGGTCCCCTTGAGGCGGGACTTCCTGGTGTTGATGTTGGTAATGTGGTAAAGCGCACCGAGGATGTCACCATTGGTCCCATTGACATCCGTCGTTAAAAGGGGTAGCTCGCCTATCGAAGCTAACTATACGAATAGCCGACGGTATGTGTATTCCCTCTCCTTGTATCTCCTTTACTGAGATTTTCCACGCAGATCACTTTTAAAGGAGAATTTCCCTCAAAGATGGCCTGGCATTGGGATCTACTTCATTACTGTTTGAACCAATACGTAATGAACAGTTGTTGTAATTGCCAAGTTAACAATGAAAACGGCAACATGAAGTCTTCCCCTTTTACTTAGTTTGGAAGTGTTCACTATTTTCGTGGCTAGTGCCCTCGTGGTCCCCTTTATGGACCCGATCGTCCAAAAATTTAGTACTAACCAGCTGGCTGGGACAACTATGGACTTACAGTAGATTGGATTTACCGACTAGTCGCCGATGGCGCCAGTCACCTGGGGCTGACAAGGAATAATCTCCTTTAGTTCGATTTGCGGCCCACGTCCAGTCCAGATCGTGTGGAACCGGGGCCTGTGACCACTTGAGCATCAACAGCGGCAATGTAATATATCATGTAGTCCGTCGTGTAGATAGTAAGCTTAGTAAATAATGCCAAAAAAATTTAAAAAATTTGGACAAATCCGACTCCTGCATCCTTCATCCTTCGGCTATTACAGTTGTACCGTTCCTGCAGCGAAAAAGCAAGCGGTCCGGGTCGCGCGCCAGCCTCGGCAGACCGCTTCCTCCCCGAAACCCGATGGGGCCAAAGGGGTCGGGATGGGACCATGACGAAAGATGAAGAGAAATGGAGAAAAACGGCCCCTGAAGCTATCTAGCTATGGATATGACAATAGGGGGCCAGGGCATCCGACGATCTCAGCCCCCCTAGAGTATATAGGCAAAAGGAGAAACGAGCCGCAGCAGAATTTCGGCAACTAAATATACCGAGGGCTTGGACCGAGAGGATCCATCCACGTTGCCATTGGCGTCCACCCATGGGCTGGTCGAAGGATGGAAAGTAACGCGGGGGCCAAGTAGCGTTGCAATGTCAATGTTCTGCAGCCGTTGACTATTGACCATGTTTACGTGCATGTTTACTCGGCCCCCGGGGGGGTTTTCAGTTTGGCTTTTGGCTTTCGGGAGCATCCTTATCTGTTTTCGCCCCAGGGAAAACAAGATTCTTCTGGAAGAGCATGCTTGCGACCATGAATCCTAAAATAACCGACCGCATTGCGAGTACAATTGTGCATTTGGAGCCACGTTCATAAATAACAAAATCGGTATCTGTACGCATGGGCAGTGGAGCAGGTTCCAAACTCGCTCCAAAAGGTCCAGCTCTGGGTCCACTTGAAACGAACCGATCGTCTAGGAATTCTGCTACGTTCGCTTCCATGGATGGTTCTAGACGAGGGATCGTCAGGAGAGCTCCCCGTGGGTACCTGGGCGTAATTGGTGAGATTTTTGACTTTCTTCCCGCGTCTACACTCTGAGACGCTGGCGTACGTTTCTTTTTTTTCTTAGTTCACTTTTCACTTTTCTCCCCTTGTTTCGCAAACTGTGGGCTCCAGTCCCCCACTTCGCATGACGATGTCGGGTCTATTCCGTAGGGCTTGTGGAAATGGGCTTTTGGGGCTTTGGGGCTCGAGTTATCTTAGGAACTCGACCCCACCGGAGATTGTGTGTATCGCGGTGTATCAATACACGGGATATACAGGCTTCAACCATGGATACAATGAGGGGAGATTGCCCCCTAGTTGACTGAGACAATGTTGAGCTATGTGCAACCGGAGACTTCCGGGGATGCAGGGAAGAGCTGATACAAGAAGGAATGGCATAAACAAAAAAACATACATCTACGTATCTAGGTACGTATGTCAGGATCTGATCAACACGGCCGCCTCCGATCTCTTTATCTCTGCCGAGGTATGGTATGTTACGCTCCACTGGATCTGTGACCATCGCAAGCCCTATCTCGGGGCCCAGCCCAAACGCACTTTGCGAGAATAAAACCGTTAGACCGAGGCTTGCGCTAGTGACGCGGGGAAAAAAGGAAAATAGACTCGGGCTGAGTTCTATAGCGAATCAAGGGCCCAAATGGAGGAGGCTAGAAGCCCAACAGAAATAGCCAATCTCCTCGATATTATATGCACATGTCCATTCCTTAAATGCGAGGGAGCTGCATCCCATGGAACCTCGGATTGTGCTTTGTGTAGGAGACGGGGCTCCGTTGGATCAAGATACCACATCTGTACAGTATTATTCTCTTTATTTTTTTTTTAAACAGAAAAACGGATCCGTATTCTATGCCGATACTTACTCGACACGGATAAGCGGCCCCCCACATTTACCAACACGTTCAGTCCCCCTGAGTTGCATGGCACTACAATCCTTTGGGTTTCGCGTCCGTATCAGTGGTACGGGAGCAATAGGGGATCAAAGAAAAGAGAATTCGAGAACGAGGCATAGAGAGATGGGGATAAAGAAAGGCTCAATTATGAGATGGTAGAAACTAGATCGATAGTTCGATAGTTCGATGGTTCAAAGAGACCCGTTTATGCTTGAAATAACAAAAAACAAAGAAATCCAACGGTTGGAGCGTCATCGAATCACGGCGCGACCCCCCCTGAAAGCCGGGAGCTCCACCAGTATTTACCAAAATGTATTGTACATATGTAACTCCGCCCCGACCCAATCTCCTGGGAAAAAACCGACTCTTCTTAACACTCGCGCGCTTCAGGTCCTACCATGAAACAAAGCCCAATTGTTGGTGCTTTTGCCTGTTCGCACATAAATTAGGGGTCTCTACCCGATCTTTCATTTACAGAATGTATTCCCAAATGCCCTATTCGCGGGCCTGGGATGACGATGGAAGCAGTGATCCTCCATCGACCCGCTCGTCAAATGATCCCCCGGAGCATGCTGCCCATGCTCGCTCCAGGTCCACGGCCCATCCCAATGCCCATAGTCCCAAACGCCGGTCGGTCTTTAGTGGTCGCTCCAGAAGCAATACCACGACGTCGACTTCATCTCACCGATCTCCGGGCTCATCTATGACTTCCTCCATGGACGGCTCTCTGTCGTCTCAGGACGAGCGTACGACCTCGGCATTGGGGATGCGTACGGAGAAACCAGACAGGAGCTCTCGCTCTTTCCTGGCTCGAGGAAGTCGAATTCTCCGCCGCCAAGGCAGCAAGATCAACATCGTCGCCACGCTGGACGAGGAGGATGAGATTGATCGTGAAAAGCCCCGGGAGAAAGGTGATATGTTTGGTCGACGATCTCGCCATGTCGAACAACGTAAGTGCCGAAATGATAGCATTGGCTGGAATTGGACTTCGGCAAGCCCTCGTGGTTCAATTGACTGACGTGCACGTGCAGAAGATCGACTAAAGAGCCTCATTTCGGATCCATTCGACTTTCATCACCTTACCCATACGAGCCCGGCACAATTCCAGTCATTGGACCAAACTCGAGAGAACGATCTTTGCACCGAGTTCTCCGTGATTCGGGCATCCCAACGGCCCGAGACCGGTCTCAAGGGCATTCGAGCTACCGACATCCACTTCCGCAACTTCTCGACTGATGACCTCGCCGCATATGGTACGGCTACCACCGTTGATGAACCCCGGCAAAGTCCCCCAGGATCGCCACCATCAGGCCCCGTTAGCCCCGGCCATGTTCGACGGGAGTCTCGTGCCTATGAGAACTTCTCGCGGCCGGTCCCCAGATTTCCTCGTTCTTGTCCCACCACCCCGCCTCCACCCGCTAACCCGGAGGTTCCTGCTGAAGTCGCAGAGCCGGCTCCGCGAGCCATTGATGAGATTCTGGGATTATCCACTCCCACGACCTACCCGGAAAACATTCACACCGCACCCTCCTTAAAATACCGTCGGGATTCCGCCGACGATCTCTCCGCCCGCACATCCTCCATGAGTAGCCATTATGACCTCGAAGACGTGCCGGAGGAGGAAGAGACCACCCGCATGTGGGATAGCCCTGACAATAGCATTGGCTATGCTCATTCTCGTTCGACCTCGCAGCTTAGTCAGCCCCCGACTGAAGCGTATCACCCATCTACTATCAAGGCATCCAAGGCGCCACTATCCATCTTCGTGGCTGAGGAGCTTTCAAGGAAATTCTCCGAGGCCCTGGGCTCGCCAACTCTGCCACAGAACCTCCCCGAAAGCTTGCCCGCAACTCCCCCCAAGGACAATGTGGAGACCACTCCGCCATCAACCTCCGGTGTGAATCAGTTTTCGTATGAGGACGAGTTGTATGACTCGTGGGACGCAGATATCGACTACTGCTATGAGCACGCAGCCGAATCCACATGCAACTTCGATTGGACGCGCACTTCTCTGGAAGAGACTCAGCGCCCTCAGATTGGTGTGCCTTCCCATAACGAGAACTGGCTTGGAGCTCCTAAAGCTCGGCATCTCCAGCCCAGCCCCCTGAGCACCTCCGCTTTCCCCACACCGGATCTGGATTCCAGCCCAGCCCGATCGACACCTTCGCACTTGGCTGGCACTCCATCGACTGCCGAGTATGAGCGTGATTTCATCGTCCGGAATACTAGCGACTACTTCCAACCTGTGAGCACCTTGCCATCTGGTTTGGGCAAGCAGATCCCTCAGGATACTCTGTATGAGGACTACCTGAGCACCGATGCAGAATCAGATCGTCACTTTCCTTTCCCCCAGGGAATTATCTCCGAGAACCCTGTTTCCCCACGCAGCAGCTTTTCCCCCATTAGCAAATGCAACTCCCAAGAGAGCTTGATGCTCTCTCGCGCGGCTTCTATTGTCCGCAAACACCGTTCATCCGTTTCGACGACTAGCGTGCCAGAGCTGATCCACAGCCTGTCTAGCAGTCGCGAGCTGATGCCCACTGACCGACTGAGCGCCGGCGAGACCTTGGCTGCCGGGTCTAGCATCAGCCGACCATCTTCTTCTTCTATCCACCGCCAGACCAAGAGTCTGGCCGAAGCTCACCTGCTGCTCCAGGCGGGCAGCATCCCTTGCATTGGCGCAGAATTCCCTGCACCCACTACCATTCAGGACCGCGCCAAGTCCACCTCCGAGATGGAAACCCGGCCGGTCAAAGACTTCGAGCCTCCTCTTCCCTCGGTTCCTGCTAAGCACCCGAGCCGAAAGAAGAGCCGCAAACCCTCTTACTCTCTTTTCCCCACTGCCGCTCAATGAGCGCCCTCCTTTTTTCCTTTACTTGTTTCCGGGGAGAGCAAATATGTCTTGCATATCTGGTTTTGCTTTCTCTTTCTCGCTCTACCCCTTGATAGAATTTCCCCACGAGTCATGACCTGTTTCAATTTTGTATGGTGAAGGGGCTTTATTAGCCGTGTTCAATCTGTTCGGTCGTTTGGTCTGAATGCATTTCTCAGCGATATTGGTTTGGTGTCTGGAGGGAATTGGGTAAAAGCCATGGAAAAGAGGACATCGGGAGGATTTGGTACATTCGCTATATTTTTTTTTATCTTCATGTGACTATAGAGACACGGACAAAATCCATGGTACCTTGTGATTTGATCAAGCTTTTATCGTAAATCTTAGGACTTAGAGATTAGAGAAGATTGTAGCTGTAGAATGGTGGGACTAACCTAGAGGAGCTGTGGAGTACATGGTGGGTGGATCATCTGACTTGGCTATCTTATCGCCCTAAACCTCAATTCAACCTGACTTCTTTCTCCACGCCACCATGGCCTCTCCGTCGTCGCAGTCGCAGGCCTTGGCCAAGAGGCCAGATGGTCAGCTCATGCCACCCCCGCCACCTTCAAATCGCATCAAACGCCCCGCGACCGTCCTCGACGAAGATGTCTACACTACTGCTCTCTCCCACATTATTGCCCGCGACTTCTTTCCTGGTCTGCTTGAGACCCGATCGAAACAGGAATACCTCGATGCATTGGAATCAAAAGACGCAGAATGGATCAAGAGCTCCAGGCAGAAGCTTGCGGATGTCATGCGCACTCCGACTCCGGGTTTAAATGCGCGACGAAAGACCGACGCCGCATCCGTGGCGGGCACTCCACAACACATACCAGGTCGATCAGACGAGACCCCTCGGGGATGGAACGGCGATACACCCATGTCTGTTGTATCTACTTCGACTACGGCAACAACGGCAACAGCCAACTATCAGAAACTTGCCGATGCAGCCAACATGGGACTTCTTGCCTTCCAAGCGAAATACACCAGTGAGGATAACGAGTCATTCAACAAAGTCCTGGACAAGCAGAATATCAAGCGCCGTGAAAAGAACGGCTGGCTTTGGAATGACAATAAGATCCCATCCGCGCGGCAGATTGCTCATCATAATCACGAAGTGAAGCGCATCACAGCCCAGGGTGGGAACCCGGAAACCAGTCTGATCAAGGCAAATGACGGTCCTGCTATCAAGACAGACCTCGATGCTCGCCCAGCAAGACCTGATCATTGGAAATCCCGCCCGGATAATTCGCTCATGTTTCTTCCCTCATCGGTCGAGGATACCCATGAAACACTCCAGCAGAAGGCCGAGAACGCGTCCCGCGCAGGGCCCAAGCGGACTCTCTACCAAAATACAAGACTACTTGATGCCGACGCAGCAGCGGCAGCTGATGCTACAAGTCAAATTCCAGCCTCGCCTTCCATCTCGGCTATCCAAGAGGCTATCGCGGGCCGCCCGCGTCTTAGCGAGTCTGAAGCCTCTTCTGTTCCGGGAGGAGAAACTCCACGAGTCAACGGATATGCTTTCGTCGACGAAGATGAACCTGAATACGAACCACAAACAGCCGGGTCTCTCGAAGCTGACTGGCGTCTCCTCGGCGCGAGCGATGCAACACCAAACCCCTTTCAACTGCGCGAAACCGGTAGACGTGAGGCTCTTCACCACCGCATGGTGGATCGTGTTGCACGTAATAAGCGCGCTGAAAGAGCCACTCGTGTAACCAAAACACCCGTTAATAATACGCCCCGGTTTGCTAGCAGTCCACGCATTGATGGGTTGACTCCAAAACCTGGCTCGGGGAAAATGTTGACTCCTGCAGCCCAAAATTTGCTGTCGCGAGTTGGCAGTACGCCACGGTCCTCTGGGGGAGCTTCTGGACTGAAGAATATGTGGACTCCCACTCCACGGCGCAAGTGAATAGATTATGATAATGATATGATACCACGGGAGTAATGGCGTTTACATTCATTGTCAAGAGAGACAGCGATAGCTCAAGACCTGGCTAGTATATTGATCTCGCACTGTACATTGATAACCTGATAACCCGGTTCAACTTAGTCCTGAGATTGAATTTTAATAAAATAATATCCGACTTCCATGTTGTCCGGCATACTTCACATAGAGTGGGTAATCGGAACGACCAACCCGATCCTATCCGGCCCGACCTCGGCCTCTCGCAAGTCTACTTTTCGAGATCAACTTGAACTCTTGAACTCTTGAACTCTTGAGCTCCTATATCTATCTGCCTATGAATATTGGTAAGTTGAAACAAATCTTGAGAAGATATGGTTATCCTTGGTGCTAAGATTAAAATAGAGCGGGCTGAACGTTCTCCCGCCTGATCTCTATCAAAATCTATTATATCGATTTCACCAATCTTTATTATTCAAGTTTGCATTGCATACGAACGTTGCATAATATCAAATCCAGTACGCAATTACATGCGCAATGAGTATAGATTCAAGTCTAGGTTCGACAGAGCCTGCGCCTGTGACTCTTGAATCGGGTGGCGTTACTCCTGCCACCAAACCAGTGCAAGAGAAAGAAGAGAAAAAGCAAGAGAATCAACAATCCCCACTATTACCAACATCAATTCTCTCATCTCTATGCGCCCCATTCAGCAACCTGTTATCCGGCTCAACATCAACATCAACCAAGGAATCGTCCGCGCAAGACTCAAGATCGGCAAATGGTACCCCCACTCTTGAAGAAACTAGAGCCAAAGACAAGGAAGAGGATAAAGAACCAGAGCCATATTACAAACCTAATCAAGTCCCAACCTTCAAAGCACTTCAAAAGAAACGATTATCAGGGACTCGGACGAAACAGCTTCTTCGAGCTGCAGGTCGTGCCTATAATGATCCCCCACCACCACCGGAGTTGGGAACGTGTTGTGGTAGTTCGTGTGATCCGTGTGTCAATGATTTATGGCGAGAGGAGAGGGATGTTTGGAGGGAACGGTGGGGAGACAGGAGGGTTGAGGGTGAATATGCGGAGGGGAGGAAGGAATTAGAGTGGTAATTAGACATGATTGAATTCAGGAAAGCTACAAAGTCAAGAACCTATAACGTGAATCATCTATGCTCATGCTCATTATCAAATCTAATTCTACAATATCAACCAAACTCCCCACATCCCGACCAACATATACACACTTCCCCAGACACCTAATCTCGCGCCGAGATTCAGATAATAGGCCGCTCCCAGGTAACTGCATGTGATGTCTCCGTTTGGATCTCGGTAGCCGTATGATGCGTTTAACCATTTTCCAGTCGGACATCCAAATCCCAATGCCGCGGGACAACTCTTCACCATGTCGTGACAAATGTCTGTACATGGAAGAATCTCCTTGTACGGACCAGGTCTGATGTCCGTGTCGATGATAGGATTGCGGGACTGGTTCGTTATGATAGACGAGCGGAGGGGATCGTCTGCTGGTAAGGAACTGCCGTTGATGAAGTCTTGTCCTGCATTGCGGACTTGGAGATATGTTTCGTTGGAGGTGAAATCTGCGCAGCGGGGGATGCTGACGCTGCAGAGCCATTGTTTGTACTGTGTCGCACAGTCTGTACAGTTGACGGCCAATGAGAACATGGAGTCGGCTGTTGCGTTGCATTGGATTTGCTGAAGGGAGTAGTCGAAGTTCTTGTAGTATTTTGAAGTGTAGTTGTCGTATATCTCTCGTAGAGCTTCAACTGTTCTGTTGGGGTTGGATGGGACTGCATATGCGACTTCTGAGCAAAAGGTGAGATTGAATAAGACGGCACAGTTATCCTCTGTATCAATTAGTCCGTGACGTGGAAGGGGGAGATGGGAGAAAGACGAACCTGTTTTCGTGGTGAAATTCATCGGCTGCCATACTATTCCACCTCCGCCAACGATGTTATTTCCAGAGCTCGTTGAATTACCATTCATACCCAAGATTCCTATATAGGTCGAACTACGATTAAGTCCCAAAATGTAGAACTGCTCCTTGGGCTTGTTTCCCAGTCCGCGGCTGGTCATTCCAGTGTTGCTCGGGTTGCTGACCACCTGGGAATGCGCCGACACCGCACAAAAAGAGGACTTCAAACCGCTCAATGAGGTGTCATTGACGTTGTGGGCATACAGGGTATAAGGGGCAGGATTCAGGTTCATCCACTCTTTGAAATTCTCCGAGCTGGAATTGGACTGAGTCAGGTTGTTGGTGACCAGCAGCGCTGCGTTTTGATCGGAGTCGACAAAGTACAAAAACGGGTCCTCCGGAACCACGTTGAAGAAGTAATCATCGATCGATATGGCAAGCTCATAGGTATATGAGCCCGAATAGGACGTTGAGTTGTCCGCAACAACACTGATGTAGACATCGCTCTCCGCCTCAAGTTCAAAGCCGATGTAACCTTCGCTCGCCGTAGTGACATTCTGAAGCGAGTCATCCTTGCCCGGTCCGGGATACTTCAGGTCCTTCGAGGTCGAGTAATAGACTTTCAGCTGAGGAAACGAGCCCTCCGCGCCAGTGGTGTTGGTGGAGGGTCTAGAGCATGTGTTCAATGAGACATAAACTGTGGTTGATGCGCGCTTGGACAAATCTCGCTTTCGAAGCTCATGCGCCGCCTCATGCGACACGACATTGCCACTGTCATCAAGGTAGTCAGGGAGTCCTTTGCCGACGGTTCCATGATCGCCGTTCACCACATCATCCGGAATGTACCAATACTGTATAGCCCCAGTTTTGAGGCTGCTACTCTGGAAATTATTGTTTGCTAGAGACGTAATGGCCACGGCTCTTCGCACCAGGTCCAGCCCGGTGGATTCCTCGTCTTCGTCATCCCAAAACTCTAGCCCATTGAACGAGTCAAGCGCAAACGGTAGTCCAGCCCCTTGGGCAATATTCTCCACTTGGAGGTTACTCTCGACCCCGCCATCGCTCCAAATATCGGCATATGCGGTCGGTACGCTGGCGAGCGCAAGAAGGGAAGTGGCAATGACTGTTGCAGTCAGTTGACACTGCAAGGCAGAGAGGAGTCGCATGGAAAGAGGAGGATCGGGTCGCGCGGGAACCGCATGGGGGTGATCAAGGGAGTGCACATGCGATTTCAGGGCGTCCGAATGTGGAGAACTCCTGAAGGGCGGATCATCGACATATGGTCGATCAGTTGGAGAAAGATGTTAAGTTGTGTTTATCGGGATCTTATCGTTGTTGCCTTGATGCCTGGCCACGCGTATACTAACTACATTAAAGAGTAACCCAATCAATGAATCTGTTTCTTGGCTAATACTGACCTTGTAATTGATATTGACTCAAGTGTTGTCTCTGAGAGATTGACTAATTATGCAAATCTCTTCTTTGGTTTCAACGTCCTAGTCTCTGAGACATTGAGTTCATGATGCAATTCTATATCGTGACTTCAAATCGATAGTGTATTCCATCCAAAAGATTAACGCCATTTGCTATGCCCTAAAACATTCTCTTAACCATGAAGTATCAATATTATTTCAATCAGACTCGTCACAGAGCACTCCAAGCGCGGCCAAGTACGATTGCCGGGTGAGCAGCCGTGAGAGCAATACATGCAATAGAAACCATAGTGCTTTCCAGCACCATCAGATCAACCTCATTATTGGCCAATTCACTGGAGAATCCACCCTTTAGCTCAGCAACTCGGAAAATCGATCGAATGAAGATGGTCAGCGTGGCAAGGGCAAGACCTATGCAAGTTTAGTGTCTGGACCTAAGGGAGCCGGTAGAAGACATACAGTAAATGAACATGGGCCACTTCCAACTGTGTCGAAGGCCACTAAAGTCATTGGCTTCTAACTTCGGGCTCTTGCGCACTCGAAGGGCAAACTCGGAGCCCAAAATAATGAATATAAAGAGCGAGGCGACCTGAAAGGCTAATCCCGCAATCATGATGTTGATGCCGGTTTGCCGGAGGCTACGCTGATCGTCGTCTGCGATCGAAGTGATTGCACCTCCAGCCGCTTGCATAATAAGGCTTACTAGATCAGAGCTCACGAAGGCGATTGTATATGTTCGTGGACGGAACCGGGCGACATCCTCCCCATAGACCCTGATGATCTTGCCCAGACAGACGTAGATGGCTGCACTTAAAAAGGCTGGGCCAATTGTCAGGCAGATTAGGTACCTGTATAGGAACTCAGCTAAAGGTCAGTCATAACACATGAGAAACACGTACAGAAGAAAGTTGTTGAAACTGAACGGGTTGTTGTGCAACATGATCCGGCCAACGTATCCCAGCGCTTCAAGGATAAGGCCGCATAACATCGGAATCATATAAGTCCATGTTCGGTACCTGAGTCCCAGAATGAGTTGTATTCCAATGATGAGACCGAATAAGCCGACAAAGAAAGCATTGGCGGGGAGGTTAGGCAGGTAGTCCAGATAAGCGTCGGTAATTGGGCAAGTGGATAGGGTGCAATTATCGGAAGACATTTTGAACAATACTGAGTATAGATCGAATGAACCTGGAAACTAGATACAAATTATCTGACAGCATCGAGAATTGTTATATACTCTACCACGATCTCCATAGCCACGTTTCAATCTTCCTGCCTAAAACTCTGATTTATTTCCAGGGAGTAAGCTGGGCTATGCAGTCTCATCCTTCCAAGCAAGTTGACGTGTATACATGCAAACTTCGTATAATTCAGCCCCCATATTTAGGCTTCCACCGAATCCACAACGATGATTGGCCAATTCGTCGGAATCTGATATAACTCCGTATCCGCGGATGGTCCAATGTCCGTGTCCGCGGACCGATTAAAAGAATCCAATGTATCCGTATCCGTGATTCCATGTTCAAGCCTCATAATGCCCGAGTCAAATCGGGTTAAGACCTGTGAAAACTGCGTTCGCGCTAAGATCCGGTGCGCTCATACGCCCGATTCGCTAAGTTGCGACCGGTAAGCCGAGTTTACTTCATCTTAATCTCGACATTTCTCGGTATCTATACATCGTCTTTACTAACTGAATCAGATGTCGTCGGTTGAAAAAAGAATGTTACTTTCGGCCATCGAGGCCCCGAGGCCATCACAAGAAGCGGACGACGTATGGATTATTGCCATATGAAAGTGGTATTCACTAATCATGTGACAGGCGCATCGAGGCCCTCGAAGACAAGATTGATCAAATAATGGAACAGATTAATCCGCGTCCAGATCAATTATATCCAACACCTAAAAGCAATGACGGGAGTGATTACCAACACCGAGTCTGCGATGTAATCGGCAAAGGACTGGTCAGCAATGAACTCGCAAACATCTTATTAGAGAACTACCGGGAAGCAATGCAATACTTCCCCTTTGTGATGCTACCCGGAAGAATGACAGTCCAAGAATTGAGAACTGAAAAGCCGTTCATCCTCCTTTGCATCTTCGTGATCACGTCATTCCGAGATGTCCCTCTGCAACGAGCCCTGGAAGACGTTCTCAAGTCTTACATTGGGGACGTCATTCTTCATTCTCCACATGATAACCACCCTAATGCACTGGAGACTTTTCAGGGATTATTAATCGTCTTGTCTGGGTATGTCTGTCATATGCTCACCTATGTGCAGTACTAACGTCTTCAGAGCTCGCCATTTATACCAATTATGTCGTTTCAGCAGCTACATACACATTGCACTAAGCATCATGAATGATGCAAGAATGGATCGTCCACCCAAGTACCGAGTCGCGACCCGGATTGATATCGACGGTGAGTCGGATCAGACCGGATCAGCTTCTATACCGGGATCGGTATCCATAGCCGATGAGAGCCGGGCTTTGATCGGATGCTTTCTGCTCAATTCAACGTAGATAGACCCTACAAGAAGACTCATGATAAGTGGAGCATGCTGATGAGATCTAGGAATGCGATCATCATGCAGAAGACTTGCACGCTGCCCTGGTCACCGTTCATTGAATCGTGTGCTGCAACATTATCGGCGAAAGGCGAATATCCCACAGATCGATACATGATTTATTATGTCCAGTTACAACACATGCTGGAACGCATGAATTTGTTGACCACCAAGAGTATTGAGGGTCATCCTGATGTAGAGCTGCAGCTCCAATCATTCCGAGCCGAGGTGGAGGAATACAAGAATCAGCTACCTATTCCGCCCACCTGTGATCGTCAGTATACGTATACAGATCCCCGGATTGACAATACTAACACCAGTTCATAGTCCTCATCGCGACGCAGTATCAAACACTAGAACTTCAACTCTGCCAAATCAGCCTCCTAGATAACAAGAATACCTCCACACCAGGTGACGGCTTCGTCTTAGTCTCCCGAATCGACACATTATGCCACGGTCTCGCCGCCACAAAACGTTTCGTCGACTTTTACTTCACGTTACCGCCCACAATCGAAAAGAGTTACAGCATTCTCAACTGGCTGCAAACTGGGTTTATCGTGGCGGCGGCATGTAAGCTGGTGATCGTGTCTCTGGACCCGTCGCTGAGGTACAATGTTCAAGTTGAGGAGCTGCGTGAGGCGCTGGAGTTGCCCAAGGTGCTGCAGTTTTACGTGCAGAGGCTTCATGAGGTGGCCAAGACGTGTAAAGATGGGGAATTTGCGCATTATCAGAATTGGCTTCTTGCTACCTCGGTATGGTTTGAGAAGACTTATCGAGCTGCTAGTCTCGAGGTTTCGAGTAACGCCGGCGCGGAACTGTCGGTGGAGGGGTTGGATTTTTCGGATTCTAGTCCTGGGCAGTATGCTTTACCGGACCCTTCTATATTTGGGTTGGACTTGGACGTGACGATTGAGGAGTTGATGAGTGGCTGGATGGGGCCATTGAGAATGGGTATGGATATTCGATAACTCGGAGGCCACGAGATCTCTACATGTATATTTCTAGTGATTCAAGGAGTATGATGGTCGAACACCACAAAAATAGTTGATCACCTTTCATATTCTAGTGTAGTCCACAGAATAGCGTGAGCAAGTAAATACCTGGGGTTGTACTCAATGTTATTACTCCCTGGATCTTGAGTACTGCGCTACATTAACTGCAATCAATAAAGGATGGTCAACTAATTCTGTGGTGTTCACTTGAAAAGCTCCTTCAAGAATGCATGTATATAAGTCTATCTAGGATATTCAACAAGAGACATGACGCTCACAGAGTCTCATGCCAGCAACATGGAAGGTATCAACATATCAAAAATACAGCAGAAAGATCAAACAAGATATAAGACGAAATATCAGACAAAGAATCAAAATCCGAAAGCAAAAGGAAATGCAGGGAACATGCAAAAAAAGAAAACGAAACGAAACGAAACGAAACGAAACGAAGAATACGAAATTAGACCAGCTTCTGCCAGCGAGCAAGGCACATACTGACAACAACAATAGCCCCCATCACACCCAAGATACCAAAGAACCATCCCAGGCCCTCGGCATTCTTTCCGGGTACTTCGACGTTCATGCCAAAGAGACCGCAGATCAGGTTCATGGGGACCAAAATTGTAGCAATCAGAGTCACCTTGCTCAGCACCTTGTTGACGTGGTTACCCAATACCAAGTTGGTGACGTTCAGCTGCGCCAGGTAGTTGGTGTGCGATCGGCTCAGCATTTTCTCAAAGTGAGCCAAGTTGGACATCATGGTCACAACGTGATCCTGAATATCACCCAAGTAAAGGCCAATATCACCACGAGGGGTCATGGCGTACTGCTCATTACAGCGCTTGGAGAATCCGCGAATAACGTCCGCCTTTCCACCTAACAGGCGCATCAAACTCATGACCTTCTTGCGCAGACCACCAATCCGGGGCAAGAAGGATTCAAAGTCGTCGACGCGAGCGATGAAGACATGATCTTCAATCGCCTCAGATTCGAGCTCGACATCTCGAATGACTGGACCAAAGCTATCGACGATGTCGTCACTAGATTTTCGTTAGTATCTTTCGAGGATCGC
This sequence comes from Penicillium sp. VS I D KN, assembly GCA_019775415.1. Taxonomy (NCBI): domain Eukaryota; kingdom Fungi; phylum Ascomycota; class Eurotiomycetes; order Eurotiales; family Aspergillaceae; genus Penicillium; species Penicillium sp. VS I D KN. The sequence continues at coordinate 1,173,426 of JACWFT010000004.1, forward strand.
AATCATTGATCAAATACTTACATCATGGCATAACAGATCCAATCGCTACTCAGCGAGACGTAGTCACGCAGCTTTCCAATACGCTTCCGAACATTGGAGGCATGGGGGTTCTCCTCGAAAGAGAAAGTCAAGACCCCGTCACGGAAGACCACCATATAGAAGTTGACCGGTTCCAGGAACTCCTCACTGGTCTTATCCATCTGGTAGAAGGTTCGGAAACAGACAAAGTAGTACTGCTTGAAAAGCTCAACCTTCTCACGAGCTTCCTGAGTCAAAATATCCTCCGTGGTAAGAGGGTGAATGGAGAAAGCTCGGGAGATAGCGCCCAACTCCGCCTCAGTGGGGTTGACAACATCGAGCCACCACACACCACCTTCTGGACCCAGCTGAAAGAGATCCCGGAAGCTGTCACCAGGGAACACCAGGTCTCCCAGGTCCGCCGCGTGCACCGTCGTCTGAGATTCAGACGAGAAAAACCCGAATCGAGTAGGCTCGTTGATGTTCTGGAGCTTCTCCACCAACTGCTTTTCATCCTCGACTTCGGGGAACGCCTCAGACTCAGGGGCTCGGTACGTATCGCTGGAGCCGGCCGAATCCGACTTCTTGATCTCATCAACATCGGGGATCTTCTCACCAGGGCGCAAGTCACAAAAGATCCGAGGGCTCTTGATCTGGGAGCTCTGGCTATGCTTGCGACGGTTAGCGGCCGCCCTTGCCTTCGCCTGCTGATTGAGCGCGACGAATTCCTCCAGCTCCTCATAGTCGATGACGGGAATCCGACCAGGTTCTTCGTAAGTGTGAACGCAGGTCTCCTCTTGTCCATCGATAGGCACATCACCAGGTTGGGGCCGAATGATACTGGCATTGCTAAAGGTCGGGCGCCGGGGCTGGGTACCCCCCGAGACGGTACGTTGCAGCATAGCCTCCAAATCCGGAGGACCATGGCTGTCAAGAGTGTTTGCTCGCTCTCGGCGACGGGGGTCGGCAAAAGCGTCCACGGAGTTGGGGGGTGACGAAGAGCGAGCCGACACAGATGACTTCCGAGAAGCATTGCCTAGATCTTGCTGGCCAACACTGATGCGGCGTGGCGAGTGGAATTGAGCTGTAGGGTCGACCGAGAAGCGCCGACCCATTGTATTTCCGTCGTTGGTCGAGTCATCCAAGATAGCTTGCTCAAAGTCTCGGAACAATGGGCCCGGGTCGCGAAGCGCATCCTGAGCGTGCAGCAAGTCAGGACGTTCCGGTGTCTCCCCCTTCGGTCCCACCAGGTCCATGCTGTGATGGTTCCTCGAATCCTGCGTGGGAGCCTCAATACAGGGAGGGTTCATTTGGAAGCGGTGATCATCCAATTCCGGCACCGGGGTGCTGAATCGGGTGAGAACCAGCTCCTTCTCAGATCGGGGCGAGTCCGACATGATGCAGTTGAAAGTTTTAGTACGCCAGTTTGACTGTATATAGGTTGTTTTTTGGATTCCCCAAGGGAGTTGTGCTTTTTGGTGTTCGTTTTGTTCAGGTCAATATGAGATATGCTCTTGGCAGCTTAAACAGCTGCAGACGCAAGTCGGTAAAAGAGGTTCGATTATGGTCGAGCACCCTCCATCCAGAATCCAGACCCTACGTAGGGGTCTGGAGTTACCGACACACGTCTGGCTGCCACAGTTGAAGGTTGGGGGTAAGTCGAGTTAGGGGGGTCTGGTGTCGCCCCCGCAGAAGACCCGGAACTTGGGGCCTGCAAGAGGGTGGAGGAGAGAGGCCTTAGAGTAGCGAAGTCCCGCCAACTTGAAGGAATCCCAGAAAAAGGAGCGCGGCTGCTCCAGGGTTGCAGAGGGGTGCGAAAGGTGCGAGCTGGTCGCGGGTTTGAGGTTGCAGAAACTTCAACGAGCAGAACGTTGGGTATGCGAATGCCTCAATTGGGGGAGTCTGAGGTAAAAGAAATGATAATGAAAGGTTCTCCCACTTGAATGCTTGTGGGTGAAATTTATGTGTGAGAAGAGAAGGTAGGGGGAAGAGAGAAAACCCAACGCTAGGCGTGGCGAGTGGAAACTAGACCGGGTACCACTTTGGTGGTTCTGGCTTGTACGGAGTACACCGTACACTGTGACAAACCCACTTTTTCTTTGAATTTGATTTCCACAAAAGCAAGGAAAATCTCAAATCAGATTGGATTTGAGAATTCACAAAATAGAATATTAGGAAAAGAGGGATAGAAACCCCTCGGGAGATTTAGAAGGTCTATATACATGTATGGCTAAGTGAAAATTTTCCGCCTTTACTAGATGCGGGTCCGCCTGTCGACTCGGTCTAGGTTTCGCGTATGGACATACGCTTATTGGCCATGAGGTATTCACTCACCGTTTCTATAGCGGCACGTCATGTCTATATTTGAATTTTCTCGCGGTCATTTGCCTTATCTACTTGCAAAGCTTAAATGACTCACAGGATCAGATCTCTCCAATCGTCACAGCAAGTGAGTAGTTAGTCAGCATCACTGATCGGTAGAATGTATATTCACGTCACGTAAACACCTACCTAAGTGGGCATAGCACCTTTATCAATATGGATCTATGTTTCGTCTTCTCGCCGCCCTACAGGTACTCAATCGGTTTAGGCCGCAAACTAAACGTAACTAAAGTAACCGAGAAGTGGAGGCAAAGACGAGTGGGATCGCCGTAAGTGGGAATGTCCTTAGGCACCCGGGTAAAGCCTTGGACAATGGGGAAAATCCCCCAAGATCCTCCCAACCAGAGATTGTCATATCTATAGAGGGGAAGTAATCCATCAAATCACCCAATCATAGCCAATCTGAACCGCAGTGATGGTTCGATCCACTCTGGGATCCCCGACGTCGGACCGGATCATTTTTTTTGGTGTGCCAAGACTGTCCCGCATCGAGTCATACCTTGAAGATTGGCTCCTATAGAGCCATTACACCTCTCTGTGTCTGTGAGCTGTGAATCAACCCAAAATGCGCTCGTTCTTGATCAGAACCCCTTGCTCCTCGGCCAACATTGGCCCCGGGTTCGATGTCATCGGCCTGGCACTATCCCTCCACATGGAACTCAAGGTCACCGTGGATGACTCCAAACCCTCGTCCGAGCTCCCCTTGAACTGCCAAATCACCTATGAAGACCTGAGCAAGAGCACTGAGCAGATCAGCCTGGACCCCGAGGTCAACTTGATCACTCGAGTGGCACTGTACGTCCTGCGTTGCCACAATCAACGCGCCTTTCCCGTGGAGACCAAGGTACACATCTCCAACCCCATCCCACTGGGTCGGGGTCTGGGATCGTCGGGTACTGCAGTCGTGGCCGGTGTGATGCTGGGTAACGAGGTGGGCAACCTAGGCTTGAGCAAGGAGCGATTGCTGGATTACTGTTTGATGATTGGTGAGTCCTCGTACAATTTCTTTATTCGATGGATCTCGGGCCCATACAAACACGAACACAAATTCAAATCCAATCACAAACCCCCACCCCCACCATACTACATACATGACGCTAATGGTGTATAGAACGGCACCCGGATAACGTGGCTGCGTCACTGTTCGGAGGCTTTGTGGGAACTTACCTGAATGAACTCAAGCCCGAAGACGTCGCCCGGAAAGAAATCCCGTTGAGTGAGGTCCTGCCGGCGCCTGCTGGTGGCATTGATACGGGTAACAAGCCCCCAGAGCCCCCGCTGGGCATTGGTCACTACCGAAAGTTTGACTGGGCCCCCGAGATCAAGGCTATTGCCATCATCCCAGATTTTGTCGTGCCCACCGCCAATGCTCGCAACGTCCTTCCTCAAACGTACAGCCGTGCCGATGTGGTATGTTGAGGCGTCTGACCTAATCTGACCAGTCTTTAGACTCATCAACTTTTTACTAGGTGTTCAATCTGCAACGTGCAGCTCTGTTGCCCGCTGCCCTGGGTACCTCCCCGCCCGACCCTGATATGATCTTCCTTGCCATGCAGGACAGAGTTCACCAACCATACCGCAAGACCCTCATTCCAGGCTTGACTGAAATCCTGCAATTCATGACCCCCGTGACGCAGCCCGGTCTTTTGGGTATCTGTCTGTCCGGTGCCGGACCAACCATCCTGGCTCTGGCGACGGAAAACTTCGACCAGATCGCCGACCGCATCATCGCACAGTTCGCCTCCAACAACATTACCTGCCAATGGAAGTTGCTGGAGCCCGCACAGGCGGGTACCACCGTGACCGAGATTTAAATCTAAACTTACGAGAACAAAATCCCACCGCGTCATCGGCGATCTTCATTCCCTAATCCTGCCGTCTTTCTCCTTGACGCGCATGCACAGAGATGGAAGCGCTCCAATCGGTAGCTATTGCGAGACACGTTGCCAGAATCAATGACGCTCTCGTAATTGGCGCACCAAAATCATGTTTTCTCTGCCAAGCATCGACCATGTGTTGCCGCAAGATCCTCCGTTTCACCGCTGGTTTGCGGTCTGCGCTGCAGCATGCAGCCGATCTGAGACACGGAAATTTGCCACAAGAGTATATGTTGTACGTTGGGAAGCTTGGTCTCGAGTTGCCCTAGTGAGTGCTCTACATGATCTATGTATGGGTGGGCCGTATAGTATGGCTCCAAGCTATAGAGATAAGAGGTAGATGTAGATGAATTACGAATCATTTCCCGTATTGATTCTCTCTTCGTAACCGAAATCCATCAATAATGGGGGTTCGAAGTTTCTCCTGATAATTCTACAAGATCACCTTGAAACCCATCGAAGGAGTGATGGCTGATGAAGGATTCATGGTTGACATGGAGCTTGGGCGGAGGCGGTGGGCAGATGACACCCTTGCGATAAGCCCCCCAGGTTTACGTGACCTTTCGTCACAAGTACCCCATTCACACATCTAATCATGGACGAGCTACTTGCGCCAATCCAGGACGCCCTGGAAGGTCAGATTGTACGCATCCTCTACTATGGCCCAGGTGTCTCACGATTCTGCGGAGATCTTTACTAACATGACGCGACAGGACTTCCACGGTCAACACCTAGCAGAGCTGCTAAGCACTATTTTGCTAGTTGTTTCCGGAGCAAGTGCCCAAACTTATTCATTGGACACAACGCAGTTTTGCTAACATCTGATCGTTCTCTAGATCGTCAGCTTTCTCGTTGGATGGATCTACAAGGACATCCACCTTACGCTTTGGGTCGGCCTGGGAGGTACGCTGTTCACTGCCCTCGCCGTGATCCCGCCATGGCCCATTTACAATCAAAATCCCGAGAGATGGTTGAATAAGGATGGGAGTTCAAGGGGTCCACATGTGGTGGTAGATGGGGTCAAGGTGGCATGAAGGATCCGGAAGAAGCATACAAATTTACGGGATAACACATGGAAAAATTCATCGGGTTTCGATAAATACCAAGGCAAATCACTACCTAAACGCCGGGAAAGGAAATCATAAAATCCTGTTTGTCCTTCAAAAAAGCGCTCTTCTCCCTCCGATCATAGCCATTGAACATGTATGCGTGGCAGCAGCCAGGCCCCGGTGCATTTGGTTCTGGTCTGTTGAATACTTTCTCGAATCTTTTACCGGCCGTATTTCTGAAACTCCCAGTCACGGTTATCAAGCGGACACACCTGGCGGGTCTTCAACCATCTAGAGATGCAATGGAAGTGGAAGGCATGCTAGACAACGTTAGAATTGAACGGCCCCAACGAGCGTGTAGGCTACTTACGTTGCAAATACCCCATGCAACAGTACACTCCTCTGTTGTTGAAGATCCTTGGTTTGCTTGACACTCGATACCTTTTTCCTCGTACTTTAGCTGTAGCTCGAACCACGCAAGCGTCATGTCAACAACTTACACAAGTCCATGATGTGGTTGCGACAGATAGCGCAGTTATCCACGACAATATCCCAAGCCCAGAGGGCAACAGCGTTCCACTGGAGATCAGAATCAGTACCCCATCGTCATCATCGCCCGTGGCTCCCAAGGTGGTTGTCTAGTACCTTCTTCACCTCGAACTTCTTCTTAGCATCGGTACCGTCAGACTTTGCGACAGCTTTACCCTTTGAGGAGGCTGCGCTCGAATCTTTCATCTCCACGTCGGCCATTATTGTAGCTTGTATGGTGGTGTAGCGGTGGGGAGGAGGTCGGGAGTGGGATGGACGGTAGATAGGAAGCTGGGAGGACCTCTCGGGTCTTTTTGGATTAGACCACTGACGTAAGGGTAGTATGCAATGCAAAGATCCCCAGGGTGCCTACTCTGTAGTCCAAGTACTGAAATAGCAGGAACCGAATATGCCTTACCAAGCCTTGAAAATGGAATGAGGCTCCAGCTTGTCTCAACACAGCAAACCCCCACTGTTTCTGGAGGCGGCAAAACCCTTAGTCATGTGGTCCCCGCCTTGGGAACTCTTCCGTCACTTTCCTACGACTCACCTTCTGCTTCACACATCTTAGAGACATGCCTTCCCGCGCTTTATTTATGTCGTTCCCTGCGACTTAGATCCTGCTTTCACTTCCTTTCACATTCGCTTTCGCCTATTTTCTCTGCTTCCCAAGCGTTGGAAATAACCTAATATTGTCGACAGCTGCTGAGCAGTGACAGGACCGGCTTTCTACTCGATATCCTTACCTGCTTTTCTTAGCGTCTGCGCTGTGCTTTACTTTCCCTTTCCTCACTCTTCGAATCAGGCTGCCTATTTTTCAAGCCAAACTGTCGCCATGTCGACTCAATCACCTCATCCTCCTACGCCCAAGGGCCCTCGCAACAACAACAACAACAACAACAATCGCCGGCCACTACCCAAGAAGAACACCACCCCACACGCCCAGAAGGTGGCCCTGTTGAATACCCCTCCATCCTCACCACCATGCAATATGAGTCCAGCTGGTGTAGCCTCAGATTCCCCCATTCCTAATAATGTCCATTCTAAGAAGAAGCCTCCCCGCTCTGGGAAGAAGCCCAAGGACACGAACCGAGCCGAGCCTGCTTCGAATGGGTATAGTGGAGCGAATGGATCTCACGGTCACCGACACACCTCTTCTCGCTCGAACGTTACTCCGCAACCCAAGGATAGCGCATATGCAGGACCTACTTTCCATGCATCACCGGCTCCATCAGCATTGCCAATTCCAAGCTTCTTTTCCAAGTCGCTACCTGAATCAGACCTCGCGACAACACTTGAGACTGATAGTGATACCGCCGACACGGAGGGCGACCTCGAAACAACTCCTTCCAAGCCCCGGGCTCGCCCTCCGCAGCCCGTGGCTGATGAGCCCAAACCTACTCCTCTGGATTTCCTGTTCAAGGCTGCTGTGCAGGCGCGACAGTCCAATCCCATGAGCAGTCCTGAGGCCAGCAGTCGCGTGCGCTCCCCTCAAACTGAGCCGAGGCTGCCTTACTCCAATCCGCCTGGTGGCATGTTCTCATTGGAGATGGGCCCCGAAAATGGACGTACTTCTATTATTGGACCTTCTTTTGCCCCGTCTTACCAAGATCGCATGTCTGCTTTCCGCTCCAACAGCTCGCCACCTACCGAGTCTCCAGAGGCTGAGGAGGACCGACGCATGAAGAATGCGGAGTTGAGGCATCTGCTTCTTAATCCGCGCCCCCAGAAGTCGGCGTCGGGCTCTCCTGCTCACGAATACTCTGTCAATCACGGGGGCCGTCCTCATATTAATGCCAACCTTCCTCCGTATGCGACTCCCAGTCGAACTAGCTCTGGTCCCCCCGCTCCAGTCAATCGTGGATACTCTCCGGCACAGCTTCCTCCAATGCCCAACCACGGCGGGTACCCATATGGCTACGCGAACGGTCACCAGGTTCGTAATACGGAGTCACCGCTGAGACGTGAAGTCCCTCCTAATCAGTACCATGTCCCGTCACCTGGTCCATATGGCAATCATTATATGGGACAAGCACCAGCGCAGGCTGCTGTGCCCCCGAATAACTACGTATCTCCGCAACCTCAATACGCCACTGCTGCCTTCCGGATGCCCACTCACTCCCCGTCGCCTTCCAAGTCCGTTGATACCAAGAAGATGGAGGATGATCTTCGACGCATCTTGAAGCTGGATGCGGCACCCGGCATCCAGAGCTCTTTTGCTTAATTTCTGTGACTTACTTGTTTGATGACGGGCGTCCAGGTAATCTGGTTACGCTCTCTTTTTTTTTTCCCCCACTGATGTTCTTGTGCTTTTTTTTGACACCATCTCTCCCTGCGTTCGTTCAATATTCTTCTTTATCTTTTCCCCTGTATTGCATTCGGTTCATAGGGGTAACCTGGACTGGTTCAAGGTCCCCTCGGTGGCTTCGTTTTGGCATTCCTTTCGCTCGCGATTGGTACTTGGTTTGGAGGTGTTTTTTGAGATACACGGGTCTTACTTGTCGGTACAGTGATTGGGTCAGTTTTCTTTTGAGAAAAGGGGACCTTTGCATCGTTCGGAGTCGGGATCTTTCCAAGTGCGGTGCGTGCCTGGTTGGTTTTTCGCGGATGTCAGCCGAGGATGGCTACGATATGAAATTCGCTGCATGTTTTGATGATTTTGTCTCTCGAGATGGTCCCTCCTTGGATTCTTCTTTCCTTTTTTCATTCTCATTGTTTGGTGTAGTTGCTTGACCTCTGGTCATGGCTTTGCACGTCTTCCGTGTTAAGTAGTTTTTCCCTTCGTTTTTCAGTCTTTGTGACTACGTTGGTGTGAATCCCATGCCGTCCACTCCTTGTCGAGTTCCCTTGATGTTACGTATTATAAAGGTCTATATCTACAGTATAGAGTAGTAAGTATAGGTACTCTACAACTGCATGCAGTGATGACTTCAAGTGGCAAATACTCAACCCCCGTGGAAAGTGGACCAAGCCACACCGTTTCGGAGCGTCGAATCACCGGCAAAGGTCCGAAGCCACCAACAGACTTCTAGCCACTGGTAAGCAACGGTGCAGACCAATTCCCATATGGTTTGGTTCGCCATGCTGATCCCAATCAGAAATCGAAGCCAGTACTGGTTCTCGCAAAGGGTCCAACAGCCAAAGGCAATTTATACTTTGTTCTTTTGTCCCTGTTCCTTTGCTTTTCCTTCATATCACGTACTCGAACGTGTTTCGACGGAACCCTCAACGGCTGACGTGGTCTGTATGTCTGCGTCGCAATGTTCCCCTTTTTTAATCTGGGTCAACGACGCCACTCACTGCGCTCCACTTTTCTGGCCATTGGAGTCCATGGTCTAATTTTATCACTTGCGATCGTGCCTCGATTTGTGTTCGGCACGTCCTTGGTAGTCAGTTCCGACCCTAAACCTTGCTGCGAGACATACCGTAGAATTGACTTTCAAGGCATCTACTCGATAACCTAAGGAGTATATGGCAATGGATTCATGGGGGATCACCTTTCATCTCCGTCGATCTTGTCTCGGTTATGATGAAGCTTAATTGGAATGGAGTCTAGACGCCACGGTGGCTGAATTTGACACATACAGACGGACTAGAATGACTAGTGAGGAGAGCTAGAGAGTTAAGAGGAAGTCGATCGAAGGTATGGAAGGGGTCATGCAGTTGTACTGTATAGAGACTCATAACAAAGCCTTAGCATATCTACCACTAGAATAGTCAGCTAGGTAAATTAACCGTCTTCGGTATACAGTGTTCAACACTATCATTCTGCGATCGGGGCGTCGACATCATGATCTGCATGCCTGAGGAACCTGGATGCGGCCAGGGGGGAGGAAGTTATGACCTTCATTAGGGGAAATTGATTCAGTTCCATCTTTTTTCTCTTCTCCATATTTCAGATTTCATATTTCAATACCACATTGGATTCTAGGCAAAAGACTGCACGAATTCTACTATATCCTCCTGATTTGCGGGTCTAAATGACTTAGACCTTCCCTTTCCTCTGCCCAAAAAAAACCCTCCCCTCTTCTTCTCCATCAACCCGCTCCCACCATGGCGAATGTGTTAGTTGCCCCCCCTCGCAGATCAATACCTCTCTCTGAATCGATTCTAATGTACTTTGCAGATTCGGTTCGACATGGCGCTCCTTTTGGCATACCATGACCTCCTATGATCGTCATGCCTCCCACGACTCTCCCTACCGTACTGGTCGACACGTCCCTCTCAGTCAAAGCCGCCATGAACCTCTCACCTCCATTGCCACTAGTGCCATCGAATCTCGTCCAGATCTCTCTAACCCATATGACGATGAATCCTCCAAGGGCCTGGCGACCGCCCAATCCACCGAATTTAATGGCTCCCCGACCGACCCTGGTTCCCCTAACCGCCCTTACTCGCCCGGCATGAGATCCACCGCTTCTAAACGGAGGTCCAATGATCAGGAAGGAGGAGAAATTCAGATGCAAAGTTTCCACGACGGTGCGCCGCCGCCACCGCCTGTCGCTCACTCCTGGCGAAAGATCGAGCGGTGGCTGGAACACAACTACGAGGAATTATTGGACAACCTCGGCGAAGGATGCACACAGAACGACATTAACGAGTTGGAACACGAGTTGGACTGCAGTCTGCCACTCGAGTTGCGGGAGTCTTTGATGATCCACGATGGTCAGGAGCGCGGAGGTCTGCCTACCGGTGTTATCTTCAGCTCCATGCTGCTGGACTGCGAAGAGATTGTGCAGGAGCGTCACAACTGGAAGACCGTCAACGAAGAGTTCCTCAGCGCCGCCATGATGTCGACTCCCGTGTCCAGTTCCGCTGCCAGCTCGTCGGCCGCACCCCCTCAGTCCAGTACATGGAGAAACGAGTTGCTCGATCGTCAGGACTCTCAGCCTCCCGGAGCCGTGCAAAAGGCATATGCTCACCCTGCTTGGATTCCCCTGGCCCGCGATTGGGGCGGTAACCTTCTTGCGATCGATCTTGCCCCCGGTCCCGCTGGTAAATGGGGCCAGGTCATCATCTTCGGCCGTGACTATGATTGTAAATACGTGGTTGCGCGGTCCTGGGCGGCCTTCCTGGCCACCTTTGCCGACGACCTCTGCAGCGGCCGAACCATCGTTGACGAGGAGACCAACGAGATGAAACTCAAGGAGTTCAAGTCGCAAAATGTCGAGCCGCCATACATGGAGGTTCTCCGGTGGAGAGTCGATCAGAAGTACGGCCGCCGCCCACCGCGCAGACGTGGCCCCAACGGACTGGGTGTAAATGCCTCCGGTAAAGGATCCACCCGGGACTCACCTTACGGCAGCCCGACTCGCACTGAGGAGCGTGGCCGATCTCCCAACCGCTTCCCTAACCGTGGACCCGCTCAGAGCCCCAAGACTCCCTTCGGTATGTCCAGCCCTCTTGCCCGGGTGACCGAGGAGGGTCCCTCTGGTTCGGCTGGACCTACGATCTCTGAAGATCCCCAGGAGAGCAAGGAAGAGTCCACAGAAGATCTGCTGGAGGTGACCACCCCGCAAATTTCCAATAAGGAGAATGAAGGATTCCCCGAGTCCAAGCCCTCTGAAGAAAAGTCAGAGAAGAACGATGAACCCGTTGAATCATCCTCCAATTCCCTAGACTCCGAGGTCCTTGGAGAGATGAAGAACGTGGCCATTTAGATCTTCTTCTTTGTTCTTCTCTTTTTCTCTTTTCTTTTTTTCCCAGATTTCTTATTCTCAAGGGCAATTGGCGTCTGATGACGAGCTTCTGGATCTACATGACAACTGCTCTCCGTGTATAGAATTCCCCACGCTTTCTTCTCTCCGGTTTCCGGCTTCGCGGCATTTCATTTTGTAACTTTAGGGAGCTGTCTTTTTGGTTTTGTTTAGCTCTGTGTTCACGGCCATTGATATTTTGCCTGTAATTCTATGATGATGCAGTTCTATCCATGTTTGATTTCACTCTCCACGTAAATTGGACTTGATGATGAGTCCTATATCTTTTGATATACCCTGGCAGGTAAAGGGTCATTTCAAGTACAGTCGTGACAAATGCTTTCAATTTTATGTTTATGTTTAATCCCATTCATCATCATCATCGTCGTCATATCTTCCTCGTCCGGCCTTCCCACTCTGGATCGCCTTCTTCCGCAAACGAGTTCCTCGCCTCACATCATACCCTTCATCGTCACTTTGATGCTCATCATCATCCACATCGTCCGCTGAAAACTTCGCCTGCACTAAAACGCCCTTGTACAGCAATCGTTTCTCCAACACCGACACGCTAAACCCGGCCTCCGTTCCATTTGTCCCTCCAGCACCCAGTCCCTCAAATCCAACCACGCGCTCAACACCAACGCCATCTTTAAATCCAATCACGCAAGGCAATACACGAATGCTCAGCTTCTCCGCCAAGAAAGGGGTATTCCGTACATCGACTCGGGCGAATTTCACCTCGTAATGTCTCGCCGCTAACTCCTCCAATCGTGCATCCATTGTCGCGCATCGCGCAAAGTCGTCATGTGCGAAATGGACAATACACCGCGTTGTCGATGTGGTAAAGTCTAGCACGCTTTGGTCATTGCTAAGGGTGAGGTATCTCGTGTCCTGTGTGTATGTGGCGCCGGTCGAGTTCGCGGAGCGATTGTCTTTTTGCGCGGCGAGTTCGGCGTTTAGTTGTTGAATACGCTGGGTGCGGTATGTGGCATCATCTTCGTCTTCATTTTCAAGAGCTGCGAAAAGGGCTTCGTCGTCTGAATCTTCGTGGTGATCGTTTGGCATTGTGGAACTTTTCTTTTTTCTTTTTTTTTTTTTTTGAGGGGTTATGAGGGGTTGATTGAAGAGGTCGGAAATTGAGGAGAGGTGGTGGTCTTTTGGCCCTCTCTTCTTTTGAGTATTATCCGAGTCTTCTCCTTTCCTTTGATCAATTAGATGTGTTATAGACTGTTCGGTCCCCTGAATAGGTGGTGATTTGAAATTATCTGAAAAGGGAGAAGTGGAGGTTTGGAGGATCTTCGCGACTGCTCCACTGGGGTATGTGGTAATGGTATATAGTCTTGGCTTGGCTTGGCTTTGATAATGGGTCTACATTCATATGTGAGATTTGATTTAGGTGAGTTTCTTTCACGAGCAATAGAGACAAGAGGTTCTTAAATATGTACATTATAATCATCAATTCAAGATTGTGCTGGAATGCAATTTCCCCTAACGAGACTACTGCAGCTTCCAATCTGACTAACCAATGCGCTAGGCCCGAATAGACGCTATCTCTAAAATTAAAGATACACGTGACTCCCCTGAGAGCCCCTGCTGACTTAAGCCCGCGCCGCTTCCGGCCAAAACCAAAAGTTCTGTCTGGACTTGTTTTCTCCCTCGCGCGTCCAGTTGTACGCTCCGTTATTTCTGTCTCTTTGACTTGTGTCCTCTCTTCTATCTCATCTCCGCCACCTTTCTTTCGTTTCCCTCTTTCCGGGTTTCTAACCCCACCAAAAACGCCATGGTCGAAGACAAAAAGACCGACGACTATACCGTCGACATGGATAAGCTGGATCAGGGTAATAAGGAATTCGAGGCCGCGCCGCCACCACAGCCCCGGCCGTCTCCTCCTAGCAGCATGTCCAGCAGCCCTATTTTGCCTGTTCTGTCCTACTGCGGTTCGTCCATCCTGATGACCGTGATGAACAAGTATGTTCTGTCAGGGTTGGACTTTAATCTCAACTTCCTGCTGCTCATGGTTCAGGTATGTCCCGCTTCCATTGAACTATACGTTGAACGGGAATCGCTGACTGGGCTTGCTATAGTCTATCGTCTGTATCGCGGCCATTCAAACTTGCAAGTCTATGGGCTTGATCACGTACCGGGACTTCAGCACCGACGAGGCGAGAAAGTGTAAGGCGTCCCGTGCATGGCAGTGTGTAACAAAAGGACAAATTGTTGACTTGATCGTTGTTTAGGGTTTCCGATTACTTTGCTGCTGATTGGCATGATTTACACCGGCTCCAAGGCCCTTCAGTTCCTCTCCATCCCCGTCTACACCATCTTCAAGAATTTGACCATCATTCTTATCGCCTACGGTGAGGTCCTGTGGTTCGGTGGCTCCGTCACCAACATGACCCTATTCTCCTTTGGTTTGATGGTTCTCAGCTCCATTGTTGCTGCCTGGGCCGACATCAAGCACGCCGTGGAGAGCACGGGTGATACCTCCAGCAAAGTCTCGACCCTGAACGCCGGTTACGTCTGGATGATGATCAACTGCCTGTGCACCTCGTCCTACGTTCTGGGCATGCGCAAGCGTATCAAGTTGACCAACTTCAAGGACTTTGACAGTATGTTTTGCTTACTTTGATTTTCCTGGCTTATGCGGTTCTATCGTTCTAACTCATTTCCTAGCCATGTTCTACAATAACCTGCTGTCCATCCCCGTCCTGATCGTGTTCACCCTGCTAGCTGAGGACTGGTCTTCCGCCAACCTGGCCCGCAACTTCCCCGAGGAAAACCGCAACGGTATCTGGATCGCCATGATCCTGTCCGGCATGTCGTCTGTCTTCATCTCCTACACCTCCGCCTGGTGTGTTCGTGTCACCTCGTCTACCACCTACTCCATGGTTGGTGCTCTTAACAAGCTGCCCATCGCCCTCTCGGGATTGATCTTCTTCGATGCTCCCGTCACCTTCCCCAGTGTGACTGCCATTGTCGTTGGTTTCTTCTCCGGCATTGTCTACGCCGTGGCCAAGATCAAGCAGAGCGCCAAGCCCAGGACCGGCGTTCTGCCCACCTCCAACCCGCTGGTCAGTGCCAGCAGCCAGAGCATGCGTGACTCGCTGCGCTCTTAGAAAATAAAGAAGAATGAACGATTGTTTTCTCGATACGGAGTCCTAGGACCACCCGCGCATCAACCTCCCTGATCAGATATTGGGACCCTTTTGCATGTGACATTATGATTCACGTTTCATGGCAGCCTCTTGGTGCTCTCGTGGTCCTTCATTGGTGTTGGGCTTTTTCTTTTTCGTCATCTAGGGGAAAGCGTTGCCACTTGGGCTGCAGTATGACTTTTTAATTTTTTCTCTTTTCTGCCTTAAGCAGGGGCATAGCCTGGTTTGGATTTTTGGTTGTTTCGATGTATATAGCTATGCCGTGTTGGAATAGAACGTGTTTCTACTTACTTTTTTCCTGATCAATAGCCCGAGACCTTGGGAGATCTACATACAGAATTCTAGAAACCATGCTCCGTTCCATGGCCCTAGATCATGGCTGTGAAGCACCTGGGCACATGCTTTGAACTTGATGTACAGGCATGCGTACATTGAGTGAGGTATATGGCTTCTTATACAAAGAATATCAATCACGTTTGGTTTCATTTTGCACACTCAACGTCTTTTTACCATAAAGAGCTGCCGTACTCTATGCCCTAGTACACCAAATATCCAACAATCGTGACCTGCCCAGTCAAGGTTACAAGGATCTAGAGTGTGACGAGGGCACTTAATTTCTCCCCGTACAAGGCGTCCAATTGATTCCGCATAACAATAACAAAGCATATATCATTGTCCATGGCCTTAGCAAAGTATCATGCTACCTATTCTAAAACACCCTACTCTTCCTTGATTAGGAACGGGCCGGACGGCGTCCCGGACGGCTTTTTCCAGCTCTAGATCTTTTGAAGTCCGCGCTCGCTGGGATTAGAATCGACTGTGCTGTCCGTCCTTGCGGTCATGGTCGACTGGCGACAGCGCTTCATAAAGGCGGGTGTTTGCGCTTCTTGTCGGACTCCTGGCAACAAGTACTGTGGGTATTCATATGATTTTGCCGTGTTCTCAAGAAGCGGGGGCTCGATCCCATAGTCATCACATTCTCTTTTAAAGACTCTCAATCACCTCCTTGCCTTTTCCCGATTGCATGTAACAGATTTACAATCACTGTCTGGGATCCAATTCGCCATGACCAATTTCGATGTCATTGGCGGGGGAGCCTGGCGTCTTCTCATCAAGCCAATGGTCTCTAGAATAGGCCATGTATGACCTAGAAGAGCCGTAGCAAGGCTCCAGAAGCTGACGATGTCCAGGGTGAAGCGATGGGCTATTCCCTCTGGAAAGAGGTGATATTTGCGGCTTTCATGGGCAAAAATCATCACCAGCTTCATCAGCATTGGTAGTTCAGCGAATTCGCTGGCGACAAATGTCTCTGCATTTGACCATGGTGGAAAGGAAATTGAGAGTAGCACTTGAGGATGAATGATGCAGGAAGAAGCGAAGGAGAATAGTCTACAGTGTAGAAAGTGAAGTGAAAGTAAAGACAGACTATACTAATTCAACCTAAAGCTCCGGATCTTTGATTGGCCGAGCTCCCCAACCTCCAAAATTTCATACTGCCACTTGACTCCAATCTCCCCCAAGCATATCAGTGTACGGGAAATATAGAATGCCTCGCAATAAGAAGCAAAAGGGTCCCCCGGCTCGCGCCCATCGCCCCGGTCCACCCCCTAAACAGGGTCAGACTCCTTCCCAGTCCAAGCCGAAGACCAAGGGAGCTGGAACGACCGCAGCACCTCAGAAGAAGGGACCGCTTCAAGCTAATCAGAGGCCTATTGTGCCGTTCTTGAGGGGAGACCGGGTCTTGCTGATTGGAGAGGGTGGGTTTTTCTATACTTATGATCGTGTTTCTTTACACCCACGATATTTCATGTTTACCCCAACTTCCTGGTCCTTTTGCGTTGCTTCTCGATACATACATTGTACCGAAACTATGATTGTTATCGTCTCCTATGCATCAATTTTCATGAACATGTATATCTCGGAGCCCTAAACTAACCTTTCCCAGGCGATTTCTCATTTGCCCGTTCCTTGGCAACACAATACAAGTGTCACAAGTTATACGCCACATGCTACGACTCACAAGGGACACTCTTGAGCAAATACCCACAAGCAGAGCAGAATATCTTGGACATCCTAAACGCACCGGCATCAAAGTCAAAATCCAAATCCAAACCAGAGTTGGAGTCAGAGCAAGAACATGAATCAGACTCCAAGCCCTCAGACGAGCAGCAGGATGCACCCAAAGCTACGCCAGCATCCAACCCCAACGGCCCTAAGGTCCTCTATGGAGTAGATGCCCGCAAATTAGGCGTCTCGGGAGGTGGAAGCAAAGAAATCAAAACTGGCTATCCACGCAAAGAGCGCAAAAGACCTACCTGGATGATCCAAAAAGAGCAACAGGAGCGGCAAAAGCAAGAACAGAATGTGCGGCAATTGCTAAGGCCGGAGCCGGAAGCGAAACCTGTGCACAGCGGACCGTGGGATGTTATTTGTTTCAATTTCCCGCATGTGGGTGGTCTTTCCACCGATGTTAATCGTCAGGTTCGGGCGAACCAAGAACTTCTCGTTGCATTCTTCAAGGCATGTGTGCCTCTTCTTTCTTCGGCGCCGGAACCTATTGATCCGGATGATGATGACTGGGAGGAAGATGAGGAGGAAGATGAAGATGAAGACGAAGACGAAGACGAAGAGGCTCAGACTTCTGGGAAGGAGGTCCGTACTGGGCCGGGTCAGATCTTGGTTTCGCTGTTCGAGGCTGAGCCGTATACTTTGTGGAATATCAAGGATCTTGCTCGCCATGCTGGGCTACAGGTTGTAACTAGTTTCCGGTTTCCGTGGGCTTCTTATGAAGGCTATTCGCATGCTCGGACACTGGGGGAGGTGGAAGGCAAGAATGGAGGTCGGGGTGGATGGCGAGGAGAGGATCGGGAGGCGCGCATGTATGTGTTCGAGGTCAAAAAGGAGCCTGTAAAGGCGGGCAAAAAGAAGAGAGCTAGAACCCAAGATGATTCGGATGATAGCGAGTAGGAAGTGTTACGCCCTCCAGGTGTATCTTGTTTACTTGAATCCCTTTCTTTTGTACGACAGCTGATAAATGCCCGTGTTGCATTCTACTTCATTATCTTGAAAAGTACACGCTCAAATACAGTATACAGATCCGTCGCTGAACTCCTAATAAAAACATTCCGCCCTCGAAAATCTTCACATTGCAATAATGTTGGCAGATTGTTCAGGGACACTGGATACAACAACAGCTGATTACAAAATATAGACTTTCTTCATCTCGCTTTCGTTAAAGACCTCGCCCGTTGTGGGATCTTTGACCTTGCCAGCCTCGACGGCCCCGAGGTTCTTGCTAATCTCCAACAGCCGCGCCTTTCCGTAGACTCGACCATTGGGTAGCACGATCGCATCGCCTTCCACGTAGCTCTTGGAATGGTGAGCATATGGCATCTTACGGGCGAGGTCATTCAGTTCTGTCGAACAGATCGGGCATACCGATGTGCTTGTCGATTGTGAATTGGAACTGGATGACGTATAAGCTGAGTGGCACAAGGGTGTCTTGAGCGCAGACAACCCTGCAGAAAGGGCAATGTGAAGGAGCGGTTGTGAAGGTAGTGAAAGGAGCTCATGATGAGTCTTGATGAAGAGTTCAGAAAGAATCTTCCATCTATCTTGAGAAAACAACAACTGTATCATCGTCAATGACGTGCTGCTCCCACTTCAGGGATCCGATCTCACCTTATATGGCTCTGCCCGAGTGTCCTGGCTAAAGACAAGCAATCCTGCGGCCCGCATGACTTCATTGTTCTGGGATTCGTGGTTAGGAGTTAAGTATTTTCTCGCATGTAAGATAGCCTCCAGCTTCTTTGACCGGTCCTGCGTCCGAACCAACTCAATGTACTGCTGCAACCTAAGCTCAAATTCAAGGTTATGCTAGAACGAACAGGTTAGCTACTGGTTATATGGGAGGTATAGGGTCGAACGGACATTGCTCTTTTTTAACGCCGCTTTGTTCTCCCCACACCATTGTAATGCTTCTTTGGTATCCCCTCGGCGGAGACTCTCAACGATCCGTTGACACTGGGTGAACACGCCCAGGTCTACAAGACCTTCAATGTCTCGTTCTTCGGCAAGCTGCTTCGCACTCTCCGAGAATCCCGACCGCAGCATATGATCAACCAGCAACCGATCCAGCCGTACCCGAGACCATTGATCATACTTGACATCTGCCAGGCTCGGGATATTGTGCAAGGCCTCGAGATGCTGAATTCGTTTGCGGGATTGGCTCTGGATTCGTCGCTCTTCTTCCTGCAAGCTTTCCATCTTGCGCTTCAGGCCTTGCATTCGGGAGATCATAGCATCGAGTGCCGCAAGTGTCTGGTCGGGAGTGTGGGTGTTGGAGAGGGAAGCGTTCGCCGCCTCTTTGAGAGCAGGCAGAACATACTCCTTTTCTCGTTCGACGACTCGTTGTACAGCTTTGAAATTCCTTCGCGCGAGTTCATGAGGGAGTCGAAGAAGTGGTTGGTCCTGTACAGATCCGATTGATCAGTAGAGTGCTTTCTAATGACGTTGTAGAGCTGCGATACCAGGATCAGGTGACTCTCAGCGTTGAGCTTTGTGGAAGTCAGCTCAGCAGCCATTTCTGGATACTAGATGCGCGAAACGTGAGTCTTTCAGTCTTTCAAGCTTTTTACCTTGCGTAGGTGAAATTACCTGAAGAACAGTCAGGGTTAACGAAAGGTGTAGAGAGGGGAAGTGCGGAGAGCGGGCGGTCACGAGCTTCTCCGCTCCTAAAAGTGGAATGATCTTGTCATCTGAACAATTCGAACAATTCGAAGAGTCCTACATTGCGCCAACTACTTGAATAAAGAAATAATCTTTACAAGAACATCACAGGTTGGAGTAACAACAACTATGGACGAATAAATCTTGAAACCAACATTCCCTTTTGACCCAAAGACTCCGGAAGCAAATAATGAAAAGACCTAATAATATGGTACAGGAAGTAGACCGCGAGCTAGCAGGGTGTCTTCCTGGACATCTACTCGCTGTCATCGCTGTCCTCTGCCTGCTTGGACTTCCGGCGCTCCTTCTTCTCCTTCTTCTCCTTCTTCTTCTTCTTGCGCTCGGCCTTCTCCTCGGCGGTTTCACCGTCGTGCTTGCGCTTCTTCTTCTCATCCTTGTCCTCATCGGCCTCAGCATCGGCCTTCACGGGCTCCTCAGCAGGCGCGGGAGCAGCGGCAGGGGCAGAAGACTCCTCAGTAACGTCCTCAACGGCATCGTAGTCCTTGTATTCCTTCTTCCAGGAAGCAGGGGTAGCCTCGTTGGTACGGCCGTATTTCTATCAAAGGTTAGTTCTAGACTACAATAACAGATGTAGCAGAATCTTGACTTACGTCGAGCTTGCCAGCAGACTTGAGCTTCTTCTTCTCAAGGGCGATAGGGCCCAATCCCCAGCGGCGGGGGTACAGGTCGCGCTCCATAATGCAACGCTTGACCTTGGCGACGACGCCGTGGTCGCAGGTGGAAAGCTCCACGGTGGACATCTGGGCAATACCGATGGCAATGGCCTCACCCTTGGTAGTCATCAAGACAACCTCCTCGTCAACCTCAATGCTAGCCTCTGTGAAAATGAATCAGCTTTGGTTTCTTGAGAATTGAGACTAAACGAAGGGAACTAACCGAAACGCAGAAGACCAGGAATCATGAGCTTGGCACCATAGCAGACAGCGTTGACAGCGCTGTCCTTGACCACAATACGCTTGTAGCCGGTAAGCAGGCTTTCGAGGGGACGAATGACCTTGCGCAGGTAAGACTCGTCACGCTGGTTGTCGTACACCCACTGGGCATCCATGACATCGTGCAGGGTAACCATGCCGCTCTCCTCGTTCATAGCTCCGGAACGCACACGACGCAGCTCCTGCATGTGGGCACCAACACCCAGCAGCAGACCCAAGTGAACGCAAAGGGTACGGATGTAAGTACCAGCCTCACAGCTGACCCAAAAGACACCCAGGTGGCGCTCGTTGTCGAACTCGTACATCTTGCTCTCGTAGATGGTACGGACACGGAGCTGACGCTTGACGGCCGAAATGAGAGGAGGACGCTGGAACAGAGCACCGGTGAGGGTCTCAAGAGCGCGGCGGAACTGCGCCTCACCACCGGGGATCTTCTCGTGCAGACGGATGACACAGACATACTCCTTACCAGCACCCTGCTGGGACTTGACCAGGCGGGTAGCACGGTCAATGCAAACAATCAAACAACCAGTGACCTTGGGGTCAAGAGTACCACTGTGACCAGTCTTCTCGGATCTAGAATAACCCATTCGGTTAGAACTCTGTTTTTTCCCCTTCATTCATTCTTCTTTGGAAACTCTATGGAGTTTAATAGGATGTGGTGAGAATTTACCTGAGGATTCGCTTCATCCAAGCCACGACCTCGTGACTGGAAGGGTTGGAGGGCTTGTCCAGGTTGATGACACCGGAGCTGATGTAGGACTTAAGGTCACGCTTAAGAGGAGAGGCACCAGCAGGGATAGGGGTGAAGTGACCGGTGCGAACAAGCACTATACAATGACTGGGTTAGCCAATGCTTCAAGGATAAGGATCGCGGTAAATTTTTTTTTCTCCATGAAACTTACACTTGTGGTAGTTCTTGAGCAAAAGAGGCCATTCCTCAGCGGTAATGGCAGGGTTAACCGCCTCGGGCTTGATGGCGTAGTCCATCTCCTGGTTCTTGACGGCGGCCATGTTGTCGATGGTGTTGCTGTTACAGACCAAAAATTTGCTCGAGGAAATTTTGCGAGTGCGGCAGCTCCATAGCCAAATCCGGTTTAGCGCCCGCATTGAGTCACGTGACTAACGCTCGAAGGAATTTCTCGTCCCATACTTTACACTTGTACACGGTCTAAGCAGGTGGCTGGGGATTTAGGGTTTCACTTTACTTATTTGAAGATGTCTTATTTGAAGTGCAAGTTACATTGCTGGGATTTTGAACATACTAAGTGGTATTAATGGCTGCTAATTTGATCCAAATATCACGAGAGACTAAACTCTCGAGATATTGGTTCTGTTCAGTCAGAATTGACCGCTAGGCTGGGTAAAACGCCGGGAATAATGCAAGATCAATCTTCTGCCAGGCCTGTGGATGTTCTGAACATCAAGGGTCTTTTATGCTGAGGTACGCTCAGTCACCACCAAGTCTTCGACCCGCGCCTCGACCACCCCATGGGTTTTGGATAGAGGAGGTCCAGCCCCGAGATGAGGGCTGAGCAGGCTGGGAAGATGCTGATGGCTGGAAGGCAGTACCATAGCCACGGTGACTGGCATTCGGGGTATGGCGAGAAAAAAAGCGCTGCACTGCCGCAGGCGTCACAAGGTAGTTTCGGCCACCGCCAAAGGTAGGGTAGATACGAGTGAGGAAGTCATAGAGATGGGCAGCCACAATGCCCATGCTTTCACTCAAGGCTGAAGGCCATCCGTTCAGGACCATGGTGATCACCAACATCGCCCATGGGAGGTACTCCATGGGAATGTCAATGAACCACAGCTTAGTCCTCCTACCCCGGTTTTCCTGGGCGAAGGTGTAGATGAAAGCCAGGATCAATGCTATGAATTAGATAGAAATCTTAGTTCTTGCCCTGCATGGGGTCTAAGCAGGAATCTCACCAGAAGTAAAAACCATCCCGCCAAGGACGTAGCCTGCAGTAAGCTTGGGCAAAGTTAGCAATTTTAGGACAGACTGAGCTACCACGAACGGAGTTGGAGAAATGATAATGATATTTGGGAATGAATGGTAATAGAAGTATGTAGAATGTAGGGCACCTGAACCGCTGGCATGAACTTAGAATCATGACAACTACCTAAAGGTAATCCCACCAATCCCACACCTCATGCAGCACCAAGTTATTTTGCGAATTCTTGACGGTGCTGCACAGGATGCAGGGGTAATCTTCCTCACGTTCAGGAACCGATACAGCCATTTGTTTGACTGGGCGGGCAGATTGGGAGGTGACAGTATCAAGTAAAAGCGAAAAAGAAAAGAAAAGAAAACGACTCGAGATCAAGCGAGCCACTTACCATGATGATGAATGCTACAAATACCAGGTAGATAAAGAAATCTCCGGGTTGACTAAACCGAACAGCGCTGGTCTCCAGCTGACTGCCATAGTGGTACACTGCCGGCAGGTTAGCCGGGCCAAGGGCCAATGCAACACTGAGGCATCATACAGAAATAGAGATCAAAGAAAAAGCTGAGCCTTGGACCAGTTAGTAGGAATGGAGTGGCTAGACGCCAGATCTCCGGAAGCAGCTTGAAAATTTGGGCAGGCCAGAAGACAACATAATATCCGCTGAGCACGCCGCCATAGACTAGGACAGACTGAACCAGAGTCAGAGCTGTGATTGTGCTTCAGACAAGTCAGTCAACAGGTCCACCGAGGTGGAATGACAATGCAGCGTACCGAGTCACCGGAGGTGCTGCCCAGAAGGCCACCTGGACTTGGTCCATGGTGAGCCAAGAAATAAATTAGAAACGAGAAATTCAAGCTGTTCAAAAGAATCAAGCCATTGAAGGGGAAAGGAAGGATGAAGAAGAAGAGAAAGAATGATGAGAGAAGCCACGGATGCAAGCTTTTAAACCGACGTGTGCAAAAGTCCGGAGCCAGTTTATCCGGGGTCCGGAATCTTGGCATCGCATACATTTTGGTTTAAGATGTACTATACAGCCACGAAATGTACGCCTTTCATAGAACATTGACGTAGTGTCTTGATTGAACCGAATCGACGATGCATAAGAATGCAATACAAGACGAAATGTCAATTACAATAGCTTCCTACCACTCCCGGACTATAGTGCTTCCGGAATTCTGAGCTATATAATCAGGACGTGAAGTGAGAAAAGAACGTTTTTGCCCAACTATGTAACTCCACACGCTGTAGATTCCCAAATCCCCAGTGGTTCATGTATCCACATCAATGCAAACTGGTTCAGATGCTAAAGTAATTGCAGGTCAGGCTGGGCTACTTTTCGCAATACCTCGGACAGCCAGGCTGCCACGAGGGCCCTCGATCCAGACATCCCAAGCACCGTCATTCTTGGGCTTGCCACAGATCGTCAGTTCCTCCTCCACATACAGAGGTGCAAGATTCCTATACTCAATATGTCCAACCCGAAGATTCAGGCTTCGAAGGTGGTTTTGCAACACACTCAAAAGCAGTGTTAAGGTCAAGGGACCATGAACCAAAAGGGTTCGGAAACCTTCCTGATTCTGTGTATATTCTTTGTCCAGATGTATCAAGTGTGCATTCATTGTCAGTGCTGAAAAGCGGAAGAGTAATGCCTTGGTGGGTAATATCGAATGGCGGAATACCGCACCGGAAGGCGCTGTTTGCAAATTGTAAGCTCTCTCTCTCTCTCTCTCTCTACAAAAGTTCAAAGTATATACTAACACTTGACAAAGCGGGTCGGCTTTGAAAACTGCTCTCGGTCTAGTGCAATTTGCTCCGCCGTCTTGGCCCGCATGAATATGAGATCTCGATTCTCAATCAGTGACGAGCTTCCCAAGTCCACTTCATTCTTCTGCCAGATCCGATTCCAGGTTTCCTCCTCTGCTTCTCCTTCTGGCACGGTACCAACCCGTCTCTCAATTGTGACAATCACTTTCTCGTCTCCCTCGCGTCCCTTGACAGTCACGTTGCGGATGGATTCAATGCAAACAGCCCGACTGCCATCCAAAAGCGGACCAGCAGTTGGGAATCGCACATTACCACCTGCCCACATGCGACGATTAAAAGGATCACCTGGTGTGTGAAGAACATCGCAGCCATCTGGAACCAATTGCGACAGAGTCACCTGAGGCGGGAAGTAGATCAAGTGGTGGCCGATTGGCAATGGGGATGGGTTTGTAATTGAAGGCAAAATAGGCGATACATTACAACCGCCCGATGACTGTGGAAGAAGATCGTGAAGCGAGAGGTTCAAAAGGTGAGATGGCTGAGGATGTAGATAGTCGAAGGTCAATGGAAGCTTCCGCGTGGTCAAATCATGGTGCAGGCGCTCTGGAAGCGAGGAATACGCTCTGCAGTGTATTACTCGAGGGAGTAAGTGCCGTATAGAAGCCGATCTCATGGACAACCCGGATCTCACATTGAAAGGCGAGACCATGATAGCGATGTCAAGTCTCAAGTTTGCCTTGTTTGTTTTTGGGGGGATTCCACACCGCTCAAAGATGGGATTAATCCGAAATCGGGATAATGTTTGGAAGTTGAACTCAGACTCAACACCAAGAAGGAAAATTCTATCTTCAAAAAGGACAATTATAACCCGAAGATATCGCATAAGAATTCTTCTCTATGGCGCGCTTAAGGGTGGCTTTTCTTGGCCCGTTAGCATCTTTCTCGCACCAGGTACGCAGCTTACCCCGCATAGCTGGGATCCTTTGCAAACGTACTTTACTTTCCAATAGCTAATCCCTGTCTCAAGGCTGCCGCTGAGGCCTTTGGCAAAATATCAGCCTCGTTACTTCCCCAACTTTCCTTCGCCGATGCCTTTGTCGCACTTCAAAACCAAGAGGTCGACTACGCCGTGATCCCTTGCGAAAACTCAACCAATGGCTCGGTTGTTCAGACTCTCGACCTCCTCGCCGACCGCAATAATGATTACAAGGACGTGAAAGTCTGTGGCGAGTACTATTTGACCGTCCACCACTGCTTGTTGGTCCACAAGGGCTCATATCCCTCCGGTTGGTCGGGGTATGACGGGTCTATTACCAAGCTATACACACACCCTCAGGCATGGGGCCAGTGTGAGGGAGTCCTATCTAAGTATTTCAAGGGAGTGGAAAGGCAGGATGTCTCCTCTACATCCAAGGGAGCCGAGATTGTTTCTAAAGAGCCAAAGGAGAAAAGCGCAGCCATTGCCAGCCGCTTCGCCGCCGAGTACCACGGTGTTGATGTACTGAAAGAGAGCATCGAGGATCGGGCTGATAATACAACTCGGTTCCTAATCTTGAGGAATGTTCTTGCAGCGCGGACAGCGGAGCTTGACCTGGGACAGCCTAAGGCCACCACTTCGGATGAACAGCCCATCACGCACAAAACGCTGATCTCGTTCTCCATTGATCACGCCTCGCCAGGTGCATTAGCCAGCGCGCTTTTGATTTTCAAGAAACATGGTTTGAATCTCACGACTATAAACACTAGGCCCAGTTTGAAACGGGCGTGGCAGTATATCTTTTTCGTTGAATGTGGACGAACGCTATCCGAGGAGAACAAGGATGCAGTTGTCAACGCATTACAAGATTTACAGAACGTGACCGAGTCGTGTAGAGACCTAGGAACGTGGAAAGATCAGCTGGGTGCACAAATTGCATGAGTTTCCTTTTCGAAATATGGGGTTTGGGACGAATTATGAAGGGAATAATAGAGAGTGCTCATATGGTAATCTAAAAGGATTGGCAGCATAGAAATTTCAGGGTTGGTATACTTCAGGCGAAAGACAAAATATATATTTAACGAAGCAGGATAGCGAGCCTCTCCAATGTATTTTCAGACTATAACGAGTGCGAGGAACATCAAGAGCGAACCAGAACGAGCCACTCTGGCAACGGCGACGAACAGAGCCGCAATAAGCAACCCCCCGCCTCGCCTGCACAGTGGCAGACGGCAATAGGGTACTGAAGATTGCAGAGAATCGCATCCAACCTTTTAAAATTGCAATTTACACCTTAGTTCATCTCAGCCACTGAGATAATCTGAGTGAACATATTACGGAGCTTGGATGAACCTGTCAGGCGATTAGTACGTTGATTTCAAGTATAGAGGGAGAAAACAAACCTCTGAGCAGCTTCATGAGGCTTGGAGCAGGCGTCTCGGAGAGATCCTTTGCGGGTGCCTGGCTTTCAGTCACGGAGCCGCCTTCATGATCCACGGGGCGAGCCGTCAGAACACTCGCCGAGGGAGCTTCTGGCCGTTCATCCTCGCTCTCTGCGAGGGCGCTCAACCGTCAATCTATGGGAAGTGTTAGTACATTTACTGCAAGCCATCGGCAGATTCAGGCGCACATACCATCGTAAAACTCGTCATCGTCGCTGTAATCGGCAAGTTGTTCAAAGTTCACCTTGTATCGGAGAAGAGCTCCAATACCACCAAAGCCCTTGACGAACTGGTTTCCTTCACCGGAACGGTCCGAAACGAACTCCAGGGTGGCACCGTAGTCCTTGTAGGACTCGGCCAGCCACTCAATGAAGGTGGTGGACTCAATCACCTCCATCTCGGCGCCAGTTTCCTTGTCCTGGAAAAGCTCCCGGTTGTTGATCTCCTGGGCTTTGGTGGCGTTCACGATCACCTCATCGCCAGTAGAGGTCTTCAGCTGGTATCGGGTGACATCCAAATTCTCGAAGACAATAAGAGTCTCGGCTGCGCCAAGCTCCATGGCCTTGAGGGTATCTTCCACACCGTAACAGATCTTGCCGGTGTCCTGACTGATCTCCTCGAAGTACTTTGAAATCAACTTTTTCTCTTGGATGAACTTGACGTTGCTCAGGGTCTCTCCAGACAGCTCAATAGCCTGGTTGAAACCGTTCTCACCGCCGTAAGACACGTCAACCACCTTGATAACCTTGCTCTGAAGACGTCCATCGAACAGGTCGGACTGGTTGAGGTCGTTCTTGAAATCGGCGGAACCGGCCAAGACAAGACCAGCGACGTTGACCTTGTCGTTAGTGATGTAGTTCTGAACAGCCAACTCGGCGATCTTGCGCACGTAGTTATGACGCTTTTCTTCACGCAGACGGGCGAAACGCAGCGCGGATTGACCACCACGACCCTAGAGATCAGTCAGAGGGGATGAAGGACCAAAGTAGTGGGAACACCAAACTTACGTGCTTCTTGGGCAAGTCGACAGACAAGCGCTGGAGAATTTCACGAGTGTTACCGCTGAGGGTACCGAAGAGCGCACCGTTTCCGTCCATGATGATGAAACCGAACTTGGAGTCGGACTCGAGCAACTCGCTCAGAGCCTCGGTGTGGAACTTGTTGTCACAGAGGTAAAGGGAAGTGTTAATTGGCTTAAAGGGCTCGAAGTCAATGTTAATCTTGCGCTCCTTTCCTTCCGAGGTGATAATTTCACCACAGTAGACGACCAGTCCATTTGGAGGGACCTTGTTGTACAGCTTCAGACGCTGCTGGGTGGATGTGATAGCGGACAAGACGGAAAGACGATTGACTCGAGACTTGATGTTAGAGGCAGTACCCTGCAAAATCGGGCGTTAGGCATATGGGGGCTTTCTGGTGTTGGGGCAAAGGCGAGCGACGTACGTATTCTTCGGCCAACATCTTTGCCGCTCGAGAAATCTGATCCTTGGGGGCTATTCGGGGTGTCAGGTCATCGAGATACATGTAGAGGATCAATAATCCAACGGAACCGCGAGGGGAGCATACGAATAATGAGCGAAATCATGGAGGTTCCATTTCCGCGGGCGGATTCCAAGCGCTTGATCAACTTTTTGACCTTCCAGATCTCAATGTTCTTCTCCACATCGTTCCCTTGCTGTTGGGAACTCATTTTGGGCGACGCGAAGGTGCAGTATCACCAGAGGGGGGGAAAGAGTATCGGCCTTTAGCCTATCGACGCCTAACCGGGCTCAAAATGGGCCGAAGGAACAAAGGATAAGATCCTGTTCCTATTGTTCAACTATTCACAGGGAGGCGGTAGTTAGATTCTGATTTCAATTTGCCAAAAAGATCGAGTGGCAAAGGGGGGGTGGACGAACCTTGCTGGTTGACGTAGAGACAGCAAATTTCCTCAGGCACCGTGGGGTTTCGAGGGGTTCGGTGGGCTGAGGTAAGCCATAGGCCCAGGGCACTGACGTTGTACTGGGTACTTCATCGCAAGGTGGACCCGGGGCTGTTTCAGCCGGTATTGGCTACTTCTAGGGGCTGAAGACTTAAGAGATTGAGATTTTTCGATTTTTAGAAATTTTTGATCTTGCATTGGTGCATAAACTCGTGAAGACATTGACATTAGATGCACTACCGAGGTCAACTTAGTCAAGCGAGTTCTCCACACTAAATATGAAGCCATGTATATAAAAACCTTGAATCTTTCGGGATGTCGATTGTTCAGAAGAGTATGTTCTTTCAATTTTAAATGCTATGTGTCTAATTCGGGACCATTGTGACATCACGTAGATCCCCATCGACCCAGGCATGAAGAGCAGTGGCTGACTGCTTATCATCCCACAGGGCCCTGAGTGACTGGGACAATATATAGTTGGCTTCTTAAGGAAACAGCACGTGCACCTACATGTTTCAACCACCTTACAACATACCGTGACCTCGAATAATAAATCTGGCCTTAGAAGGTGAGCATTCTAGTTGTCCTTACCCTTACCCTTACCCTTATCCTTGTCCCTGCTCTCCCGGTCGGTATACCACGTCCAATACACTCCGATCGCGACGAGTAGTCCCATGCAACCCTCAAAAGGTGCCATCTTGCGCCACCCTCCACCACTGCGGTGGAACACAAAGGCAGCCAATAGCCGCCCCGGTACCGCGGCGATCATGATGGGAATATTGTTCTGATACGCGGCAATCGTTTGGCATGTTCCCAATGCCATCGAGGTGAGACTACTACCGATGAGCGATGTACAGATCATATCTTGCATGTTTCCCGATCGCGTACCTCATGGCCTGGAGCGCTCCACTGCTCACCCCCTCTAAGGGTGAATGTGGCATGTTGGCGACTGCGCCTGGCCAGAGCAAGGTGTAAACCCCACTGGCTAACAAGGGGATGGCTTGGATGCCGAAGATATATTGAGATGGTCGAATGGCCCGACGACCTAGCCGATGTTCGTCTGAAGCCATAAGAAGTCAGGTGTAATATCCAGGTCATGTGTGGTTGAGGTTAAGATCTGACAGCGATCCCCGTACATCGACTTTTCGCCCCAAACTGGGGACTTCCGACTTCACGCGACCCTGGTCTAGACTGCATTAGTTTGTTGATATCTTCCATTTTCATTACTGTCCATATTAACAATCGCTTCATTTGTCCCCTAATTTCGTAGACGCGCTACACTAGACATGGTTTAGCTTCCAGTTTTAAAGCGAAACTAAGAGAATCATTATCGGCTTATCGCCCAACCCCACACGTAGCTCTCTGTTTGGGTCTTTCGTGCTTCTTATCTTTGGAGGAAAACAAGAAATTCATTTCACCCTGAGCTTTGTCCTCCGTATATATATTAGGGACCCGGGAAAATTCTTCTCCTTTCCCTAGGCTCTCCGCGACATCACTGAGGACGAAATGTCCACCAGGAATGCAGAACACGACTCTGAAGTCAATCAGGGATCGTTGAGATTCCCACCGGGCTCTTACGATCATGGTCACCTGAGTGGAGGGGACCCGATCGACGAGGAGAACTGGGGTCGGCAAAGGTAATCCCAGTACTACAAAGCCAGGGTAGCAACCGGAATGTTAATGGATTTCGCAGATCATCGTCATTCTCCCGCCTCCGACAAGCAGGTGGCCCGAACAGTATCGATAACTTTGCTCGCTCATGGCAAAGAGCAGCCTGCTTCCCACAGGTGCTCCCGCGACGCGCTTCATTCGTATCGGCGGACTCTGACGATGAGTTCGATATCGCAACCGGGGGCAATTATGGTCCCAGGTCGGGGGAGCGTCCTCTTCTCTCCGAGGACGAGGCGGATGACGATGATCAGGAGGAGCACGACTCGATGGCGCATGCGCATGCAAGCCCTAGAAGGGCTCTTCCGACCACCGGTCTCCTTGCCTCGTCTTTGGATAGAAGTATTGCCACCTCATATGGCACGATCTCGTCGCGGGTGAGTGAGTCGACCAGGCGACATGCCATTCAATTTCACCGTGAGCAACTGGCCCGTGTAGATGGCCCGGGGAATATTGATCGAGAACCCCTGTTGCTTAAGCATGTGGAGCATGAGGATGGTACGCATGAAGAAATTGTGATTGGTCAATCGACGGTGCCGCAGACCGTCTTCAACTCGGTCAATGTGCTGATCGGCATTGGATTACTGAGTCTTCCGCTGGCCATGAAGTACGCTGGATGGCTACTTGGTCTACTGTTCCTTGTTTACTCTGCCATGACCACTGCCTACACAGCCAAGATTCTGGCCAAATGTCTCGACGTGGACCGGTCTCTCGTTACCTATGCCGATCTTGCCTACATTAGCTTCGGACAGAACGCTCGCCTCGTGACAAGTTTCCTCTTCTGCTTGGAGCTGTTGGGAGCATGTGTGGCCTTGGTAGTGCTATTTGCAGATAGCTTGTATGCCCTGGTCCCCGGCCTCAGCATTCTCCAATGGAAGATGGTATGTGGGCTGGTGTTAGTTCCTTTGAACTTTTTGCCTTTACGATTTCTTAGCGTGACTAGCATTCTGGGTATCATATCATGCACCTCGAGTGAGTACCAAGCACCAAGGAAAGGGTCGAGATGGATTCGACTCCAAGACTGAGGCTAACCTTCACAGTCGTGATTCTCATCTGCGTGGATGGGTTAATTAAGCCAGATGCCCCAGGCTCTCTACAACAGCCAGCGAGCACATTTCTCTTTCCCGAGAACTGGGCTACTCTGCCCTTAAGTTTTGGTCTCATTATGTGTAAGAGCGGAAATCTAAAGAAATCAGGATATAGCTAACAAAGTCATAGCACCATGGGGTGGACACGGTGTATTTCCTAACATCTATCGAGACATGAGACATCCTAAGAAATATGGGAAAAGTCTCTGGGCCACGTATCTATTTACAGTATGAAACTCTGACGCGAAGTGAGGTTCCAAAGAAATGCTGACTATGTTGATCACAGGGTTCACTTGACTGTTCCATGGCCATCATCGGTTGGCTCATGTTTGGTGACATCGTTCGCGATGAAGTCACGGCGAACATCCTGAGCGAAGATGCCTACCCCCGCGCTTTGTCTGTTTGTATTATTATTTTCGTTTCAATCATCCCGTTGAGCAAGGTGCCACTAAAGTGAGTTTGCATTTCTGGCTTGAATGTCGTACAAATTACTGACAGCACATAGTGCCCGGCCCTTGGTGGCCACATTTGAAGTCATCTGTGGTGTTGGCGTGGGAGCCACATCTACCCGGAGAGAGGGGGTCCAAGAGTTGATCCGAGCTTTGGTTCGTGTTTTTACCGTGGCTCTCATTGTCGTCCTTTCCGTTATATTCCCAGCCTTCGACAGAATCATGGCCTTCCTTGGGTCCTTCCTGTGCTTTTCCATCTGCATCATCTTCCCTCTCGCGTTCTATCTCAAGATCTTCGGGAATGAGATAAGCCGACGTGAGCGGATTCTAGACTGGTTCCTGCTCATCACGTCCACAATTCTGGCGGCCGTGGGAACCATTTGGGTGTTCTTGCCGCATGAGATGATATCCGGGGCTTAATTCCATGCCGACTCATTTGGAGTATGTATGTAATGCCTTGGAGCATTTTCAAGGGCAAGATCAGCTTTCGCGCATCACAACAGCGAAATTGTTTCTTTTGTGGCCTGGGTTGACTATCTCCTTTTTGAAAGACTGGGGCGAGAAAGCGCCAGTATGGTTCCATAATTGGTAGATGAGCTTAGAAGTCCGTCTGCTTTGTGCGATTTGGAAGCCCAGACTCTCTAGGATGGCAAGGAGTCTCTTCTCGGTGAGATAACGGGAGTTATCCACACATGCCACCGGAAGGACGAAAAAGAGAGTCGGGGGAAAGGAGATGGGACATTCCGATGTCAAAAACTGGACACAGCGTTTGAGCATATCGCCTCGACCCACGGGATCTGGTACATAGTTGAGAACCAATGAAAGACTAATGATATTGAATCTCTCTGTTTCCGTAGATGGTAATGGACGTTCCATGAAGTCTTGCTTCAAGATACCCGGTTCCTGAGAATTCAGGTCGATGCGGGTCACCTCCAAGGCCGGGGTCCTGGAACAGACATTCTTCGTGCTTAACGCCCCAACTTCGAGGACTCGCAGTTTGGGAAAGGTGGTTTTCCATTGGTTGAGCTGCGGCTTGATCCAATCCACCAAAATCTTACTGGAGTCGCCGCCTCGATCCCCGGACTGGCCTAGTTTGCTGGCAATCTGGTAGCTTTCCAAACCACCGGCAGCTTCGATTTGAGCATTAATGCTACTCACTCGAACCTCATCACCTGCAGCCTCTGCTTGGGCTCGCGCTTTCATGAGTTGATGGTGGGAACGGATGAGAGTCCGAGTGGCCTTGGCCGACAGCGCCGCATGCTTAGATTTGACTGTCGGCGGGCGGGTACTGGATAATAGACCCGGGCGCTGAGACCGACGCTTGGGAGGCATAATTCCCGGCAATGGAGTGAGGATAGATTCGTTTATTCAAAGTGGTGCAAATTGCATGATCAAACGAAAGAGAGTGTACTAATTAATATCTCGTTATCAAGATTTGATATCAACAAAATAAAACTAAAATAAAATACAAAAAAAGATCGAATGCGGAGAATGACTAAGCAACGCGGGTCTAGATGAGTCAGCAATCACCTGACCCACAGTGTGGTAGGGTTTTCGCTTAGCGAAGCCACTTTGAATTGTTCGACTCTTGACACTGCGACAATCAACACGACAGCGGACGACAGCCATGGCCCCTACTACCAAGCAAGGTATGTTTTAATACCAGTGGCTTCTTGTTTAAATGTACCCAATTGCGATTTTACGACGAGATTGTGTGTTGGGGGCGTTGTGGGAGGAATGACAATATTTCAATATTGCATGGAAATTTCCACGAGAGCGAAACAGACGGCGCAACAAGAGCTGGGAATCAAGGGAATATCATTGCGAGCCACAGACAATCACCACCGACAACTGGATCTTTCCGACAAAACTCTTCATTATCTCGTCTCTTCCTCTGGAGCCACACACAGTCTCCGACCGCACCCAAATCGCAATTTTCCGACCGCACACACACGCCACCATAATGATCCAGAAACTAACCAGTCTTGTTTCTACAGGCACCGCCGGCAAGGCTAATGCTGCCGCCAAGGCAGTCGTGAAGGGAAACTCCGTACGTTTTTGAAATCCGTGATCTGGAGAGACCAAATCTCGACCAAGCAGTTTACTAACCCTGAGGGAATAATAGCTTCACAAGTCCCGTAAGGTCCGCACCTCGACCACCTTCCACCGCCCCAAGACCCTCCAGCTCTCGCGGTCCCCCAAGTACCCCCGTGTGTCGATCCCCCACCAGCCCGTCCTCGACGCCCACAAGATCGTTCTCTACCCCCTCAACACTGAGAGCGCCATGAAGAAGATCGAGGAGAACAACACCCTCGTCTTCATCGTCGACGTCAAGGCCAACAAGCGCCAGATCAAGGCTGCTCTTAAGAAGCTGTACGATGTTGACACCCTCAAGGTCAACACCCTGGTCCGGTAAGTCTATTCATCGAAACATTCTATGGCTGGGGAAGGATTTTCACTAATTGCATCTCCACAGCCCCGATGGCTCCAAGAAGGCTTTCGCCCGTTTGACCGCTGATGTTGATGCTCTTGACATCGCCGCCACCAAGCTGGCTATCGTCTAAGGGCGATAAATGGGATTTCTTTGGGTTTGGGCGAACTTTGTTTTCCACCGCGGTGATTCTCTATACCAGCCAGTTCCCTTGGCTGTGTGTGCAGCAACGAGGGCTGAATGATTAAAAAAGAACTTTCTGACACGATAATCTGTGACAAACTGTATGGATTCTAATTAGTTCGGCCCTGGCTTTGTAGGTGCAGCCATGGCTTAGACGTAGTCTTATTGCCTCGGTACGAATTACATATCCGAGTAGACGGCGTTTTTGGGTCAAGGTTGGGAGGGACTAGTGCAATCAAAGCATTCTATGTATCTTTATGCCCCGTAATCATATCTAGGACTTAGCTTCTCATGGAACCAAGTGCAACTTGTTCTACAGCCCTCTGCAGGTCTAAATTTGGCAGCACAGGGACACTCTCCGACGTCATTTACTTGGTTAACAAGGACATCAAATGTGGAGATGATATACAGGATTTCGTTCATTTTGACTCTTAGTATACAAGCGACTCATACCGTGCACCTCAACCCTCAGAGAACCCTTCGAGGTATACACCGGCCAAGTAGAATCGCAATCATAGGATTATGACCACATCAACTCCAGATGAATCGAGTTGTAGTTGTCGTGGAGGTGGTAATGGTCGTAGTGGAACTGAACCACAACACCAGGAGGAATGGAGAATGAAGCGGAGAAAGGAATAGAGGGGGAAAGGAATTTATTGGCGCATTTCCTCCAGGTGCTTCAAGATACCAATCTGGGTATCCATCCACCGGTCAACACAGTTCTGTGCGCAGGCCTCTTCGGTCTTGCTGAGGGCGTTGGACGAGATCTTGGTGGTGATGCACTTCTTCCAGCACACGTCGTTGAGTTGATGGACCACTTTACACATTTAAGATTAGTCAAGCTCAGGTTACTAATGCACAAACAGATGCTGCCTCATCCCTCCCAATCCGGGCATCTGCTGTCCTCCGGGGCCACTTACTCTGCTGGATGTTGGACTTCTGCGCCTCGTTGGCCAGGACCACGTTCAGCTCCTTCTTGTCAGCCTCATTGAGCTTGGAGAGATCAACCTGAGTCTGAGGGTCCATTTTGTCGGATATAGGTGGAGAAGAACTGTATGGGAGATGGTGATCAAGAGAGCTTGGGAAACTTGACGAATACAGCATTCGCAGATGGAAGTGCTTCGGCGCAAAATCGAAGGCGGTGTCACCCGGCACAAAAATGACGATCCATCGCGGTGTTGGGAAGACGAACTTCGCTTTTTCGCCCAACTTTCTCCTTCCCTCTTGTACTTTCCTCGTTTCCAAAAGCTGGAGCTTTTTGCTTTCGAAGTTTTTTGCGCTGAATTTGCTCATATCCCAGCCCCGTCAACAGTATGCCTCCCATTCGTACTGCTCGCAATCGCAAACCGCCGCCGGCCGGCTTTGACGACATAGAGGACACTCTGTTGGAATTCAGCAATAAGATGAAGGATGCTGAGAATGCTCCTCATGAGGGCAAGAAGAAGCACGAGGTCCTATGGCCCATCTTCCAGATCAGTCACCAGCGTACGTGGCACTTATAGACTCTCTTTGCCCCTCCGATCCCCGCCAACTTACCAAGCTCTATGCTACATATGATTACTGACATTTTCGCCTCTCTTTCCTCATAGGCTCCCGATACATCTACGATCTTTACTACGAAAAAGAAGCAATTTCCAAGCAGCTATATGACTGGTTACTCAAAAATAATTACGCCGATGCGAACTTGATTGCCAAGTGGAAGAAGCAAGGCTATGAAAAGGTGCGTACAAAGCCATCCTCGTGGTCATAATACATGAGACTGCACTGGGAAGCTTTATTACCTGTGTTTTATGAAGATGTGGCAAATCTGTTTAATTCGGAAACCGCTTACTAACTCTGTCTACAGTTGTGCTGTCTTCGCTGCATCCAGACGAAAGAGACCAATTTTAATTCAACTTGCATCTGCCGCGTGCCCAAGGCTCAGCTTAAAGAGGAACAGACAATCCAGTGTGTTGGCTGTGGCTGTCGGGGCTGCTCAAGCAGCGATTAAGAAAGAAATGATTGGTGAGATACTTTATGGGCAATTTGGGGTGGGAGAGTTCCTTTACTTTTTTTTTTTTTTTTTTTTTTTTTCGTCACAGCTTGGTCTGTGTTGGCGTTCAGGTTTTGCATGGATTTGATTCTACTATTTTGTTGTTCATGACGATCTTTCGATCAATCAGATACCCTTCAATAAGAACCTTGGTAGACAAGTAATGAAGATTTCAAATTTGCTAGACTAATCCATAGCGCCTCCATGGCCAAATTTGCCCATCCCATAAGAATAAATAGAATCCCAACCCCGATAATCCCGAATCATGAAACCATCGCTTGCTCATGTACATCTTAGCATCGTCATTAAGTTCGTAACCAGGCCATCCCGGGCTAGGTGATAAAAGGAACAGTCGAACCGGCGCCTTTGCGCAGCCCAAATAACTCCCGAACGAAAACACCGCCCAAACGAAACCTGGTAACATCCAGAAAATATCAACTCCTCGACCCAGAACGCAGAAATGAAGGGAAATGAGAAAACAAAAACAGAGAGAGTAAAATCCAGACAGTAGCTCAAACAACGCCCAGAAACAACACAGGAATGTAGACGGGGAAGGAAGGAGGAAGAGTCAGATCCCAAGCAGTGTAGGGAGAGGGATCCGACTGGGTAGATTACACCCTCATCCAACAAAGTAAGTCAAATGTTCAAATCAAACATGCAAATGTTCGTTAAAATAGAGTGGTGTTGCTGCGGTTGCTCAGATGGGGACGTGGGTGTAGGGCCCGAGGCTTGAGCGCATCATCTTTCGTAGGACCTCCAATCTTTTGAAACCCTTGCAAAAGATCCACACCGTCGACCTCCCCAGAGCTATCATTGCCCTCATCAAAGAGGTGGAAAGAGAAGAAATCATCCTGACTGGTGTCGCCGAGGCGGCCAATTTCCGGCAGCTTAGACGGAGACTCGGGGAAGATGGCTGACTTTGACCGTGATAGAGGGGCAATACCGACCCGACTGTTCACGCTGACCGAAGTGATGTCGGCAAGAGGAGTATTGCCGTGGTCAATCCGTTGACGCTTGACAGAGCGTTTCTCAGGGGATCCATAGGTGGCCGACGAGACATGCTCGGGACCCGAATCTGCGAAGACATCGAATGTGGTATGGAAATGATCATGCGGCGTGTAGCTTTCATCGTGAAGATTGAAGGCCGGACTCCAAGGCAGGTCCTCATCCGTCAAGCCCAAGTGCTTGATGGGTGAATTGACCATCTGTTGGATCTTACGACGGTGATTTCGAAGGTTGGTGTTGGGTGAGACGGATGGCGGGGGCTTAGCTGGTTTTTTGAACTTGATCACAGGAGTCAACGGCGGTGGCAGCATGCTCACATAGCCTCCGCGCAGCGGCGAAGAACCAACCAGTGTGCTGGGGTCCTTGCGCGTGACAGGTTGACCTGGGCTGATATCGTGGGAGGAGCTGCGAATCCGTGCAATCTCTTCTTCAGCTCGACCACGCTTGATGCGCGGAGGTTCAATGTCCAAATCAGATGTTAGCATATGACCGGCCTTATTCGGCCGCAAGGCGGACGACTCCAGAGAGGAGAAATATCCGCTGTCATTCATCGTAATCGACTTGCGCTTTCGAGGACGAGGAGCTGGTGTCGGACCCGCCTGGGTTGGAGTAGGCGGGGTACCTTGGCGGGCAAAACGAGGAGGCGCAATAGGGGGAGAGGATCGAATTGCTGGTGGAGGTGATGAGCGTAGAGGCCCAGTAGGATGCGCCGTCGTGTGAACGCCTTCATCCGTGTCGTCTTGCAGAGCAGGGTCAGACGCAGGCAAAGTAGCATCCGATGACAGGTCCACGTTTCGCGAAGAAAGCTTTGGCGGGGCTGATTGCTGTATGGGTGGCGGAGGAACCATCCAGGTGGTCGTGCTTGCGCTTTGCGACTGAGGAATCAGATCCCTTGGGGGAACTGCAGGGAGAGGAAGACTGGACATGGTTGCACGGCGAACTTGCTTATCCTTGAGGAATTGCAATTCCATACCAGGCTCAATTGCCCAATAGTTACCCTTGCCTGGATCATCCTTTGGACGCTCTTGCTTGATAAAGGCTTTGTTTAAGCTAAGATTATGGCGAATGCTATTTTGCCAACCCGGGTCGCTGTTTTTGTAGTACGAGAATGTGTCGGAAATCCATTTGTAGATCTGTGCCAAGGTGAGGCGACGATTAGGAGCGCGCAGAATCGACATGCCAATCAATGTTGCATAGCTGTATGGTGGCTTGGTGCCATCGTCTTCGATGGGTGGCATATCATGTGGCTCGGGCAGGTGGTGAAGTGGCGCGTCCTCGCGCTTTTGCTTCTTGAGCGACCGCTCTTTCAAAGGGGCGGATTCCATGAGGCTGCGCTTCATAGGCAGTCGGGATTCATATGAGGGTTCCGGGAAATCGGCAAAGCTGCCATTGGATGGGTCCTCGGGATGCTGGTTCTCCTTGGACTCGATACTGACACTAGAGAAGGTGGTGAAGAGTGCCGATTGGGGCATAGAGGATTGCGAGTAGATAGAGAAGGGTGGTTTCTTGGTAGGGGAGTCGGTGGTGAACATGGGAGGGGCCGGAGCAGAGATGGGAACGAAACCGAGTTTTCGCCCGGGATGTGAGCCCTGGGTGGGCAAACCTTTTGTCGGCGATGGCCTGTGCGGGCCACGGGACAGCGGATGGAATGAGTTTTCAATGGGCTGCAATGGTAGCGGTGAAGGTTGAAGACGGGGCTGCGATTTGACGGATGGTGGTGCAGATGGGCCCAGGGCCGGGGAATTGTGCGCGATGGGCGCCGGACGCGTCGATCCCATAGTCTAGATAGACAAGGCAGGTGTGGAACGTCACCAGTCACCAGTCGGGACCTTATGACGCGTCGAAAACAATCTCCAAACACGGATCTTCGGTTGGTTCACAGAGGCAGAGGCCGGGGACAGCGGAGCCGACGGGGTCAGCGCCGGGTGATGAGACTGGTTGCAGAGACTTTCGGGTTGGACCAATGAGAAGCCCAAAGAAGAGTGTGATCAGCCAGCCTCAGGCCGTCATGCAGGCCCGACTAGTCGAGATCGCAAACGTTGGGCCACCAGGCGCTAAGACGGCTCAGACACGTCCAGTTGAGCCGGACTAATCAAGGCAATTTTCAAGTGGAAATATTCCACGAGCGCCTTAACACTGTTGGGCTGCTGAGTGGAGATAGGGAGGTAGAGGAAACAGTAGAGCACAAGTTACAGAGAAGATGATGCAGAGAATATCCAAGTTGATCTAACAAGCAGTTGATCGAAGGGGTTTGTGCAGATGTATGGAGAGGGATTTGATGATTGAAGGGAGAGAGAGTGGGAACGGCAAAAACGAGAATGAAGGATCTGGCAGTCACGTCCCTTTTGTCTCCCCTCGTTATCACCTTTTCAGCCTTTAAGAGTTTCAGTGCTAAGCAGACCCTCGAGGTGGGGAGAGGAGAAGGATGATTAGATGAAGAGTTGGGGGAGTTGTACCGCCTATCGAGAATACCGTATTGGTAAGGTCACTCCGTCGACGCGTCGCGCGTTTTCTCATAATCGACGGCGTAATAATCCACGTACCCTCGTGACCATACACTGGTTCCAGGCTGGTACGCTGGATACAGGGATTTGGCCCTTGCTCGCATTCTGATCGACGATCGACGTAATTGCTTCCTGCACGCTAAAATGATCCACTGGGACTTCAATGATTGTACTCCGTGCTTGTCTAGTGACTTCGCTAGTTCGAGGGTAAGTTGCACTTTTGATTTCTGTAGAGTCTGACCTTGTAATCACCCCAGTTTCCCCATATCATTTACATGGATCCCCTCATATCCATGTTCCAAAATCAAGTATACTGGAATGTCAGATGTAACATCTGAGACGGTGGTCGTGTCGGATTATCCCTTGCTAGCCATTCGTCCTAACTGTACCTAACCGTACTCAACCCCGTGCGCCATTGGTTCAAATCCAATATGGCTCGAGGGACTGGATAATTGATGCATAAAAGAAGGCAACTTTAAAAATATTCTATCGGGATTCAGGAACAGTTGAACTGCCCTTGCAGACATCAAACGGATTTTATGTACACCACAATTGAGATCCATCCCTCGATGAATCACCTCTATGAGATAAACGCCAAGCCTATGCCAATGAAATAAAAAAAAGAATAAAAAAAAAAAAGATGCTCACGTCCCGTCTCTTTCTCTCTTTCTCCAAAAGGAAGGGGAGCTAAAGCAAACAATGGGGATGCACGACAACTTTTCTCTAAAACCACGCAATAAGGAAAAACCGGCCCACGGGGATATCTTAAATGACAACGCACTCTTGTGACGTAAAAAGGTCTATTCCAGAAAGGTGAACATGCTGGTGTGGATGATATTGAGGGCACGGTCGGCATCGCGTTCCTCGATGACGCACGAGATGTTGATTTCACTTGCACCTGCAGGGGGGGGAAAGATGTCAGTTTCAAGGGTCACCGAATGTGAGGGGCATCAATCATTGACTCACCTTGCGAGATCATTTCGATATTCACATTGTTCTCGCCCAGTGTAGTGAACATACGCCCGGCCACCCCGATCATATTCTTCATCTGCTTGCCGACCAAGCTGAGAATGGCCATCTCAGGGATGATGTCCACCATACCATATTTGCTCAGATCATTGAGGGCTCCTTTCAGATCAGCGTCAATGACCTGGTAATCATCCCGTCCGTTGCCATTTAACAGGGGCATCTCCGAATGGAGCGCCATGGACACGTGGACCTCGCTGGTGGAGATCAAATCAATCGACAGGCGCCACTTGTCCAACACGGAGAATATACCCGCAAAGAAGCCATGCGACAGAGATCGCTTGTTTGAGTGCACATTGATCACCAGGATCTTGTGCTTGATGGTCACCGCAGTCGGCCGCTTCGGTGTCTGCACTAGACTGAGGCTCCGAGTCCGGAATAAGCGCGGGTCATGGCCCGGAGTGTGTCTATCGAGCTCTGCGGCAGTGTCTGGATAGATGACGGTGCCTCGGTTCTTAGGGTTCATCACATTCTTGATGCGGATGGGGATCTTGGCCCGGATGACTTGCTCCATGGTGAAGGGGTGAATAACCTCGGACCCATAGAAAGTCAACTCTGCTGCTTCAGCGGGAGTAATGGCTGGCAGGAGCCGGGCTGTAGGCACTTTGCGTGGGTCCGCTGTGAAAATGCCGTCCACTTCCTTCCAGACCTGGAGCTCCTTGGCATGAGTTCCAACTGCCACAAGGGCAGCACACAAATCCGTATAACCACGGCCCACCTGGTCCAGCAGGCCTCCGGGGATGGTACCAAAGTACCCAGTCAGCACGGGGACTCGGTGTCCACATGCCTCGATCTTTTTGCCCAAGTTCGTGGCTAGGCTGTTATAAAAGTCTTGGTCCAGACCATGGTTGCCAATGGGAAAATCAATCACATCGGACAGATCCACATACTGTGAGTCAACCCCACGGTCCTGCAGAAATGCGGCCATCAACCGACAGCTGAGTTTTTCGCCGGTGCTCATGACCTTGTCCACGCAGCGAGCGCTGATCTCGCCCAGCGTTTGTGCTGCCTCGAGAACCTTGAGGACCCGCTCACATTCTCCATTGAGATCCGCTATAATTTGTTCCTTGAGGTCCACCGATTTCAACTGTTCCTGGGCCACTTGCACGTGCTCCAAGCGAACCGCCTCGACGAATGTTTCATATTGCCGGGACTGGGAGTTCTCGGCGTCTCGTGCGGCCCGTAGTAACCTAGTCAAGAAACATAGATGGTCAGCCATTTGGCTCTTATTTGACAACTGGGGAGAACCTTGGTCCTTCCCGCTGTTAGGCCATTCAATGGTCAAGGCGACCATGACTCACCGGTTAGTAGTGCCTTCGGCTTTGGTCGAACTGCTTCTGGCTGAGCAGACCACAGCAACCCGGTTTTCTGCGAGACTAGGACTATGAATCTTGTGAGTTTTGTGTCTTTTGTGGCGGCATATGTACCGAAAGATCGGAGGAGCATACAGAACGACTTGCTCGATAATGTTGAGTGCAAATTTGCCGACACTGGTACCACCGAACTTTTGCACAACCCAGCTACTATGCAAAGCCTGAGGAGGCGGGAGATCTGAATTAAGGGAAGCCATAGCCAAATCAACCCAAAGATAGCAAGGTCAACATAGAAAGGATGGAGGGGGAAGTGGGAAAGCGAAAGCGGAGGGAAGTGGGCCGTATGCGGCATTAACTTTTTTTTTTCCGTTTTCTGCACCGAACCTAATGACTCAATGCCTGAATTGAGTTCCTTCCGCCTGCCTTTTTGGATCACAACGATGTCGGAGATGCATCGACCAATCAGAGTATTTCTTTATACAAATCACGCCATCAAGGGCCGATGACGTTGTTTTCACTGGATTGTTTGTACTACTGCAGCGCTGGACAAATGTCTTGATTCTTGATAAAACACCTAAGCGAGGAGCGAGGAGCTCTCATCCTATTCATATGTTAGAAAAAATTGCAGGATTCTAGGATTGGAGGAAAGGACGACTCGAGGACTTGAGGCATTGATGACTCACGTACACATCTGCCGGAGAAATTCTTATGCTTACCTAATCTGGTAAACGCTCAACCCGAGCCCCACCTGACCAGGCTCACGTACTCCGTAACACACCGTATATACACGCGTGAGGGATAATTCTCCATCTATGTAGTAGAGAAACGCGTAATTTGAAACTACTACAAGATCTGGCTTGTAAATAATCGTTTAAAGTTAACTGATCCCATGTTTCAACATGAAATGAGTACACAAGGCTACCTCAGGGCATACTATCCTCGTCCCTCTGATGATTGGTTCACGGG
This sequence comes from Penicillium sp. VS I D KN, assembly GCA_019775415.1. Classification (NCBI taxonomy): domain Eukaryota; kingdom Fungi; phylum Ascomycota; class Eurotiomycetes; order Eurotiales; family Aspergillaceae; genus Penicillium; species Penicillium sp. VS I D KN. Next base: position 1,216,536 of record JACWFT010000004.1, read on the forward strand.
TGTTCCATCCTAGGTGGTTGATAGAGCCTCTCTATTGTATAGTGCACAACCTTGTGATTATCTCAAGCAGCATCCATGGTTCATGATTGTCGGCTTTGTCGACCGGTTCTATTGAAGAAAAGTGGGTCAACACCTAAGCCACCTCAGCCACAGTTGTCAGGCACCATGAATCTGAAGGATTTCTACAGATGTACTCCGTATAACTGCAATCAGTCCCGAAACACAGTGTTTTAGTCCAATACCACATCTTACCGCTTGTTGCTCTCTTTTGTTGGGACCAAAGGGCAGAGCATTCCTCGAAAAACAGACATCATCATCTGCTCCATCTGCATCAACTGGGTTAGAGGGCCATGGACGCTTCCCACCCGTCTTGTCCTTTCTGTCCCTTCTCTGATCCAGATCCCAATTTTGTGGCGGAGCATATTGAATATTGTCATCCAGAGAACGGGGCCTACGAGTCGGTCCCGCATCATTTCCCCAGATCAAGTCCACCGCCCCAGTCGGACTCTAAAGAATCAACGGACAAGTATGTGGATTGCCCACATGGCTGTGGGGAAATCATTACCACTGCAGAGCTATCTACCCATCTTGATCTTCATGTTGCAGAGGGTATTGCCTTGGATGAAAGTGGATCAGCCGAGTCACCTTTGGATGCCGGATCGGTCGTGAGCGATCATGAAGTCTCTGACCCGGAAGACTCCTTCAACGGTACAACCGCAAGGAAAGGTGAAAAAAAAAGCCTGGGTAGGGATTTTGCAAGTACCAAGAGCTCTAAGCCAGGTCGTACGCGGAGTCCTCCCCGGACGGTGGGCCCAGACGGTGCAAAACGATTGGGGGTATGCTCTCGTCTCTTTGAAAAAAAAAAAACACTCTTTTCTCCAGATAAAAGCATAAACTGAACTTATTTTTCCTTAGCGCGCAGAGCTAGGCCCTCATGCCCATGAGAAGAAGATGCCTTCATGGTTGAAGAAAATGCTGGAGAAGGGTGGTAGCAGCTCGAAGCAGACTCAGATCACAGCAGACGGCAAGCTCACTCGGCGTACAACCGTGGATAATGAGACGGACCATCTGATCCCCGTAATTGCCAAATTGTGTGAGCAGGACAGCTCAGTTCAGCGGGCTTTTTTGTGTTCTCCCAAAGTCCGCCATGTCTGCAAAATGTCTCGTGAGGGCGGGTTCTGCGGGTATCGAAACATCCAGATGCTGATTTCATATCTCAATAAATCCCAAAGTCCAGGTCATGAGCATTTTGCGAACGGTGTTCCATCGATTCTGGAGCTACAGGACAAGATCGAGCTTGCCTGGGACATGGGATTTAATAGTACGGGCAGGACCGAGACGGGAGGCATTCGAGGCACACGGAAATTCATTGGCACCCCAGAGGTGATGTTATCAGAAAAGCAATGAGAGCCTGGTAGAAATGCTAACAGCACCATCAGGCACAAGCATTATTCATGAGTCTTGGAATTCCGTAGGTTTAGGCCGGGATCTTTGAGTCCTTACGGAAGATAACTGACAGGTTCATTCCAGATGTGATGCCAGCAGCTTGAGCGAGAGTGGCAACTTGCGGGCCTTTGACTCTCTCTACATGAATGTAGCTACCTACTTCCGGTCCAGTTGCTCTCTGGAGGATGAGAAGAGAGTTTACAAGACGGATTTGCCGCCCATCTATTTTCAACATCAAGGTAAGCTCTTCATATATTATACATTCTCCAAGTCTAACCTTTATAGGACATTCTATGACAATCATTGGTTTTGAAATCCGGGAAAATGGCAGTGCCAATTTACTGGTATTCGACCCGATGTTCAAGACCTCACCTGCCATGCACCGTCTCATTGGAACATCTGCTCAATCCAACAATCCTGGTCGATTGCTCAAAGCGTATCGAAGAGGGCCATCTTACCTTCAGAAATATAAGATGTTTGAACTTCTCAAGTAAGTTTTCCTTTCCGCTCGGCAAATGTGACGTTCATTCAAGTAACACATGATAGGCTATGCCCGGTTGACAAGGCTACAAATGCCAATCAATGAACCAATAGAGACTCTTGGTAATCTAGTAACAGACGTACCAGATGACGAATTAATGAGAAAATGATATCATTTTCAGGCCATTAGACAGCAGCAGCAGTAGTAGTAGTAGTAGTAGTAGTAGTAGATCTACGATAAGATAAGCGGGGTCACGGGAATCCAAATTATTTCCATCGCAAATCATCTTCACTTGCCTTCCCCTCCATTACTTACCCCGTCAATCAATCTTGTCGCAAAGGATGAGAACCTCTCCGAATGTGATCGTTACCGGTACCCCTGGGGTGGGCAAGACTGTGCACTGCGAGCAGCTGGCGCAGGAAATCGGCTTGAAGCACTTGTCCGTGAACCAGGTTGCCAAGGACCGTAACTGCTATGAAACATACGATGAAGAGCGGAAGAGCTGGGTCGTTGATGAGGACAAGGTATGTTTGCATCGCCCTCGCCCTCTCGAAGAATCATCAGTCGTGCCTCAATTTCTTTCCTTTTTTTTCTTTACTGCTTTTGTCTCTGTTCGCGGGGTTTGCCAATGTGGGGCTGAACCGATTGGAATTGATGCGCGGGATTTAATGACAGACATGCTCATATGAACTTCTTGTATCTAGTTACTGGATGCGATCGAGGATGAAGTCCTACAGGGCGGGTACCTGATTGACTGGCACGCCTGTGATCTCTTTCCCAAGTCGTGGATCGACCTCGTCGTGGTCCTCCGCTGCCCCTCAACCGCCGTTCACTATGACCGCCTTGCTTCCCGGTATGCTTCACGTTGAGAGTTGCTTGAATTATGGATTCTAATGGTTTTTATTGTCTAGGGGGTATCACGAGGACAAACTCCAGGAGAATCTGGACGCGGAGATCTTTGGCGTCCTTCTCGAGGAGGCCCGCGAGGCCTTCGACGAGGAAATTGTGGTGGAGCTGAATAGCGAAGAGGACGGTGATGTCGACAGCAACTGCGCTAGGGTGACACAGTGGGTCAATAACTGGAAGAAACAACATGGTGAAACCGATTGAATTGAAATGGCGCATCAAGGGTGGAAATAATGTTTTGTCTTGTTCTCATCTACACTCTTCCTGCTAGATCATCTACATATACCCCAAGGTCCTTTTTTTCACTGTTGGCCCTCTGCCAACCACTGTTGAAGCTTCATCAGTGCCTTGTATCGGTGGGAGATCTCGTTCTGGTCGAGGCACGTTAGAAATCAACTGGTCATTGTCGCGAATTGAAACAAAGAAGAGCATAGAGGTGCAAAGTGCAAAGGTTGAGATTCACAGCCTCGCAATGTCTTACCTTGGCCTCTTTATCCATCTCAGCGTATGTCTTGCCTTCGTACTCGAAGATGGGATCCCAGCCTGCAACCCAATTAGTCTACTTCGACCTAAAATCAGTGGTACTTAAACTCACCAAAGTTGGTCGGGCCTCGAGGCCGCACAATAGTTCCCTATCAATGTAAGAATGCTATTCGTGGTAGGAGATCATGTACTGACCTGGGTCCGTCCTTGGAAAATGAGAGGTTCGGTTCCGGGGGCTCGGCAAAAGGCAAAGGTGCACACGGCCTCAGCAGTGCGATCCTCGAACCCATCAAGCATCTTGTTCAATCCTTCATTACCCACCGATTCCAAGAAGGATTTGCTAACAGGATTAGCATTGCCCGTGTCCTTCTATTGGGGTTTCTCACATGTATGGTCCCGGGAGGCCCTTCAGGGCGTGGAACTCCAATGCCGTATCTTCGGTCAAGGCGGGACCATTGATCTAGATGATTCGAATTAGTTGCGAGGCTTCGACCCAAGAGTCCAAACCTACTGCTTCCGAGGCACGACGAGCCTTCTCCTTGGCAATCTCCTCGATGGTCCCTTGGATCTCGGGGACGTCTACGGCTTGGCTGTCGACTTCGATGACATTTCCGAGGATGGCCCGCACTTCGGAAAGCTTATTCTTGTTGCCAGTGATGAAGTTTAACTTGGTTAAGGTCATGATGGGCGATTGGTGTAGAAGAGTGGGATGCTAGGGAAATTGACCCCACTGGGGTTGGCAAAGACACCGCTTCCGCGGTGGAGATGCTGCTTAGCTACTACTCTAGTATATACTTGTTTTCTTTTTCTTGTAGCATATGGTTTTCAACTGAGTTGGAAGTACATACCATTCCTTTTGAGGCCCCGCCACCAAAGGAGTTGAGTATGTAGTCACATGGTTCCTTCATCTCTTTCTTCCACACCACCTGTACACCATACTCATGCAAGCTCCAATGTCTTTAGTCGACAATCCTCGGGCAATCGACCAGATTGAAATGGCCCTTTGCGGAACTTCCCACCGAGCTCTTACTTTCAATCATGGGAGCTCGCCGTTACGCTTCACTAATCACCTCGCGAGTCCCCCGCGGACGCGCAAGAATATGTCCCACCCTTGGCTTCTGGTTGAGAGTGCAAGATATGGTCTTCGTCACACGAAGGGACCTGCTTCCGACAGAGGGGATTCCTTGTGATGAACCTCCATGGATTACACAACTATGTGCGCATGTACGTTTTGTCGATTTGAACGCGCAAATCCTAGAGATTTTTGATGCGACCCCTGCAGAGAAGGCTTCTACTTCTATCTAATGCGAGATATGCAACACGGATTCTTGGACGGGCACTTCATCAACAAACCCGCCATTGCCACCACAAAACGGGTTGGTCTAGGCTCCGGTCTCAGCAGAGGGATGGTTTATGGGATGATTCATGCCTTTTCGGGAGAGGTTGACAAGATCAATACAAATGCGAGTCTCCTTCTGTGCTATAAGGATAGGGCACCTGTGTTGACTAAGGACTTATTACATTGGTATCTCCCGCATCTCATTCGAAAAGACGCGCATCTCGCTGCTGCATGGGGAAAAAGTTTCTGGCACGACTTATACAAAGAACCTCCGAAAGTGAAGGGACTCTGGAAACCCCTGGCAAACTGGTGGAAACAAGTGATGAGGGAGAGAGTCACGGTAAAAGAAGCTGTTCAATGTTCCCTTGGTTTCTATGCTGAATGGTGTGACTTCATTCTTATTCATTCTTGAATTTTCTGGGGCCAAATTCACTCTCTCGGGGTTATCTATACCATGCTACAGTACTATCTCATACGAAGTGGTACTGATTCCGAGGAGGCAATTAAATGCAATATCCTATCACTGTATCAAACCTGGCACCATCCCAGGTATAAGTTCATGGTGAGATGTCGTAATCCGTAGCTGACAATAAATCCACAAGGAGATGAAGAAACACGTCTAATATACAGAACTACTCCTCCAGCACCCCGTTGTCTCCGTCGAGTCTCTCCTGTTGCGCCACCGCCTGCGCCGACACAATCTCAGCCAACCGCTTCAGTCGCGGTGTTTGGAGCCCTGCGTGAAGATTAGGATATGCATGGGGAAATGGGAAGAATATGGCACATACAGGATGGAGTGTAAGTCTCCAGGGCCGTGATGACTCGTGGCTCGGCAATTTCGTAAGGCCCACTGTCTTCCATATCAACTGGCGTCAGTAAGAGCACGTCGCTCTTCTCGGTGACACGGGAAGCGACGGCCTTCATAATCTCGCCATTGATAGGCTGCTCGTAATCAGCAACAAGATATTGGTTCAGAAGCTTCTGGATTTGATTCGGAGATAACCTAGGCAATTAGGTTAGCATTTTTGTCTTTGATCAATGAAACCAAACATATGGTGGATCTGTCTTACATCCAGCAGATATCTTGGATGATCTCAATATCATTCAAAGTTGCCTTCTTAAGCTGGAGAAGCTTGGTCGCTTGCTATAGTCGTCGAATTAGCTAATTTGGCTTCCACTCAGCTATTTCTAGGGGCATACCATCAGGTGTTCCAGCTGCAGGGTTCCCTCTGGCATATCATGGCTCTTGCACCATTCCTCAATGCGGGTAATGTTGTAGTTGATCTGCAGCCCTCTCTTCCACGACAGGAAATTGCGCCGCATGAGAAGGTCGTTGAATGCAGTCACTCCGACAAGGCGCAAAAGCTCCGTCACGGTCTGCAAGATAATGGTATCTTCCAGATAGAATGCCTTCATGGCCTTATAGGCCCCATTGAGAAGACTCAAGAGGTTGTCCATGCTGTAAGCGGGGTTGTTATTCGAAGGCAGCAACTTGCCGAGGAACCGATTGGTTTCGCTGGTAACGAAGCCCGGCAGAGACTGAGATTCAATGATGGCCGGGACAATCATCTTGTACAGCCTCTTCTTCAACACCTTCATCCAGGTGTGATAGATGTTGAACTCCAAACTCTCCAGGTCATGCTTCACAATCTCCAACAAACGATCATATTCGTAATTGTCACTCTTCTGTGCTTCATACCAGTCCTCGGCCAGGAAAACAAACGACAGCATTTCATGCACGTTTGACAGCCAGAAGGCACCGGGGTTGATCGCATCATCGCCATCGTGCTGCATAACTTCTTGCTGAATGGACTGCATAACATTAGCCAAGAAACGTTCGGATTCCTTGACAAAGCCGTTATTCCACATCTCCGAGGTGACAAGATTGATCAGGTAGGCAGGGAACAGGACTTCTTTTTCGGTGGGTGGTGGAGTTGAGCTGGGAAGAGGAATCTTAAGGTTGCGAATCAATCCCATGGCGACTTCGTCGTTCAAATCTTCCTCTTCGGAAAGGAGCTGCTCAAGCTCTGCCTCCACCGAATCCAGTCCTGGTGAGGTTGCGGCGTTCGAGCGAGCAGCGCCAAGACCTGGGATTGCCATAGAGACGGGCCGCGGGTTGTAGGCACCGCTGAAGCGATCAGTTCCGACCTTCTCCGCACCGGCACTGCGTCTCTGGGGCTTGGGCTTCTTGGAAGACACGAGATTGATCAAACCGGTGGCGGGAGTAGGGGCAGCAGCGCCATTAGGCACCTCGCCGTTGACGCCGTTGACAGGAGCAGTTCGCTTGGCGACTTCCAACTGCTCCTCAAGCTCTGAAACACGTTGGCGTAGAGCTGATTTCTCCTTCTCGTGGTCACCATTGAGCAGTTTGAGACGATCCAACTCCTCGTTGGTTACGCGAAGGGCTTCACGTGATACTCTTTCCTCTTCTTGGAGACGCTTGATGGTAGCCTGGGCTTCGGAGTGGCTCTGCTGGAGTTTGCTCATTTCTTCTTCCACGGCTTCTAGGCGGGCCGCAGTGATACCTGCTTGGTTGGCCTCCGCCTGGAGCTCCTTTGCACGAGCCTCCAAAGTGTTGTGTCTGCTTCTCCACGATTTCAATTGGGTCTCATAGTTCTCTAACTGGGAGACTAGAGACTTGTTTTCACGCTTCAGAGACTCCAGGTATTGGGTCAATTCAACCACCTTGTTCTCGAGCTTGTAAGAAATCTGTTTGAGATCCCTAGATTCCTCACGCAAAGACTTGTAGACCTTTCGAGCCTGTTTGCCTCGCCAAAGGTTTTGAATAATGACCACCTTATGGCGATATTGCCGCCAACCTCGCAATTGACGCCAAGAACGGAAGGCTCGTTGGATGACTTTAGCAGCGTTTCCATGGATAGAGTCCATGATGTTGCGCCGGCAGAGGAAACCCTTGGTGACAGACTGGAACAAGACAAAGTTGCTCCGAATCTCGTTGTAGTGTTTTCTCTCCTTCTGGCCGCGCCAAACCCTCTGAATTGTAGTTGCTGCCTTGGTCCGGCGGATCTCCTGTGCACGTTGCCGCGCTAGGAAGCCCCTAATAAAGGCTTGAGTGGTGAGAATGGACTCGCGGGCCTCGAGATAACGACGACGGTAGTACTTGCATCGCAAGTTCTTCTGGATCATGATCGCACACTCATTCAAACGGGACGTACGCAAATTCTCAAGGAAAGCAAGCATACCCGCCCGGAAGAAAATCTTAGTCAATCCCAGCTGGTACTTGTCCTGCTTCGCATCACCCAGGGCCTTCCGCAAAATGGCATGACACATATCTCGGATTTCAGATGTCCACTGGGAGGAGTGGCAAAGCATGTAGTAGCGTATAGCAAACTCCTCGTAGGTCCAACGAGTCGGATATCCAGCCGTACTGATTCTAACGGTCTCCAGCACACCACAGGCTCTCAGCTGACTTAGGACCATAGGACCCTCAAATTTCCAGGCTTCTTTGGCTTCGTTTGGTTTGATACAACGAATATAATGCACATCCGTAGAATTGATAGTGTTCATTAGCTCGATCAAAGACGATTTGAATATCCCTCCAAGCGTTGGTTTGCGATTCACAGCCACGCCGATCCGACGCCCTGGAGCCGCTGCAACCGGCTTAGATGTGAGGGCTGCCGAGTCTTTCTCGCGGACCGTGGCAGCTGTATCCAAGATCTCTTTAATGAAATCATTTGAGGAATTGCGCAGCACCTCCAAATGCTCATCGGGAACGGTATCACGGTTCTTTTCGATGAATCCGTCAGATTCGTAGGTGACGTCGATAGCATAGTGACAGACGGTGAAAGCGGACTTTCCAAAGCGAGGCTTTTTGTAGAACTTCTGTTTATCAGCAGCAAAGTTATGGTGAAGTTTTGTGACAAACTGTTCATCCGATCCCATGGGAAGCCGAGACTCCTCGTCAAGCAGGGATAAGATTCCAAGTTTGGCCTCGATCAGATCGATACAAGGCTGGTTATCAGAGAAATCAATAAAAGTCCAGTCGATTTCTTCTCGGACATATTCCTCTTGCTCAAGCTTGAACACGTGCTGATTGAACTCTTGCTGCAATTTCTCGTTCGCATAGTTAATACAGAACTGTTCGAAGGAGTTCTTTGCGAAGTGTTCAAAACCGTAGATATCCAGCACACCAATAAAAGTCTGCACTCGTTCAATAACTTCATCAGTTGCTAGGCCCCTATTGATCTTATCCACAAGCCAATCAAAGAGGCTGGAATATATGAACTTGGCCACGGAGTCCCGAACCACGAGGGCTTGTTGCTGGGTTAGGTTAGAGGTGATCTTCTCTCCTCTCGTGATCAACTGCTTTTTGACAATCCATTTCGCGAATTCATTCACATCGATTCCTAGCATTTCACAGGCGCGCACGAGGGATGGTTCGGAGGCAGACAGAGAAGAATCAGTTCGAGTCGCAGTGATCTTCACATTACCGAGGTGCAGCAGAGCTGCCAGGATACGGAAAATCTCAGTCTGGAACTGTGTCGACACGCCAATTGTAGCCAATGACTTTCTGGTCGCGTCGAACTCGGCTTTGTCGTCGACGCCATCGATAATCGGTGTTCCACCCTGGTTGAGATATTCAAACTCTTCCACGGGCAAGATGCCCAGCTCCTGCCTTTCCTCATCAGTAGCACCAGCCACAAGCTGATAGAAGATGTGGTAGTTGCGCTCCTTCAAGGGTTGGAATACAAGTCTCGATCTCTCCAGCAGGTAAGTACGGATCTTGGCACCGATAATGTTCGTTCGGTCATCGAACATAATCTCGATGTATTTACCGAACCGGGAAGAGTTATCGTTACGGGTGGTTTTGGCGTTGCCGAATGCCTCCATGACTGGGTTGGTCGCCAGAATTTGCTCCTCCGTCTCACTGATTGCATCGGCTCGGCTTGTGGTGTACTTTCCAGGCTGATCTGAAGACTCGCGGGTCGCAAAGTACCGCATGATATATTTGGCGCTCACCGTCTTACCAGCACCTGATTCACCGGAGACCACAATCGTCTGGTTTTTTCCATCGCGAAGCATGTCACTAAAGGCCAACGTACAAGTTAAAGGACGATCCAAAAAAAAAAAAAAAAAAAATCCAAAAGGAGCATCAAATCTTACGCAAAAGCCTCCTCTGCAATGGCGAATAAGTGGGGTGCCTGTGAGGCGCGCTGTTTCCCGGCGTACACCTGAACCATCTGCGGGACGTAGAGGGAGTCCACTCGAGCAAAAGGATTGGTAGCGATCAAAACAATTCCACTGTAGGTATATATCTCTTTCTGCGCGTAACGGAGCTTTATAGCCTGCAGGACTTGAGGGCCGTCAGTCGAGGGAACATGATCTTCGTTTTCCAGCATGACGAACCAGCGGGCTCATTCAAGTGAGACAGATTGGTCAAGTCTTCACTCGCTTCCAGCATAGCCGGATTCATCAACGGCGGCAGATTCGAGTTGTTGTCAACCTGCAATTCGGACTGCGTGGTCTCGACGGTTTTGGTCTATCACTCCCCGTCAGCTTTCCATCTTGTGCACACCCACCAAGAGCCTTCCCCTCTTGTGAATCTAATACCCACCTCTCCATTCTCTAACTCAAATACCAGCTGGACTTTCTCTCCATCCACCAGCTTTTCCTTGACCTCGGACGCAACCCATCCCTCTGTCGGGTCGGGCTGCCAGGCCCTTGTCCCAACTTCGTAAATGTGCGCCATGGTGTTTCGCTAACGTTCCAGAAATACAATTGAGTCGTAAAGGCGAAGGATATCGAGAAAATGTGAAGCGCCTAAAGATAGCTAGGTCTCGGAGGAACCGGGCATCCAAAGGGGGGAAAAAGTAAGGGTAGATCAATCACAAACAGTCCAAAGACAAGGGGTCTCACGGTGACCCCTCATCGACTCATGATCCGAAAGAAAGAAAGAAAGGAAAGAGGTAGATTTTAAGGGATGGAAAGGGAGAAGTTGTTTAGTGAACACCTGTTTTAGCGAGAGAGAACCCCTGAAGGAGCGCGAGCTTCGGGACTAAGTTGGGGGTTGCCGCGCCACAGCCCCCACACTGTCACCGCCATCTTTCGGGTCGCATTTGTCAACATCTATCATATATCTTAAATGCATCTATGTCTATAGTATGGATGATTGTATGATATCGGGACAGCAAAAAGTTATTGAAAGAAAGAAAAATGAAGCCATTCTAGGTTCGGGATTCTATCTATCAAGGCCATATCGCCTAACACCCAGGACAATACAACGCCTCTCCTCCACTTTCCCTAGTGGAAGGGCGAGTAAATAATATTACACTGATTATGTCGATTGATTGGAAAATATTAGGTAGAGACAAAGTTCACGCAGTGCAGAGGGAGACAAAGGCATCAGTGATGAGGGAAAAGATAAGGAAAAAAAGAAACATAGCAAGAACATCAACGACGAATTCCATCAAGCATATCGAGTGAGCTGTGTGCTGGTCAGGGAACCACTTTTAGTTTTCTCTGGTTTTTCTCTTTCTAGTTTTGCTTGCACTCGGCGGCCTCCTTCTTGGGCTTAGAAGTACCATCCTGGAAAGAAGTTAGCAGTGGGACACTACGGAGATGAAACTAAGGAAGGAAATACCTCTTCATCTGAGTCGTCCTCCACATCACGGTCCGATCCCCGCTCGTCCTCATCGTCCTCATCGTCCTCGTCATCCTCGTCATCCTCGTCATCCTCATCATCGAACTCATCGGGGTCCATGTCGTCACCCAGCTCCTCAAACTGAAGGGCCTCACCAGTGAACCAGTCGATTGCACGAGGAATCAACTTCTCCTTGATATCCTCACCCAGTTGGTAATCCAGCTCCAGGCGCTCTTCGATGTCACTGGCAACAGACTCGTCGTCGTCAGTCGGGGGTTGCGGGGGGGAGAAGAAGTTGAAGAAAGACTCGGTAGGCACGCTGATCTTGACGACACGGGTCTGCTTGGTGTCTGGACATGGACATTAGCCTTGATACTTTATACCGATAGGAAGAAGAAGCTGGAAAATTTCCACTTACTCTTGTTACGCTGCTTCTTGCTCTCGAGACGCAGAGTGAGGTCCTTCTCCGCCTTCCAGTCAATCTTGGAACCCTCGGCGTGGTCGTAGATGAAGTCGCCACCATATCCACTCTCGTCCTTGTAGTAGTAGGTCTTCGAGATGGTCTTGTTGGTGAAGAACTCATTCTCTGCGAACTCGAAGATCAAACGGAATCCAGGTTGGTCGAGGTACTCCATGCGAATGTCGGTGAGTTGCTTGAGGGCCTCCTCATCCCGCTCGGTGATCATTTCCGCCAGAGAGATCTGGTTCTTCATGGCCGACAGCCAGAACTCGGGAATACCGGCCGTAGCCTCGCCTTCAGTCTCCTTCTTCTCCTCTGCATCGTTGTTCTCCTCGTCCTCCTCTTCGTCTTCCTTGCCAGCCTCAACCTCGGCCTCGGTGGGCTCCACACCTCCGTTAATAATTGTGGCCCGGCGCTCATACAGCGGGGTGAACTTGGCGAAGTATTTCTTCTCGAGTTCCAGGACCTCCTCCTGGAACTGGGCCTCCAGCTTAGAGTGCTCCTTCTGGACACCCTTCAAGCCAGCGACGCGGCGGCGGACGACCGGGGGAAGGGACTCGATGTAGCCCGATGAGCGGCCAACGAGCTGGCCCAGCTTTCCCTGGATCATCGAAACCAGGGCGGGGTTGCGGGCGAAAAGTGAAGCGGCTGTCGCATTGTCTAGGGTTTCTAGGAACACGATCTCGTTTAGAACCTGAGGTTAATCACGCGAGTGGAGGAAGGGAAAAGTCTTACCTTCCTTGATGCTGGAGACACCAGGCTGTTGGGCGTGCGAGGAGATGGGAGCATTGTTGGCTGGGGTGTTTTGCGGGGTCCTGTATATTTTTTCACGGCGTCAGTGTTTTTGCTCGATAAGCGGTCAGGGAAAGGGAAAAATCCTTACGGGGCGACCGGGAAATCAGCCTTCTTATTCCTGATGGGCTCAGACATGATGGAAAAGGGGGGGGGAGAAGGGAAGGTCTGAAAAAGGGGGGGGGAGGATGAGTTGAAGATCAGAAAAGGAGGGAAGAAAATTGATATGGGTCGTGGAGTTTTGGGGGAGGAGTGAGAGAGTCTGGATGGTGGGATCCTTAGCGCCGGTGGCCGGAGGGGCTTGGCGGGACGCGGTTCTGGTTGAAAAACTGCTCCCAACAACTTCCCCTCTCGCTCTTTTTACTCTCCCTTCACTTTTCTCTCTCACTCTTCATGAAGATTAGCTAATTCATGATGGATTCCTGCATTTCCCTCCATGTCACTGCATTTCCCTCCATGTCACTGCATTTCCCTCCATGTCAATTCACATCTCTTCACCTAGATTGCGCTGGCATATTGAAAACTCACCCCCCTCCCAAAAAACGTTCTTATGCAACCTTCCTATAATGAGTAGTATTCCCTTTTTTTTCCTAATATAGAACTTCATAAAGGAATTATCAAAACCCCTATAATCACAACCATCAGGATCACTACAGCGTAGTAGTTCCGGATCTTCAATGTAGATCATGACTTAACCATTTAATGTTCCCATCTGGAACCAAGTCCGACTGGTGGCCGCGACCCATCTTGCCATCCAAAATGTTAATTATAGAAACACAGCTAGCTATACGTTATTGTTAAGCCGATATAACTAGAGGTTGATGGGAGCGTGACTGGAAGGTCATGTTGATTGTTCTAGACCAATCCTGTTATTCTACTTCATTCAAAATCTTACCTTCCAGATATGATACGCATGTATATATATTTTTCAAGGTGCTGTACGGAGTAGAGTGTTTTCTCTGAACTATAGTAGACTCATACATAAAAATTAGAACAAGGCTTTTTGGAACTCATAGAACCTAAGAATCCGAGAAAATGACACGGCTATCCCTTGGATTTGAATATGTAATGGATAGCATATACATCTATATCTACCTGCCCCCAAACCTCTATCCTGCCCCTCCTGCCTAAACAGGGATGGCCTGCTTATATCACGCCTGAGGCCATTCGCCGGCTTATCAAGGTCACATGGCGATAAGGGAGTAGCACTGACTTTCGGGGACACCGCCCGAATCAGTGGCACACGAGCTCCCCGCGGCCACTCTCACTCTATTTGGCGCTTTCTTGATATTCAAGTATCCGTTACTGTATAGTGATGCACCGGTCCCATTTGAAGGCGCCATAGTGTTCCATTGCTCGTGTCAAAAAGCTTGCCCGGGAGAGCTTCTGATCATCGAACGCCAATCCCTCAAAAGCCGTCTTATCATAGCGTGATGGGTAGCCGACCACCATCCCCGCCGGGGACTGGCCCCATGGACCTCTCCATGTCCCGGTCGAGTCGTCGAAGAGACTCTCTTCGGAGCAGGTAATGAAGCCCCACGATCCTGGTGAAGACGTCGCTAACCGAAGGATGTAGTGTGAGCGTGGTGTCTGACGTAGAGATGGCCCGGCATGAGGTATGTTGAAGCGATTGCTCCCTCCTGCACACTGTACAGTATTGACTGTGATTTAGGTATTCGATGGTCCAATCTCAGAAAGTATCCCGTCGAGTGTGGTCTCGTTTTTACATCGTCGTAACCGAACGGGATCGACGGTCAGTTTCACTTATTTCCAAGATGGGGAAGATTTCGCAGAATGGTCAAATGAGGATGCGGTGGAGGAAGATTTGGAGGATATAAGCTCCGGATTTGAAGAGGAGTCGGCAGATGGACTCGCCGATGCTGATGTTCAGTCCAGCAGAGGTTCTTTTATTTCCAAGAGACATTCGCAGTCGCGAGACTCGGTAGAGCAACCTCTACTGTCACGATACATCTCTGCCAGCTCTTATGGCCGTGATAGAAGGTCCGGGAGCAGACTCAATCAGAAAGTGTATATCGCATCGGAAGACTTGACGGCGGTCTTTGCGGGATTCTCCACCAGTGCAGCAGGTTTTGCTCTCTATATTGCTCTATGTGTCTTGACCGGTGGTTTTGCATACCTTCTCTTGCGCTGGCTCCCACGATGGCGCGTAAAATTGATTGGAAAAGCGGCCCCACTGGGGAAATGCCAGTGGATTGCTATTGAGGTAAGAATAACAACAACGGAATCCCTCTCATTAGCCTCGATTAAGTCTACTAACTTGCCATTAGGACCAATGGAATCAATTCACCATCCACGAAGTGGGCAGCCAGTCCTATGGGCGTCCACTATCCACGGTTTTTGTTGACTCCTCTGGTCAAACTTACGACGAAGACCGCGATCCAACCATTGAATCCCTACGATTTCTCGATTACAGATACCTGCGATTCTTCTACCACCCCGTTGAAGATAAATTCTCCCTGATTAATGGCTGGAGAGATCCCGCGTGGACCAATGCAAAGGCCATGCGTGGAGGACTGGACGCCGACGAGCGAGATAGCAGAGAACAGATTTTCGGTCAAAATGTCATTGATATCCAGCAAAAAACCGTGCCGCAATTGCTACTCGACGAGGTATGTCTCCTTCTTTTACAATGCCTACACCTTTGCCTCTCTCTTACTAGGAATAGGCTTTTCACCCCTTTTACATCTTCCAAGTGGCGAGTCTCATCCTTTGGTCTATGGATGAATATTACTACTATGCGGTTTGCATCTTTCTCATATCAGCCTTCAGCATTGCCACCACTGTGGTAGAAACGAAATCGGTAGGCCTTTTGAGACCCAGTGGAATTCAACCAAGCTGTAGAGATACTGATATGCGGACAGTCAATGAGTCGGCTGAGAGAGATTTCCCTGTTCGAGTGCGACGTGCGTGTCCTCAGGAATGGATTCTGTAAGGTCACGCATTGAAATGGTTCTTTTGGTCTTTTTTGGCGGGCTGCTGACCACGACATCTAGGGCGATCGGTTTCTTCACAAGATCTGGTACCTGGGGATGTGTTCGAGTTCTCTGACCCGTCATTGAACCAAGTACCCTGTGATTCTATCCTTTTATCGGGTGATTGCATTGTGAATGAGAGTATGCTTACTGGTATGTTCTCACGATCCCCGCTCCATACCCTTGACTGATCGATACTCTAACATATAATAGGTGAATCTGTGCCTGTATCTAAGACGCCCTTCATCGATGATGCTCTCAAACATCTTGATCTCAGTGCCCCGTCGATACATCCCAATGTTGCCAAGCACTTTCTATTCAGTGGGACTAAAATCATTCGGGCCAGGCGGCCGCAGAACGCACACGACGATGAAGCTGTTGCCTTGGCTATGGTCGCCAGAACCGGATTTTCAACCACCAAGGGTGCACTAGTCCGCTCAATGCTATTTCCGAAACCCTCGGGCTTCAAGTTCTACCGAGACTCATTCCGTTACATTGCGGTGATGGCAATGGTCGCGCTTTGTGGCTTTGTGGCTTCATTTATCAATTTTGTGAGACTGGGGGTAGGTCAATTCCAACGGGATATATGTTTCCATCGCTGATAATTAGCAGCTTTCTTGGCATCTCATTATTGTCCGCGCCCTCGATTTGATTACAATCGTTGTTCCTCCGGCCCTCCCGGCAACCCTTAGCATTGGAACAAACTTTGCACTCTCCCGCCTCAAGAAGCAAAGTATCTTCTGCATTAGTCCCCAGAAGTGAGTTGCTCTTTTATGTGAGATATGGATCTCCCACTGATACCCTGAGAATTCTAGAGTCAACGTTGGAGGAAAGCTAGATGTTGTCTGTTTTGATAAAACGGGAACCCTCACGGAGGATGGTTTAGATGTTCTCGGGGCACGGGCTGTTAGCAATAACCAAAGGTTGGTACCCAATGGTCATTCGAATACAAGCCATCTATGTACTGGAACTGCTCTGATGGATATAAGGTTTTCTGAGCTGTTGTCCGGAATTTCTTCCGGTCTACTAGTACCATCGTCAGCTGCGAACTCAACCTACGATCTGGAGAAGCAGCGGAAGATTGTATACACCATGGCAACATGTCACTCCCTAAGGGTTGTGGATGGCGAGTTACTAGGAGATCCTCTTGATGTCAAGATGTTTCAGTTCACAGGGTGGTCTTATGAAGAGGGTGGCGGCCATGCCTCCGAGCCGACAAGTTCCAAGTTTGATACCATCACTCCATCCGTTGCAAGACCACCAGAGACCCATATCGGCGAAAGCCAACGAAATGGACCAAATGTAAGCTGTGAACAGTGGTCTTGTGTTCAAATTGGCCACTGACCATTATGTTTCAACGCAGCTTCCCGTCGAACTGGGTGTTTTACGGAATTTCGAATTTGTGTCTCACCTTCGCCGCGCAAGTGTTCTTGTTCGACAGTTTGGCGACAATGGGGTCAGCTTCTTTGTGAAGGGTGCCCCCGAAAGCATCAAGGATATATGTGTGCCTGAAACCCGTGAGTTTTCTCCTTCTGAATAAGTTTCTGGTTGATTTACTCACCTCATGGGCAGTCCCATCTGACTATGACGAACTTCTGAACTATTACACTCACAAAGGGTATCGAGTTATTGCCTGTGCAACAAAATACGAGCGGAAGTTGAGCTGGATGAAAGCCCAGAAACTGAGCCGGACCGAGGCTGAGAGTAATCTTGAGTTTTTGGGCTTCATTATCTTTGAAAATAAGCTGAAGCCGAGCACTTCTCGTGTCATCTCCGAGTTAAATGAAGCCGGCATTCGCAATGTCATGTGTACGGGTGATAACATTCTAACAGCAGTGAGTGTTGCCAAGGAGTGTAAGATGATCGATCCAGGCGAGCATTGTTTTATCCCACATTTCATTGAAGGTCTGTACTGCGCGTTTCCTCCATCGATAAATTTGAACTGCGCTGACCGAATAAGAACCCGGTCTTATCAGCAAAACATCCCTTATATGGGAAAGTGTGGACAACCCCGATCTCAGGTTGGACCCAAGAACGCTTCTAGTATGGAAATCCGACACAATTGCCGTCATTGTATTTATTAACCAACCCTTTAGCCCCTCCAAACCTCAACAGAAGAGGATCTATCCATCCCAGGAAATATACTTCATGATCGGCGTTACTGCGTTGCAGTTACGGGTGATGTGTTCCGGTGGATGGTTGACTATGGGAACGAGGATGTGTTGAACCGGGTAAGAGTTGCCTTTGCCTTCTCGTTGAGTTTTCAAACGACGAGACGATCTTCTTATCTAACCGCCCTGCTAGATTCTGGTGATTGGAAAAGTTTTTGCTCGAATGTCACCGGACGAAAAGCATGAACTGGTCGAAAAGCTTCAATCAATTGACTACTGCTGTGGCTTCTGCGGAGACGGGGCGAATGATTGCGGCGCTTTGAAAGCCGCCGACGTGGGGATTTCCTTGTCTGACGCCGAGGCATCTGTTGCTGCCCCTTTCACCAGCAGGCTTTTCGAGATCTCCTGTGTGCCCACACTGATCCGGTAAGAGGACTACTTCCCACCCCCACAAATCGGACATTCAGCTCACAGGATTTTGATAGTGAGGGCCGCGCTGCTTTGGTGACAAGCTTCTGCTGCTTCAAATTTATGAGCCTCTACTCAGCCATTCAATTCTCCTCCGTGAGCTTTCTTTATACATCCGGTTCCAACCTCGGTGACTTCCAGGTGAGCGAAACCCCCAACTTCTACACATGAAGATACTCAGAGATATGACTGACCCATTTTTTAGTTTCTATTCATTGATCTTGCTTTGATCATGCCGATTGCTATTTTTAGTTAGTGATGCTTTACCTCATCTTGGACGATTGACTGACCGACAACTAGTGGGTTGGACTGGCCCTTATCCCACGCTTTCTCGCAAGCGGCCCACAGCAGATCTCGTGTCGCGAAAGGTGTTGACTCCTCTGCTGGGCCAGATTATTATGGTGGTTCTCGCCCAGCTGGCGATCTTCCAGACTGTCCAGACCCAGCCCTGGTACGTTGATTCCTTGATTGAAATGCGAGGTGAAGACATTGCTGACTGTTGTAAACAGGTATCTTCCTCCACAGCTGAATCTAGAGAAGAGCAACATTGTGAACTCAGAGAATACAGCGCTGTTCCTGTTCTCCTGCTTCCAGTACATTTTGACTAGTATTGTTCTGAGCGTTGGGCCGCCCTTCCGGCAACCGATGACATTAAACAGTGAGCAACAACTTCCCTGACTCCAGAAACACCAGATGAGCTGCTACTTATCACTTTGCACGATAGTTCCATATCTTTGCACAATCATTATCGATTTGCTGATCGCAGTCTACATGCTCTTCCGACCATCAAAGTGGGTGACGAACGTGCTCGAGTTGACCATGATGTCGGATACCTATCGAGGCTGCATTTTGGCGCTTGCACTCGGGATGTTTGCATTGGCCTGGTCAGCCGAGGTCACTGTGTTCCCCCGACTAGCGCGCATTATTGGCCATGCCCGGACTCGGCTACAGCCCAGCTATCGCAAGAAGCGTCGCCAGTACAAGGTCTTGCTGGAAGGAATGGGCCTATGAATACATTGAAGGGGGCCAAGGCGGTTGTGGTGGTGACTGTATTTATATATAGAGAAGAGGCGCGGTAGATAGAAAGTCGCATGGTGCATCGCATTGTCACCTAATAAAAACGGTATGGTACATATCAACCATCCAAAGCCCCTGGAAGCTTCTTTCTCTCCCAGAGAATTAAAGACAAAATGGAAGTCAAGGTATAAAACGGCGCGGAAGCCTGCTCTGACTTCAATTGAGCATGGTTCGTGATTATGAGACAAACCAAGCCCCTCCGTCTAGTGATCCCAAGGATGCTTCCATCCTAGCAGAGCCGGACCGTCCTTCTTAGCACGGTACATAAGCTGCGTCGCAACTAGTTAGCATGATCGACCCAGATACTGGTGTATTGAGGGAAGGATTCATACGAAGAACCACATGCTGGCACCTAAGGCAGTGGCAGTGAAGCGGTATAATGGCCGGGCCGCGTGAACGTGGACCGGGTGGTGGGAGTTGCCTGCCATGGCTGTAGATTGAGTCAGCGGACGCAGGTTTTGGCAGTCGAAGAAGTTACCTACTTAGATATGCAGGACGAGGAGCTTTGCGGAAGACAGAGAGTTCGTCGGAAGCGGGAATTCGAGGAAGTGGAAGCCCCGTTGTCACGTGATCAATGACGGCGCTCTTTCTTCCTGAGCGTCCAAGGTTTCTTCTGTTGCTCAACTTAAAGAATCTGGGACTTGGGTCTTATTTTCTTGTTCACCTGCAAGACCTGGGAACTGGGGATTTTGAACACTCTCGTTGCTATCCTCATTTCACCTAAGTCTTCTTTCCGCTCAAGAGACCCTTGAGTGGCCCTGGCAATGCGAAAGCTCACATCCGGTCCCTTTTACTTTTTAATCTGATCAGTGAATGCTACTATGATTCCACCTACCCTCCAAAATTTCCGGTGCCCCATGACTCGGACTACCCCGACAAAACCCAACTAAGCGCTTTTCGCCCTGAATTGAATGAACCCATGATACCCGACTAAGATTCCCCACGAGCACCAAACCCCAACTCAGCAGCATACCTGGTTTTGAACTCAAGCGATCAAAACCCACAATCTCTCAATCAAGTCATTCCTTGATCAACCAAAAGCAAGCATTCCGTGCCGAATCGAACCTGCATCCATGTCGTCCCTCGAAAAGGATAACAATGGTGAGCCCCGATTCCCTGGCTGCTCTAACATTCGAGATTTTGAATTCATTGGCAAGCTTGGAGAAGGGACTTTCGGGTGGGTATTCTCTGGCCAAATGGGGTCTCAGGAGCTAATTGTTGGACCAGTGAGGTGTACAAAGCAAGGTCCAAGAAGGACAACTCGGTCCTGGCCTTGAAGAAGATTCTCATGCATCATGAGAAAGAAGGCGTATGCTTCACTTGCAATTTGCCCCCGTCGTAAACCTCGGCTGACTTACTCTGTAAAGTTCCCGATTACCGCAATTCGAGAGATCAAGATTCTAAAAGTTCTTTCTCATCCAAATGTCTTGCAGCTCAAAGAGATGGCTGTTGAGCGGAGCAAAGGTAAGGGATGGCCTTTGATGGCTTTGAGTCTTTACAGCCGATTGCGTGTTGACACATACTTCAGGCGAGGGACGAAAAAAACCAAGCATGTACATGGTCACCCCATATATGGAGCATGATCTTTCTGGGCTCCTAGAGAACCCATCGGTGCAGTTTACCGAGCCTCAGATCAAATGTTATTTGATGCAGCTTCTTGAAGGTCTTCGTTACCTACATGCGGTAGGGCTTGTTCTCAACTAGTTCAAGGAGCTACCTGTCTGACGCATATAGCAGAGTCGTATCTTGCATCGTGACATGAAAGGTATGTGTTTATCGATTCACATATAACTTCTGCTTCAATTAAAGCTTACCAATGGGGCAGCTGCCAATCTTCTTATCAGTAATGGTGGAATCCTCCAGATTGCCGACTTTGGGCTTGCACGACCCTTCGATGAACCTCCTCCGCAACCTGGAAAGGGCGGGGGCGAAGCAAAACGAGAATACACAGCCCTGGTTGTGACCCGATGGTATCGCCCACCAGAATTGCTGCTCTCGCTCCGGAAATACACGACTGCCGTTGACATGTGGGGTGTAGGGTAAGTTCGAACCCAATAGTCTTGTTGAATAGGCTCTGATATACCCTATAGATGTGTTTTCGGTGAGATGTTCAAAGGAAAGCCCATCCTTTCGGGCAGTAGCGATCTGAATCAAGCACAGCTCATCTTTAATCTTGTGGGGACCCCAAATGACGAGAACATGCCGGGGTGGAGCTCTCTGCCTGGTTGCGAGGGAGTCAAGAATTTTGGTTTCAAGCGTGGAAACCTTGCCGATGTTTTTAAAGAGTAGGAAGATCCTTCACCCCCCGGTTTGACATGTGGCTGTTCGTTAGACTAGCATGGACTAACAACACAATAGTCAACACCCTGCCGCCGTCTCGCTACTCACCGAGCTTCTCAAGCTTGACTGGCGGAAGCGAGTCAACGCCATCGACGCATTGAAACATCCCTATTTCACCACCCCGCCACTTCCCGCACGCCCTGGCGAGATCCCCCACTTCCAGGATTCCCATGAGCTTGATCGAAAGAAGTTCCGCGGCCAACGGGTCCCCGTCCCCCCAGCTCCGGGGGGCAACGCTGGTGATGCCTCTTCCAGCGGAGCCTGGACCGGTCCCGGTTCTCGACCAGATTCTCGAAGCAGGATTCCAGGGGCCGCTCGAGGTGGTCGACCCAACGGACCACCTGGTATGCCAGGCAACTCCAATCGACGTGGTCCATTCCCTTCGTCCCAGCGAGATAGCGGACTTCCCCCACGGCCTCCTGTATCTTCTCATCAACAGTGGGATGGTGCACAAGCTGGATGGACCGATGACTCACGACGGGATCGGTTTCCCCAAGGCCGTCCTGGCGGTAGGTTCTCCAGCAGTATTGACTCTTATGTCCCAAACTATGGACAAGCTCCCGATAATGCATCCCAAAATGTGGATTGGCGTGGAGGAAACCGGCGTGACTATCGTCGTGAGCCAGCTCGAAGAAGAAGTCGGAGTCCTAGTTTCCGAGGACCTGGGTAGAGGCTGTGCGTTATCAACATTCCCCGTACTAATTTAGCCGGCGTAATGCCCGCAGCGGATGCATCATTCTCCTCAAATGGCCATGGCGTGGGGGCGTTCTTAGCTGGCAAGATATAAGATATTAATTGAGATAAAAATGATATCCAACATACAGCCACTTCACTATAAATACTTCCCAAGAAACCTCAGGTGCTTCAGTGAATGTTTTCGCGTGTGTTGTTCTTGAGGTACTCAAGGGCCTACCTATATAATGGTATTGACAGAGCAGAATTCGGTTTGAAGGTACATGTATAGACATTGCTTGCGTAAACCGTCAATTTGCTTTTATGCTTTTCCATCTCTAGTTACTTAATTTTACTGTTTGAGGATTCGTCTGTGTGTGAAGGAGATGACCGAGTTAACAGACACAAAAGTCCTCGTTGCACAGGTAGGACCTCGTTGAGGGTCCCAGCGTGTTTTTTTCAAATGGAATGAACTCAGGTTCAAAACATGTTAAGTTGATTACAATGGTTGGAGTATCATGGGCTCCTTGTTTAGTACAGAATTCGGGTCATAATTCGGGCTAAAAGAAGTTAGTCAGATCTCGCGTGTCACAAGAGAGATAGAGTTGCCTTACAGTTGAGAGATTCGAGTCTCTCATACAAGTCCTTGATGACAGCAGCACTCACATTGCTGATATCAGCCATCAGGTAGGCAACCTGCTTATGGATTAGCTCTTTATGCTGATTACAGCATCGAAAGTAAAACTTACATCGCCCCTGCTATCGGTCATTTGCTTGTCGACATTGTGGTCACCAATGACTTCGTTCACTAATTGGACATGTACGTTAGAAAAAGTTATGCTTTTGGGAAGAATGGAGACTTGTTAGAAGGAGATTTCCATACCTTTTCGCAGCACACCAGGAATGTTCTTGTGAATATAGATGACCTAAGGGAGATAAGGACGTCAATTTGGATTTGTAGATTTCCTCGTCAGTCTTGATAAGACTCACCCGAGCGTGGTTTGGCTCATCCATTGTCAAAGAACGGAGAGTGACCTCAGGCAGGTTAACAGCGCCCAGAGTGGTGCCCTCGTTAACGTATCGGGTGAGCGCCTGAGCCACTTCCACACCAATGGCACTCTGAGCCTCCTCGGTGCTTCCTCCAATGTGGGGAGTCAGGATCAGGTTCTTCAGGGAACGCAGATCAGTTCCCCATTCATTCAATTCATTGTTGAAATAGTCGCCATTCCCGGCAGGCTCATTCGGGTACACATCCAGCGCGGCACCGGCAACTCGGCCGCTGCGCATAGCATCGATAAGGGCGGGGATGTCGACAACGGTTCCACGACTGGCATTGATCAGGTAGCTGCCAGTCTTCATCTTCTCGAATTGCGGTTTGCCAATCATGCCCTTGGTCTCGGCAAGTTCGGGCACATGGCAAGTAATGAAATCGGCCTCGGCCATCAGTTGGTCCAGGGTGTCGACCTGGCGGGCCGTACCGAGAGACATCAGGTTAAGCACGTCATAAAAGATGACGGACATACCCATGGCCTCAGCTAGGACAGACAACTGGGCACCGATGTGACCATAACCAATGATACCTATGAAGATTCCGTGAGTAATTGATTCCTGCATGCTGTACAGATCCCAAACCTACCCAATGTCTTGCCACGAATCTCCCAACACTTGTTGCTCACTTTGTTCCAAGTTCCGTTGTGCATCTCGTTGGAACGGTCACCTAGCTGTCGCGCAAGAGCAATGATCTCACCAATCACCAGCTCGGCAACACTACGGGAGTTGCTGAAGGGCGAATTGAAGACGGCGATACCTTGTTCAGCCGCATATTGCAGGTCCACCTGGTTGGTTCCGATACAGAAGCAGCCGATCACAATCAGGTTCTTGGCCTCCTTCAGGACGCGCTCAGTGAGCTTGGTCTTGGAACGGATACCGATGACGTGGACGTCCCTATTCCGATCCCAGTCAGCTTCCTAATTCAGTAGCTACCTCCCCGGGAAGGGAGAACCTCGAAACACCGTACCGAATCTTCTCAATGAGTTGGTCCTCTGGAAGGGAAGACTTGAGGAATTCCACCTGGTAGCCCTGCTGTTGCAGAATTTCACGACCGGCCACATTCACGTTCTCCAGAAGCAGAACCTTGATGTCTTGTGTCGCGAAAGGCTTCAAATGCTTCGCATTCAGCACCGGGATCGTCCGGGTGAGCGCTGAGCCATGGCTGGAGGGAGAATGGAAGGAAGCAGAGGGTGAGGTTGCCAGGTATTGAGCCTGAGCGGCCAGGTCGTCCTGGCGAGGGCGGATATCTCTCGCAGATGTCATGGCGTAACCGAGCAAGGAGGGGAATGATAGAGGAAAAATAAAGAGTCCAAGTCTTGAGCAATGAATAAAATGATGGAATCACGGGCAATTAGGTCACCTTATATAAGCCCACCGAGTCTCCGGAATCGGATGTGATCAATGGTTTCTTTTCTTTTTTTTTCCCTTTTTCGTATTTCTTTTTTCTTTCTCTTTTTTTTAGAAAGGGGAAAGAGAGAGATTAAATGATTTTACACGGGAAGAATTGACTCATTTCTTGCATCAACTACAATATATGCTACCTGCGGTATAGAGAAAAATCTGTATATACGTGACTCATTAGACTCATGAAGGCGTGATTGAAGAGGGGCATCGCGGGGCTTTTTTCTTCTTTTTTCCCGCATTTTCCGCCTTTGCTATTCGTCCAATGATCAACCACTCGTAACTCTATAATGTAGGATCCACTTTCAAATTCGTTTTTCCACATACGTACTACATAGTAAAGCGCTCATGTACTACATATCTCTCTTTTCAATCAGACTTTGAGATTTTGCATCTTCTTGGCTGCTTCATCAGTTCCCTTGGCCTGCTTGGCCTTGACTTTCTGTGAAGTTGTGTCCTTGGGCAATTCCTTGACGTACGGAAGGAACTCTGGGTTGCCAGGGATGTACTTCCGCAGAACCTCGGGAACCTCGATACCCTATGATGGAATGAGTTAGCAATCAACAAACCCCAGATGCAGGAGATAAATGGGGAGAACACATACGTCTTCCCGCTGGTAGTTCTCGAGAACGCAGCAGAGGGTCCGCTCGGTGGCACACAAGGTAGCATTCAGCGCGTGGACGTAGGTCTTCTTCAGATCGGTGGCCTTCTTGACACCAAAGCGGATCTCCAGGTCACGGGACTGGTAGTCAAGGCAGTTAGAGCATGAGACAAGTTCCTTGTACTCCTGCTGGAAGGGGAACCAAGCCTCCAAGTCGTACTTCTTGGCTGCCGCGTTGTTTAATGCGCCCGACACGATAGCCATGACTTGGTATGGGAGCCCCAGAGACTGGTAGAACTCCTCCGAGGTGGCCATCATATCCTCAAACGCTTGCCATGAGTCCTCCGGCTTGGTTAACACAAATTGTTCGATCTATAGAATATATAAGCCTCCAGCCAGGGGAAACAGGTGCTACACAAGTCAAGCGGGGAGGGGTGGGGGGAGTCGGTCAGCTCACCTTCTCAAACTGGTGGACACGGAAAATGCCCCATGCATCTTTGCCGTGGGCACCAGCTTCTTTGCGGTAACAGGTGCTGTAGCCAGCATACCTAGATTTGAAAACATCAACACTCGCACAACAATGCAGTAGGAATAGCTCTTACTTGATGGGCAAGTCACTCTCCTGCAGCCACTCGCTGCTGTGAAGTGCAGAGAGCGGTTGCTCAGAGGTAGCAATGAGATACTTATCGGTGGACTTGTCCTCGCCCTCAGTGACCTTGTACAACTCCTCATCGAATTGCTCCAGCTGTGCGGTCTTAGCCATAAGCTCCTTGAGCATGAATTGCGGAGGCTGGTTGGGCTGGTAACCCTTCTTGAAGAGGAACTCCAGACCATAGTTAACAAGGGCCAGGTTCAAGAAGAGACCGTAGCCAGTCAAGCAATATCCTCGGTGGCCAACAATCTTTACACCACGCTCGGGATCATATCCGTTCAGGCGAGTCAGGACCTCGTGGTGGGAGAGACAATCGGGCCGCTGCATCACAGCATCTTGAGGGGTCCAAGTCCTAATGACCTGGTTGTCATCCTGTGGTGCACCTTCGGCATTAGTTCAATTTCCCACGTCACCGTCCTATAAGAATGAATTCTTGCCTCGTTGTTGCTCAAGGGGACTGAGTCGTGAACATAGTTTCCAATCGTTCGAATCTTACGGTCCCGCTCCATTTCCTTTGCAAGAGCTGCATCCTCAGCCTGCTTTTTTCTCTTGTCGACATCTGTCTTCTGGCTGAGCAAGTCGCTTGCATCTTCCTTGTTCTATTCAATCCAACATATGAGTCATTCGTGCTTGAGGTGGGGAGAAGGTGTGAGATGAGGAATACCTTCTTCTTCATGCCGATCTGCTTCATGAGGGCATTCAGCTCGGAGCCGATTTGAGTAACTGCATATCGAGCTAATCATGAGTTAGAAGCTGCTTCCCAGGTTGATCGGGCCACAAACATACCTTGACGGGCTTCTTCGTAGAGGGCGATCACTTCGTCCACAGTCTCCTCTGGGGCATGGCGTCTGCGCTGGCTCTCCTTGATCTTATTGGGGTCACCACCGCGCTCGGCGACAAAATCATTGAGGTCCAACATGGTCTAGAAGGGGGTACAGTCAAAATCTGAGTCACTGGCGTGGTGGAGGGGTAAAGTGGGAAAAAAGTGCGCGCGGGCAGCGGGGGATTACTTAATCCAAACATGGTAAATCTGTTCCATTTCAAATATCACAAAAATATATATCAGACAGACATAACTACTGTCATCTTTTATTAACCAACATACAACCTCGTAAATTTCTCTACATATTGCTTTGTCAAACTCCGATTCTATGGGGTAGGAAAGATATTGACGTGTCGGTGGGCCCAAAAGGGCCCAGCATTTCATTACTCTATGCAAATGTCAAATACATATTTCCCTGGCCCTGAAACCGCAATAAAAGAAACCCATGATTCAAAGCAACCCGAAGTCCCAAGATTCCACCATTCCCGAATGACTATAACAAGGAGAGAAGAAGAAAGAAGAAAAACAAAAACACAGAGAGAGAAAGGCGCGGGCAAGCGAATAACCAAATGTTCGTTGTATGTCTCCACAGGAGAGAGCTCCTAGACAACAATCGCTACGTCAGCTTCAGATTATTCAAGGTGACGAGGGACATGATTGATAGAAGTTAAGCGTTCGACGTACATGAGAAAGGGAAGGATGAAGGGAATTGAGTACTTGCGCAGCAGGTCCAGGAGCTCCAACTCCCATAATCCCCCCTGCAGAATCCTTCCCGAAAATAACATACCAGGGGCAAATATATGCCATAACATGACTCAAAGTCAGATCACATCAAAGCACACTTATTGCCCCCGGTGGGTTGAGACGGATTCTGAGATTTCTCAATCTCCCCAATCATCAGCTCGAATGCGTTGTCAACATTGAAGTCAAGGAAGGCACTGGCCTCGGTGAATGCACAGTTGACCTCTTCCGCCAATTTACGGCCCTCATCCAATGAGACTTGTCGTTGCTCTGGCTTCAGGTCACTCTTATTGCCTACAACTACCAGAGGCACTTCGTCTGCTCCCTAGTGTCACACGTGAGCAGTTAGGTATCCATGTCTCAAAATAGATGGGCTTGAGGATGGGGGGGTTACCAGATGGTTCAAGATCTTGTCACGAATAGTCTTTACCATTTCAAAAGACTGGCGCGATGTGACCGAATATGCAATGATGTACCCATGGATGCCGATGAAATGCTTCGAGTTTAAAATGCTGTATTCATCCTAAACAAACAGAGTCAGATTAGAAAGTCCCCCCCCCTCTATCCTAGGGAGCAGAGGCGTACCTGTCCAGCCGTGTCTACGATTTCGGTAGCATAGTCCTGACCATTGTATTTGATGATTCGGCTGAAGGTGTTCTCAATTGTGGGGTAATAACTTTCCACGAAGTGATGCTCAACGAAGCGGACCGTAAGGGAGGATTTTCCTGAGGCATCCAGTGTCAGTATACCGGAGATTTTCCCCTTGAAAACCAATGCTGATCAAGGCTCATACCCACGGAACGACTGCCAACAATGGCAATCTTTCTCTGCTTCGGGGCAGCAGGCATCGTGTCAAATATGGTGAAGTTAAAGGGGGAGTTCTTGGTACGTAAATAGATATGTGGAGGTCAGGAAGAGGTTTCAGAACGATTTTGGCGATCGATGGGAGCTCGCAGTTGGAGTGGCAAATCCACAGGTTGAAGCAATCGGGGAGCTTGATCGGCTGCAAACGCTGCAAACAGGCGATTAGATACCCGATCTGGGACCGCACGTGAGCCGATAATCACAGCATTCCGATAACACTTATAGGATATTACACTACTTGATATGTGATTCAGCATATACTAAACAAAATGAGAATAAGAGAGACATAATAGGGAAAGGGTATCAATCATTTGTTGAATATCGCCAAGGTCATTCTGCCTTCATCCTATTTCCAGGTTCCAAGACGAAAGGAAGGAAGAGAGAGAAAAAGAGGAGCCAGCGCCGCCATCATCATAGGTGCAGAAAAGTCATAAAGGACCCTGGTATTCAATTGACAAGACATTGTCACTCAATGAGTCGAATCCGACCGACCAGGTCCTGCAATCGAATGTGGAATCCACTTGAATCACCTTGTGCCGGGAGGGGTTGTAGTTCCTGCTCGATCTTGCGGTGATATTGCAAGAATTCTTCAACCGTCGACATGATCACCGATAAGCCTCTAGAGTGCAAAGATCTCTTTACCTCGGCTCGAGCACTGGAATCGAGGCACAGGGCTAGGAGGAGGACGGCCAAATATCCCACTGCAACATTATGATGAACTGCTGGGACAGAATGTGCCTAAGAACCAATGCATAAGCAGCCAAATCAGATGGGGGGTAAAGCCAGTGGAGAAGTTATACCTCGGAGGTGGAATCGACATGAACCAAAAACAGCTGCAACAATTGGCCGAGGAGGGACGGGCCTGAACTCCGCGGGTTGAGGAAAATGATTCGCGAGGTTTCGCTTTGTTCGGTTACGTTAATCAGAGCCCCCAGTGCCAGGATCACGGTATCTAGAGGATTGCTGTTATCCTGAGCGAGGGGCTCCTTGGATAAGTCGGCAAAATTGGCGATTGCGATTGTGGCCAATTTATCTATCATCTCAGGCGTTGCAAAGTCATCGCAAAGGCCAGGATGGCTGTTGGTAACGTTCAGGATGACTCGGATATAGAGACTTTGAATACTCTGACTGGTCGTATTCACTGAGCCGTCTCCTTTCACTGAAAGCAAACCATACAGACTTGAGATAGAACCCAGAACATCACGATGGTCCTCGGGAAGAAGACACCTAGAGATCGTATGTGCTTCTAGAATAGACAATCCCAAGATCAGATTTTGGGAGGCTTCTATCCCAACGGTGGTTGAGCTTCCCTCCCGGTAAGTGTTGGTAGATAGCAAAAGATTCACCAATCGCTTCAAAAATGGCACGGGAAGACCGCTGGAATGCTCGCCTTTCTCCTGGATTGCCGCCACAGTCGTCCTCAGGCATTGAAGTATTAAGAAGCAAGGGGATAACTTAATCATATGAGCATCAGGAAGCAGCATTGACTGAAGTTTTGCGAGAATGTGTTGGATGGATATTTGAGTAGCCTTGGCTATTTTCAAGCGCGGGGCACGTGCAATTGCAGACAGGTCATCTTGAACGTCCAACAAGGGAAGTGACATATCCAAAAGCTTGGGCAAGGCATTCGTGGCGAGAATATAGGGAAGAGGTCTCCCGATGGCACAAAGTTTGTAGGCACAGAGGGCAAGTGAAGAAGAGATCAAGTCAAGATCCCTGCGGAACAGATCCACCAGCCTTCTATCAAAATTGCACTCCGTAAATTGATGTGCAAGCTTTGGATTGAGCAACTTGCTGCAGAGTTGCACCAGTGCACTGCACCGGCCCGATGTGGAGATGTGGACATCCTCAATGTCTTCAAAGATGGACTCGACCGCGCCCCGATAACGAGCATTTCCTCCAGCTTGACGAAGTTCATGGATGCTCCGAACAGCAGAATCGTCATTATCTGGTTCCTCAATGGTGATTAGACGAGCCCGAGACCCAGGATTGGGATTATTGTGGTGAGAGTTCACTAGAGGGTCATTCTGCCCCGCACCGAATGCAAGACTTACGCCCGAAGGTCCAGTTTCCAAAAGAAGGTCATCCAGAAATGAGCGTTGACGGGCATATGTGACTTTAGAGCCACGTAAATGGGGCGAGGGTGCAATAGTAGGGTCCTGGCCATGACTATCACATTGACTTTCGACCGGCGTTCTTGATATTGCAAGGTCTGGTCGTTGATTATGTCTAGGAGCCAAGGGAGAAGATAATTGGCTACCAGCCGGCATATCTGGTGATGATCCCTCGGCTGAATGTTCTCTGGTGCTCAGCGAGTCAATTAGTCTTCGACGGCCAGGAGTGCTATTTCTCGTAAGCGGCATAGTACGTCCTGGAGACCCAGGGGACTTGAAGCTCGGTTGCGCGTTCCGAATGACACCTTTCTGTGTCTCGGAATCCTTGGGTCGCTCGTTCTCGCTTGGAGTAGATGTTTGCGGTTTGGGGTTGCGTAAAACATGATCCTCTAGTCGCTCAAAGCTCCCTTGATGATTAACTGCGCCTTTTCTTCTTCGAGGTGAGGCGGTTACAATCTTGGGGGCTGCTGGGTTCAGTTTCTTGGTGGAGATTCCGTCCGAATTGACATCCTTCTCAGCCGCTACAGGTTGCAACGGGCCCATAATATCCTGTCGCAAGGTGACCGTATGCCCATTCGAGCTATGCCGTCGTCTTTTTCGCCTCGGCATATATTGCTGTTGGTCCTCTTCGTCTGACGATGGTAGATCATAAATTTTCTCGTCTGAAGCCTCAGGCAACACTTTAGGCTGCTCTTCTTTCAATTTACTATCTAGCAGGTGATGGCTCGATTGACGTGAATG
Organism: Penicillium sp. VS I D KN; assembly: GCA_019775415.1. Classification (NCBI taxonomy): domain Eukaryota; kingdom Fungi; phylum Ascomycota; class Eurotiomycetes; order Eurotiales; family Aspergillaceae; genus Penicillium; species Penicillium sp. VS I D KN. The sequence goes on from JACWFT010000004.1 coordinate 1,247,692, forward strand.
GCGCGATCTAGTTGGCGTATGTTTGGTAGACGGAGGGGGGAGTACAGTTTTGGATTGCGATTTATTATTAGCGGTGGAGCGATAAGTCACCAGCCGTCGATTCCGGGGGTGCGGTTCCATTCTCGCTGGGGAAATAGCTTCAAAGGGCTAGCATGCCCATCAAATAGGGGAGGAAGGAGACAAGGACCCGTGGACACCAGTTCAAAGGCACCGCAGGCTAATCCAATAGGGCTGGAGGGCGTCTGCGGGCGAAGGAGGCATGCCGCAGACAGCCTAGTCGACTTTATCAAAGAGGAGGTGTCTGAAAAGATAGAAAGGGATGACAAGAAGGTCGAACTTGTATCGGAGAATTTCCCAGATTTCAAGAGACGTGAATCTCCAAGTCCTGCAAGTCCCGAGGCTTATTCAGCGGGACCGATAAGGATGAGTGCGGAGGGCGCAGGTCGTTTTTGACCGATAGCTCCGATAAGAGAAAATCCCCTCTCCCCACTTTTGCTCTCTTGCTGCAGGTCGTGTGTCTTCTGGTGTTGACGCTATTCCCCCCCTCCTTTTCGATCTTCCCTCATGGCTAGCAAGGATCCTGTTCCGTCGCCCGCCCAAGGCGTTGGCCCAGACTATCAGCCAGACGGTGAGAAGCCCACAGCAACCGTCTCCAAAGAAGTCTCCTACGAAAATGTCCATGTGCTATCTCAAACGCCCCAATTGATCGCTCTACTGACGTAAGACAATCCACCCCTCTCGCAGAAGCTAGCCTCAAGGTATTCTAAAGACCTCTAACCCACCTGTAGGATGATTCGCGACAAACGGACCGCTCGGGCAGATTTCATCTTCTACTCCAACCGCATCATCCGGCTGCTGGTGGAAGAAGGGCTGAACCACTTACCCGTAGTGGAACAGTCAGTCACCACCCCGGTCGGACGGGCCTACTTGGGAGTCAAGTTCGAGGGGAAGATCTGTGGTGTGTCGATCATGAGAGCTGGAGAGGCCATGGAACAAGGGTTGCGGGATTGCTGCCGATCTGTTCGTATTGGCAAAATTCTGATTCAGAGAGACGAAGAAACCTGCATGCCGAAGCTCTTCTATGAGAAGTTGCCAGCCGATATTGCAGATCGATGGGTCCTGCTCCTGGATCCCATGTTTGCCACTGGTAGGTGTCAATGTCACATTGACTACCTAGGGCTTTCGCACCCATGCTAACATTACATAGGGGGATCTGCAACATTGGCAGTAGAGGTACTAAAGCAAAAAGGCGTCCCTGAGCATCGGATCCTGTTTCTCAATTTGATCGCAAGCCCTTCTGGCGTTGCGGAATTCGCTGAGAGATTTCCCAAACTTCGGGTTGTCACATCTTTTATAGATCAAGGACTCGATGACAAAAAGTAAGAGGCTCCCTTCTTATTCAGGCCCTTCGGCCATACTAATCAGTTTGCAGGTACATCATCCCTGGGCTGGGAGATTTTGGTGATCGATACTATACGTTGTAGTGCCATCTTCGTTAATAACGATATAAGTAGTCCGAGCTTTAAAGCTATCTGCGGTCCACCCGTATATTCTTCGTAGAGCAAGCATCAACGGACGGCTTTGGTACATGATTCCCCACCAAGAAGAGGTTATCGTCTTATCAAGCTCCGAACAGGTCGGATTCGTCATCTGATATCGGCTAAATAATTCACTAGACAGCGCAAAGCTTGTTCTAAGAAGAAAGTAATATGAATTTATGAATGCGCCGAAGTGTATATAGATGAGGTCATCGAAATTGATACCATTTCCCATGCGCCAGTTCGCCCCGTAACAACAGATTCAATAGTCTTCATCCTCAAAGCCATCGCCTGGTGCCATATCTGCCGAAGGGCCCAGTTTGCGACTGGCTACCTGCGAGCTGACTGCGCCGTCATATTGGTTTGCCGTGTCCTTGGCAACCGCGTCACACGCGTCCACCCAATCCGAATAAACATCGACGGCAGCGGAAAGATCTGTTAGATAATCAGAAAGGAGGTCACAGGTGTTGCGACCAAGTAATGACGCACAATTGATGCCAGTTTGGAACTTCTGGCCACAAACTTTGCAGGACAGATCGCCGAGGCCAAGTTTCTTGTCTAACTTGACGATGACCGAGTTCTCATGGTTGCAAAACAGACAGGCGAAAGTGGTTGAAAGGGGTTCCCGCTATGTGGACCAATCAGTTTCATGACATGGTCCGAATCCAGTATGTCCTCACCTTTTTGGGCCCTTGGGGTTTGGAGGAAGACTTGCGCTTGCCCTATTAGGATGAGTCGATTAATATGAAAGGAAGGATGTAAAGCGGTGGATGATGTATAATTACCATGCTCCAGGATGGGTTCAGGAGAAAGTGGTTGGAGAGGTAATAAGAGGAAGTTCAAGAAATGCAGTTGATGACGGTGGGCTTCGTGCGGAGAATGAGAGTCGCAACAACAGGAGTGGAGCGGGAGCTTCTTGGGCGGTTGCAGAAAAAGAATCTTAGGTGATCATGCTAACCGCCCACGTATGAGGTCACTTATAGTTAAGGGAACAAAATATGTGTACTAACAAACCTCCTATTATACCTTAAGTCTTGGTCTAGAAACTCAATCATTGACTCTTTTGTCTAATCCTTAATCTGCTAGTACTACTACTAACTACTAAGACCCTTGAATTTGAACTAGATAGGGTAGCTGGTGTAAATAAGATGATGTTAGGGAGATGGCAAGTCGTATATGAGTGATATGTGACTTGTAAAGTGTCAAAATCAAAGTCATAATCGTGAAGATGTGGTACATCGGTATGCTGTACATAGGCCCCCATGAGATTCACGATAATATGAATCCAGTAAGTTATTAACTAAAGAGTATGCATATGTAAGCAACCAATCACAATTTGCAGAAGCAAATTTGTCTGTGTGTCACATGAGACTGAAAGGGTGGCTGAGTCAGCTACAGATAGGGCCCGGTGGGCTCGCTTAGCCGAGTTTTCTGTGGGTTTTCGATTTCAACCCTCCCGTCGACCCGTGCAGCGAGAATCTCGAAACCTTCCGAGCGCCGTGGTGCGATACCTTTGTCTGTCTTCTAACAACACACAGATAGACCCGACTCGCAATCATGGCTGTTGGCAAGTAAGTCTTGCTCCCATCATCACTCTCTATCGCTCCATTGGCCCTATTGAATTATTTTTTACTAACTCACCTCGTCACCAGGAACAAGCGTCTTTCAAAGGGTAAGAAGGGTATCAAGAAGCGGACCGTCGACCCCTTCACGCGCAAGGATGAGTACTCCGTGAAGGTGAGCTTACTGAAATCCGAATACTATGTGCAAGGAATGCATTAACTAATGCTCTCGCTGCCAGGCCCCCTCTACCTTCCAGACCCGCGAGTAGGATCCCCCCTCCCTCCCTTTCCCACCCATCATCCTCATTTTTTCCCCGTTCCTACTTGGTAACTTAGGCCTGAAATTTGTGTGCTAACGGAATTGAACAGTGTCGGCAAGACTCTGGTCAACCGCACTAGCGGTCTGAAGAACGCCAACGACTCCCTCAAGGGCCGTATCTTCGAGGTCTCCCTCGCTGACCTGCAGAACGATGAGGACCACGCTTTCCGCAAGGTCAAGCTTCGTGTGGATGAGATCCAGGGCAAGAACTGCCTGACCAACTTCCACGGTCTGGACTTCACCACCGACAAGCTGCGCTCCCTCGTTCGCAAGTGGCAATCTCTGATTGAGGCCAACGTCACCGTGAAGACCACTGACGACTACCTCATTCGTTTGTTCGCCATCGCCTTCACCAAGAGACGCCCCAACCAGATCAAGAAGACCACTTACGCCCGCTCGTCTCAAATCCGTGCCATTCGCAAGAAGATGACCGAGATTATGCAGCGTGAGGCTTCCAGCTGCACTCTGTCTCAGCTCACCCACAAGCTCATTCCCGAGGTTATTGGTCGTGAGATCGAGAAGTCCACCCAGGGCATCTACCCCCTGCAGAATGTACGTTTCTTTCCCACCATCATCGGTAGCTGGCTCTGTTATCTGACAAAGTTTTTACTAGGTCCACATTCGCAAGGTTAAGCTGCTCAAGTCCCCCAAGTTCGACCTGGGTGCCCTCCTGGCTCTCCACGGCGAGTCCGCAACTGATGACAAGGGCCAGAAGGTGGAGCGTGAGTTCAAGGAGCAGGTCCTGCAGACTGTTTAAGGGGTTTTCAATTTGAAGTGATGTGAAATACTGGTCAATCATGGCAATTATTGTCTCCCGATCAATAGGATAACAAAAAAGTTCATGACATGTATGGCAAATATACATCGCTGTTGTGGAGCCTTTGGGTTTACAACACCCTGTAGAGATGGTATAACGAGCAGCTCAACCCTTAATTGGACTTAATTGACATTCGTCGCCCTCAACATAGCTTGTCAAGTGTTATTCCCTTAGCGCTGCTTATCCCTTTTTATCTTGGGCCTGTGTAAGTTCTGGTCTTGTGATATCAACTCCATTGTAAACCTGGTGGAATGGATAACGTATGACCCGCTATAATTGGGGACTAGTCACAAGAAGGGACAACTCTGTGGAACCGCCCCTAGCCCTAGTGACATGTGGCCGTCTTGTGATGACAACCCAGAGGTACAGTATGTTCACGACCGTTTTGTAATTGCTGCCCCAGCCCAAAAATGACCGATTTAATTTCGGTTTGGAATAATATAGGTTAGCTGTGGTGGTAAATATCTGTAACCTCTGGAAATGCCTTGGGCATTAGGCATTAAGAAGCCTTAGTTTATTATATACATAGCTGGGCTGCTGCACCTATATATAGCTATATATGAAATATCAAAGCCTACCTCATCTTACGTGTATTGTGGCAACTGTAACGAGGTTATCAAGGGTAGTGGGCGATGGTCCGATGGATTTAAATCACGTTACCTAGGTCACGGAATTATCGAGCATGAACCTTGTTCAAGCTTGAGTCTACATAGGGTAAGCCTGACTAATCCCCTAAGAACCAGTCTTTCGCTAGTCTTACTTATTTTAGGCTACTAAAGCACTACGATTCCTATCGCGTCAACCCTCCCTGACCTAAATTTCTTCCCCGCTTTTAAAGCTATTTCAAATTTGGTATAGATACTAAATATTACGGACCTATAAGGGGCCGCACCGCCCGTAGGGAAGTTATACCTAATCATCTACGGAGGTTGAGTTCAAAAGTTCTTGTGCCCCCAAATCCACGCTAATCCATATTAATGCTAGCTATCTTTCTTCGAGTATTCTACCTATTCTTCACCTACGTACATGTACTCTCCCCTCCTCGTATTCATTACCCCCTTCTAATCCAATAATCTCTTTAATATACCTAGGAATACGGTCTATTCACTATTGAATTCGCTCTTATGGTAGATCATTCTATATTTACCCCTATGCTTTTATAGCCTTTATTATTAACTTTAGAGCACCCTTTTTAGTAGTATATCTCTTTATCTATGGCTAATAAGGTTCGATCGTATTTAAATTAGGTAAATTCCCTAGCTAAAGAAGCTAATTGACCCCTAAAATATCGAAGACTTTCTATTAATATTAATGATTATAAGTAGGTGCTTTATTCTCTTAGATAAGTATATTAGGCTACTAAATTATATACTCTTACGTAAAAGGTAAAAGCTTTAGTATAAGGATTATAGTATAATATTAATATCAATTAATACTATCTTTTAAACCCTCGCGAATTAATATACTATTTTTCTTAGTAAACTTTTAAGTTAGCTTTTTCCTAGGCGGATTTTAGCGAAGGTTTATTCTTTAAAGTCTATTTTTAAGCTCCTAATTCTTATAAAGAATAGGCTTTTAAGTCCTTATTCTAATCTTTAATTAAGACCTTAGAAGCTCTCTTTAGTAATAGTTTCTAGAAGCTATTAGTGATAAGGACCTTTTTGATTATAGTAAGAAGATCCCTAAAATATAAACTCTAAAGATCCTTTCTAATACTCGCGAATATAGCTTAAAAGAGAACACTTATTAGGGGATCGCTAAATTCGATAATCTCTATACTAGTATAATAAAACTATAGAAGTTTTATTAGTGAAGATTATATTACGAATATCCTTTCCTTAATACTCTAAATAGAAAGCTAAGCGCTTACTTATTATTCTCTTTATTAATTTAGGCTTTTATATTAGCTTCGTCTTTTATAGACTAGTAGATCTTAGGACCACTAAACTATTATTACTAAAATATTAATATACTCTAAGCTTAGCTCACTAGTAATATTAGTGTATATTTTCTCTTATCTATAATAATTAGATTATATCTTCGCGAGGATCTTATCTTATATTTTAGGTATCTTATTTTTTAGGCGGCTAAAGCGAGGGGCGTTAATAATATATTTATTATTAATAATTAAGGGATAAGAACTAGCCTTAAATCTACGTTGAATAACTTATATATAAGTATCTTAGATGGTGCTCTTTAGAATACTAAGTATTCTAGAGATTTTAGTAGTTAACTTACTCTACTAAAATAAGATAAGTATAAAGGCTTATTATATAATATTAGTAGGTATAGTAGTAAAGGAGAAAGGGATAACTAAGGGGAGGGGTTAGAAATTATATAGTATTACTAGAAGAATTAGGTAAAAAAACCACTAAGGAATAATATAGATTATTAAATTATAATATAATCTTATATTAACTATAGCTTAATTTAATACTCTTAGAGAAAACTATAATATCTATTTTATCAATATTAAGGATTATCTTAAATAGCTATATATCTAGATTATAGTATTAGTATCTATCTTAATAATATTAATTATCAAAATCTAAAAGACTAAGTCTTTTATTTAATTATAAATAAATAATAAAAGAAAAATAAACTTATCTTTATATCAACCTATTTTTATAAATAAATATAAAATTAGTTTAGAGTCTATGTTCATGAATATAAGAAATTATAAAGTAAACATAATACTATTATAATAGATATCTTTATAAGCTATAATAATTTATAATTTATATAACTAATATGTTAAAGAAATTAGTATAATTATTAATATAAAAAGAAAGTTAGTAGTACCTTATTAGACTATTTTCATAACTATATATATTATATATTTTATATAGATTATAATAATGATAGAATAAAATAACTATACACTTATTTTATAATATATAAAAGGACTAAGATCTTATATTAAGAATAAACTAATGAAGATCAACTAATCTATTATAATAATAAGTCTTATTAACTGAATAGTAAGATTTAATAATTATCATTAATTATTAATAAAAACATTAAATAATATAAAAAAACACCTGATTATAAACACTATTTCTAATTAAGTTATTATAATTATAAGGCTCTAAAATAAGATAATTATAGATTATAACTTATAAAGCTTGATATAATAAGACTCTCACATCAAAAATAAAAATATAAAAATAATAATCTATATTTTAAATATAAAAAGCTAAGATACTAAATAAGGGATTATTAAATAGAGAGTAGTTAGTATAATAGATTAAAATTATTTAAAAGAGAAGACTATAATAAGCTATAATAATTCTATATAATCCAATAGCTATAATAGACCAAGAAATAAGATATAATAAAAGAATTAGAATAAATATAGGCTAAAAAACTAAGTCTAATAGAAAATCATAGATAAGACTAGACTAGCTATAATATTATTATTAATAATGATAATTTCTTGAAAATAGACCAAAAGATCAATAATATAAAGATTAAAAACTAAGATTAGATACAATATAAAGATTAAAATATTATAAATAGTAACTAAGATTTATTAATAAGAGAAACTAAGATAATAGTTAACGTAATTCCCTAGCGAGCGGGATACCCGGGCGAGCGGGACACGCCAAAACATATAGTAAATGCGATAAATTATAATACAATATCTCAACAACCATAGCTTTCCTTAGAATATCCTGATATAAATACATTCTTTATGCTATCTAAAGTCTATTCTTAGGATATAATCAATTTCTATAAGTGGTTATGTCAAATATATATATTTGAAGCTTTAGAGCTAAATCCTAGGGTATTCTATGGTAAAATTATGAAATATTATATCAAATTATACCAGACTATTTCCAAACTACAATTGTCCTATAGAGTTAGTATGGAAACTTTGATATCATTTATATACATTGTTGCTAAGATATAAAAAGGCATTTACTTCCCGCTCGCCTAGGTGTCCCGCTCGCTAGGGAATTACGTTATTAATCCTAAAGAAACTCTAAAAAAAAATTTGATTAGTACTAAAAACAGATAGCTATTAATAAATTTTAGTAACTTATAGCTATTTAATAAGCTTTGTACAAATCTGAAGATTAATACGATTATCTTATTTCAGAGACTCAGAGTATTTATTAATTCTAGAATATATAAAGATTTTATAGATCTTATATATATATAATAATTTAAGGTTTTTCTTATAATAAAGGATCAACTAAGATCTAATATAGATCTCAAGAGAAAAGGCCTAAGAGTAAGTATTATATATAAAATCTAATTATGATTAATAATTATAAGGATTCATTTTAAAATAATGTATTTTGATATATTACTCTTAAAAACATAATATAATAATTAAGGTATTTTAGCTAAGAAGCTATAATCTTATTATTAAATAATAAAAATTGGATCTATTTACTTTTAGAACTATTTATATAAGGAAAATAATTAAATCGAATTAAATATATTAAAAGAACAATCAGAGAATATATTTAATATAAAAAGAAATAAGCCCAAGAATATTCTAAGATATATAAATATATCTCTTTTGAAAGATAATAGACTAACAATTTATACATATAAGTATTATTAGAAACTACGAATAAAGACTAAGTATAATTAATAATAAACTTATAGTAAATATTATAATATATAGAGAAATAATAGTCTTTTTTTTTTATAAAAGAAAGAGTATCAGAATCATTAAATATATATTATAAGTTCAAAAATATACTTACTTTATTATTTATTGATTAGCTACTAAACCATGAATTATATAATTAAAAGATTAGTATTATAGAAAATAAAGAGCTAATTTATATAAGAGTCTATTAATTATCTAAGAAAGAGTCTTAGATATTAAAAGAATAAATTGATACTAACTTAAAAGAAAGATTATATCATATACTTTATTTTATTAATAAGATATCTAATCTTATTATACCAAAGAAAGATAGAAGCCTATAAATATATATTAATTATGAATAATTAAATACTATTATTAAAAATGATAAATATCTATTATTGAAAATGATAAATATCTATTACTCCTAATCTAAGAGATCTAGGACTACATTAATAATGCTAAAATTTTTTAAAATTTAATGTTATAAAGATATATAACTATCTTTGTATTAAAAAAGAATATTAATAATAGACTATTTCTATGACTAAGCTTAGATATTATAAATGTATAATGATATTTTTAGGCTTTAAATATATTAGTATTATTCTAATACGTTATTTTTAATATATTAAGATTATATAGATATATTTATAATAATATATTATAATGATATTTTTACATCCTCTAATATCTTAGAGAAATATAAAGAATATAATAGGAAAATACTTTAAAAACTATAGAAAGCTAAAATAACTCTTAAGCTAAAGAAAGTTTTATATATAAGAATTAGGATTCTTAGAATATATTACTATTAATAATAGACTTAATGTGTATAAATTAAATTTTAAATATGGTAGAGTAGTAAATATTAAAAAAATCTTAAGAAGATAAAATGATTCTTAGGATTATATAAATATTATTAAAAGTGTATAGATAATTTTAGAAAAACAATAAGAAGATTTAATAAACTTACTAAAAAGAAAATTCAAAATTAAATTAGACTAAAGAATTAGAGGAATTATTCTAAAAACTAAAATAGCTATTAATTAATGATATATATATTTAATCTAGATTTACAAATTATAATTGAAACTAGTATATTAGATTATATATTATAATTTAAAGAGTAATAGCTTAATAAATATACTTAGTAAAAGACTAAACTATAAGATCAGAGTTAAAGAAGCTATACTAGCTATATTAATGTTGCATACAAAAAGAAATAAAATCTATAATTAGAATATAATATAATAGATAAAAAAGATTAAAGAAGTTGTAGTCTTAGATAAAGAAAATAAATATATAATTTTATAAGGAGGATTACTTAATTATAATATAATCCTAGTATTATTGAAGAACTAGTTAATAAAAATACAAAAATAGGATTATTAAAGTATTTGATGATTAATTTCAAATAGATATATCTTAAAATAATAAGAAACATTAAGTTTTGTAACCTTTAAATAAGAATATATTATAATAAAACTTAATAAAAAAGGCCTAAGCTATAAAAGGGGGATAAAATATATTTAATATACTAAAATATTAGAACTAAGAAACTAAATAATAAATTAGATGACTAAACATTAGGGTCTTTATAATTTAAAGAAAAATAGGATAAATTAATTATAGTTTATAAGTATCTAATAACATAAATTACTTTATCTATCATTTTATATTCTATTACTAGAATATATATGTAAAGAATTATCTATTACTATTGATATTAGGATTATAAAAATTTTCCACAATTTTGAAATAAGAATATAAAGTAAAAGAAACTCTAAATTTCAAGAGAGTTAATAATAAATATTATTATTTTGTAAAACAACAAGAACATAATATCTTAAATAATATATAGAACTTATTGAAAATCTAATAAAATATCTTTAGGTAATTTTAATAATACTATTTTTAATAGAAGAGGATTATATTATATTAGATAAAAATAAAATTATACAATTTTATTCTAAGAAAAGGGCGATAAAAGATTTACTAATATAATTATTTATATTAGGATACGGTCTTTAAATAAAGATATAAAGATTTAAGAGTTATTAATATAAGAAAAATAGGAGATTTTATCAATAATTTGAAAAGCTATTTTCTTAGACTTCTTTTAAAAATTAACCTAAATATTCTTTTTTAAGATAATCTAATTACAAATGATACTTAAGCTTTTCTAGTTTATTAATCTTTTTAAAATTATAGATATTAAAATTATTTAATAATTTAAGTAATAATTGATCTTGGATCTTAAGATAGTATAACATTACTTAGTATTAGAATATAAAACATAAAATATAATATATTTAATATTACTACTATCTCTTATGTAAGAACTGTAATAATCTAAAAGTCTAAATATATTTTTATATATTTCTAAATAGAAGATATAAATAAAGATATAAGAATAAAGTTATAATTAAAAAAATAATAAAATTAGAGAGGAAGGATTATTTTATAATATATTATAATTTATATTTAATTATGTATTACTACTTGTAGTGTATGATTCTAGCTCTATAAATCTATTTTCTACTTAATATAATCTATTTATTAGGAAAATTCTACTTAGTCTTTATCTATCTTGAATTAGAACCTAAGTATAACTAATTAGTACTATATAATATTAGACTATCTAAGAAAGAGGGTATAAGTAGTATTTAAAGTATTTTACTTTCTTTTTAATACCTCTTCTTCTTAGTTAGATATATTTATTTTCTAATATTAATTAAAAAGAAAGACTTTTTGTTTTTCAAGTACTAGATTAAACTTCGCTTATAACTTATAATATCTATAGTTAGTGATTACTAATTACTATAAATAGCTATAAAATGATAAAATCTTGATAAAGTCTAAGTAACCTATATATTTAAAACCTAAGATCTAGTAGTGAGTATAAGAACTTAAAATATAAGAACAAGATAAATAGCTAGATATAGGCTTAGAAGGATACTCCTTACCTATCTAAATAAAGAGAAAGTAATTATGTTTATGCGTCCTAGCCTTGATTTATACTAAATGTGCTTTTTAAGGAAGTTATAGAAGTCATTAGTTATTCAAACTTTAGTGAAACCATAGTAGGACTAGATAATATATGATTAAAGTTTAATAGTATATCAGTAGGGAGAAGAGGTTAGCTAAATTATATATATATATTCATCTATAAGGACCATTGTAATCAGATATGTTTAAAACCAAAATAAGAGGATAAATAGACTTTAACTTATTATCTTATATATTTCTTGAAAGGTTTTTCGCCTACATTATGACTATGGTTTTTACTACTTAAAGTCTTAAAGATTATCTTTTGATTTTATCAACCTTTAATATCTTTTAAAGACTACTCTGGAAGGAATTAAGTAATAAGCTAAGTTAAATATATAGTACATAGATGAATACATTTTTATATGGGAAGAGTTTATAGTATCTAAATATAATATTAATTAGATGAATGTTATATTCTATTTTTCAAGTTTAGCTACTCTCTAAAGAGGAAGATATCTTATAGGTGATAAATTAAAGAAGAAATATAATACTTATTAGAAAGACTATAATAAAACATATCTAGTTCTTTATTAAGATACTATTAGAAACTCTGATAAGATTTAAGATTACTTTTATAAAATATATTATTTTAAAAAATAGAAATAATTAAACTAATTATACTATTAATTTTAGTGTCTATTTTTATTTAGAAATAGAATAGATAATATATATCTTAGGGACTTAGATAATTATTAATATTATATAAAGAGGATTTTTATAATTTTATAGATAGAGGGAGAAGAAAGCTTTTAAAGAAAGATTAAGTAAAGTGGTTTAAAAATTATATACTACTTTTAGTATAGTATACTGATCTATACTATAGGTCATATAGTTTTACTATATATTATATAAAGTCTTATCTATTAGTGAGTCTTTTAAATTAGCTTACATTATATATTAATAGAATTCATAAGCTTATCATATAATAAAACTAAAGTTAGTAGATTTCCCTTTATTACTTTGACAAGGAATTATCTATATAGTTTAGGAAATAGATAAATTTATATTATTCTAAAGATAAAATATATATATAGCTTATGTAGATTAATAATAGCTTAATTCAGCTATAATATCTATTAGAGTCTAGAGTCTATCTAAAGTAAGATAACTTAGAGCCTCTATAGGTAGATAATACTTCTTTCCTTCTTCTCTCTTTTATATTATAGTACTATATTGTTCTATCCATCTATTCCTTCTTATGATAATAAGCTATATATATATATATATATATATAGAATATATATTAAGATATAATTTCTACTTTATCTTTAATGATTTATATTATAAGATATACTATCTTAGATTTTTATTAATATTTCTTAAGGATATATAATTACTCCTTTAAACATATTCCATCTTTTACTTTACTATATAGACTAATCTATATGATAAATAATAATATATTAACCTCTTATAAATAAATCTAATTATAATAACCTAATGATTATAATTGTTAGTAATGATAATAAAATACACTTTAGTAAGACATAACTCTTCCAAGACTAGAACTAATAGTTATCAAGATTTAAATCTTATAAGATACTAGCCTATTAAGTAAACCTTTAATCTTTTATTATATAAGATAAATTTAAAGAAACTAAACTAATAAAATATAAAATAATTATATATTAATAGCTTTAAAAATCTATAATATAAAAGTTTAATAAATTTATTCATTCCCTAATTGTCTATAAATAAGTTTTAGATAAATAATCTGGGTTATTAATTGATTATGATATAAATCAATCTTTATAAATAAGATTTTTATTATTATATTAAAAAGAGAGATATATATATTAGCGTTATACCCTAGTTAAGGATTAAGGAGAAAGGAAAGAAAAGAAGTATAAGCTATTATAGCTTACTACTATAAGAAAGAATAAATAGATAGAATAATCTGTATATTATAGTATTATAGAGGAGAGAAGAAGGAAGAAAGCAAGAAGCGCTATCTATCTATAGAGGCTCTAAGTCACCTTACTATAGGTAGACTAATAAAACATAATATTTACTAAGATATAAATATAAAAAATAATAATATAAGAATTCATTATTATATATAATATTTCTGAGATTGTAGATTAATTATTAAGATATCTTATTATCTAAGATTTATATTTTATAATAAAGTTAAAAAGACTTTTCTTATTACTTTTATAAATATATAGTTTTATAAGCTTATATAGAGTCTCTAAGGCTAAATTATATTCTTATAAGCCCTTATGATAAATTATATAATTATATAAATTAATTAAAAAAGAAAATAAAAAATATTAAGAATATTGAAGATTTATTTAAAGAGTTTTTAATTACTAAATAATAAGATTATCTAACTTTAGAACTATCTAATGATATATATTATTAAGAATAGGTTAGGAAAGCTAAGATAAATAATTCTTTATTATTGAAGTATATTATATAATATGAATAATTGTTATTATAATAATCTAAGTTTTGCTAAAAATATATTAGTAGCTAGTAATATTGAAATCTACTTAAATATAATAAGATTAAGTCTTATAAATATCTATTATTATTATTATAATTATTATAATAATAATCCTAATATATAATATAACTAATAAGAATAGGATAGTTCCTATATATCTCTGTGGAAGCATCAAAAACCTTCAAAAACTCGCACAACAAGGCATCCAGGTTGAGCTCCGCTGGATCCCCGCTCATCAAGGGATTCCAGGCAACGAGCTCGTGGATGAACATGTAAAGCAAGCGGCAAAGGCAGAGCTTCTAGGCCCAAACGACCGGCATATCAAGCTCGCTGCTGCGGCGAAGCGGGGTATCCAGGAACGGGCGAAGATCACGTGGGAGGCAGCGTGGGAGAAGGAGAAGAAGGTAGGTCAGGCGACAAAGCGACTGCTTCTGGTGCCCATAAAGAAGGTTCTGGACTACTGGAAAGGTCAAAGGAAAGCGTCAGCATCAATCATGCTTCAAATGCGGCTTAATATCATCGGCTTGAAGCGTTACCTATGGAGAATTAGGGTTGCTAACTCGCCTAGGTGCGAGTGCGACCGTGGGCACCAGTAACTAAAGCACGTGCTTCTGGAGTGCCCCTCTTTCGAAGACGAGCGCAGAGACATACGAGAAGCGCTTGTAGAAGCGCGTGTGTGCACGTCTCTATCGTTCGACCAGCTCATGTAAGAGCGAAGTGCTGTGCCAGCAATCTCCGCCTTCATGGAAAAGACCCGACTTCTCGGGCAGTTCCACGCGGTCGATCCCGACGCTATGGGATTTAAACCAGACCTAGAGTAGCAAGAACAACTAGTATGATCCAATAAGGCAGTGTGGTGGTGGTAGATAAAACGTGGATCGCAGGAAGAAGGGCTAGGTCCCCTTCCTTCCCTCGAGAGGCAGGAAAACGACGCAGGAGCGGCTGACCGGCCGGGGAAAGGGTCATATATCCGGGGATGGCGTGTTATTGAGGTGGAAGTGAGGCGGAAGTGAGGGCAGAGTGAGAGGAGAAGAGGACATGGTGGTGCGAGGGGTGTTAGAAGTTGGAGATACAGTGATGCGGCGAAATCGCGGAGGCGTGTGGGTCTCGGGCGGGAGAATAAAGTTGCGGGCGCAGCAGGTGCAACAATCTCAAGAGGGGTTTGGCAGACATAGCAGGCCTCCCAGCAAGGTAGAAAAGGCTGGCGAAAAGCTGCGAAAAGCTAGATGCTGGTGGCTGTGTCACTGGGGCGGAGATTGACTTTCCTTTGACGATCTTTCCTTTGTTTTCCTTGACTGTTTTTCGGCGGAAATCCTCTACCGCTTTCTCCTTTATAGTTAATTTCTTGGCAGTGGGCATATTGCGGGCAGAACCAGGGTCCACCGCCTATTCGGCGAACCCTAACTCCAGCTCTATGCACGCATACCCGGGTGCGGGCACCATTTCGCCGCCGGGCAGGCCCGGCAGCACCCCCGCATAGCGGCCATTACTAGAGGTAAGCTAGATCGGGCAAATGAATTCTACTACTACTACTACTACTACTAGTTCCTATATATAAGTTTATAGTATATAAAACTAATAAGCTTAGATAATATAAAATATATCTTAATTATTATAAATTATTATATATATTAGAGATTTATTAATTATTTATAAACTAAGTATATGATATTATAAGAATTTATTAAGCTTGATAAATAAATAAAAATAATTGTTAGATTTATTTATAAGAATAAATAAAATATAAATTATGGCCTTTCTTATAAGAATTTTTTGATTTTATAGTATAATTTTATAATCTTTAGAACTAATCTAAAATATAATTTAATAGGGTCTAAAGGCGTATTAAATGACGTTCTAATAGTTTTTTAATTGAAAAAAAACTCATTAATAAATCTACTTTAGTATTTTAGGGATTTTAGAGATAAAGTTTAAATTTATTTTATTTTTGTAAGTTACTAATAATATAATAGTTTAGAAATAAATACTATATTCTAAATAATCTAATTAAGATTATATAAATCAAAATAATAATAAGGTTATTTTTTATTAATAAATATATTTATATTAAAGAAATTCAAATTTATTAATATAGTTTTCATCTTTTTATATATATTTATCTTTAATGAAATTATATATATTTTTGAATTATAAAATCACTTATTTAAAATGACTATAAAAGTTATAATAAGTATACAAATATATAAATTAGAATTATCTTATATTAATAGTAGGTTTTATTAAATTATACGATTAAGTAATCCTAATATTAATTTAAAAATCAAGAGTTAATATCTCCTCTTTTATTCTTATAGGATTTAGAAGAAATTCTTTTTTTTCGAACTAATAAACTATAATCTTATATATAATCTATCTATTACTACTAAATTTCTAGACTTTCTTACTCTTATTTAATAATATAGTTTTTTCTTTTGAAGATAATTAGTCGCTCATCGGCGGGTTTATCATATAAGCACGAAACGAATCGCATAGAGAACTAGTCTAAATTCTAAGGTCTATATACCGAGGAATATTATAGCCCTAGGAGATAGTGCTTTAGAATCTCGGGCTATCGCGGGGATTAGCCCTTATGGTAATATCTATTCCGCGCTACTTTCCACTATATTGAATAAAGACTAATTTTAGATATACTAATATATTTAATAAAAGTATCTTATTCATAATATATAGATCATAAAAGCAAGATCTAATTATAATATTCTACCTTGATTATAACTTTTACTATTATAAAGCCTATCGCGAAACCTATCTTATTAAAATTATATATATTATTTAGATTAATCTCTTTTTAAAGATACTCTTTTAGACTAGATTAAACTAATCTTAAATTATTCTTAGATCTTGATATTTTATATCTTTATAATTATAATATCTATATATTAGATAAAGAGCTTTTAAATTTTGATATAATCATAAATTAAATTCTTATATTTATATAATCTTAGATTATAGGATATCTATATATATATATAGAGATATATTCTAATATTTAAGTATATCTTCTGGAATATTAGTTGATTTAGTTAATTAATATAAAATACAATAAAATTTAGTACTTTATGATAATAATTTTAGAGTATAAGATATAAGAATTATATATAAGTATTTTCTATAAATTAATAACTTTTCCTAGCTTTCTAAAGCTTAGATATTAAAAAAGAAATAACTATTCTATTCTATTGTATTTCAATGATTTTAGGAGTATTTTAGACATATAATATTTAGTTAAAAAAAAATAGACTAATTAATTAATATATTATAATTAGGATAGCTAAGCTACTTATATAGTGAACTTATTTACTAAGTATAATAATATTATATATATTTATATAAATACTACTTAAAGATATATATAATACCTTTTTAAGAAAATATAAACTCAAAGAATAAAGATATAAACTTAGGAAGTAACTAAGATATTATTTTTTAAGAAGATAAAAATATATATTAGATTTAATAATAATATATATAACTCTTAATTTATTATTTTAGATAAAAAAGAATCTTTAAATCTTAGAAATATAAAAGAAAATATATTAAATATTATTATATAAGCTATTATTTTAAAATTACTTTTTTATATATTATCTTTTTATATAATTAAACTAAGCTTTTTATATTAGTTATTAGTGGTAATTTAGTAGGTATTAGCTTACGATATTTCTCATTTTAAGATATTAGCTATAATAATAATAAAAATAACCTTTCAAAAATAAGATAAAGCTTTTTATCTAAATTAAAAGAATTAAAAACTTATTAAAATATTATATTTTTTATATAATAAGAAGATATCTAATTATATTAGTTATATTAAGTTTTAGCTTTGATCTTCTTATATAAAATATATTAATAATTAATAATTAATATCCTATTAATATAGAATTATATCTAAGAAAATTATTTAATAGTAGTATATTAAGTTTATTAGCTTATGGGACCCTAGAGAATAATATTAAAATAATTTTAAAAAGGAGGATTTAGATTAATATAATAAGTATTATAATAAATCTAGATACAAAAATAATAGGAATTAATCTTATTAATAAAAAGGATACCTAGAATAACTATATTATTATTATAATAATATTTTATAGAATAAACTAATTTATATTTATATATAAATATATAAAGATAATTGATAAGGTTATAATATAAAGGATTAGTGATTTAACTTAATCTATAATAATAATACTTTTAAAAGCTTCGTTTAATATTTTATTATAAAAGAATAGCTTTAGAATATAAGATAATATATTTATATTTTATAAAAAAAGATAAGTTTTATTAGTTATTATAATATAAAAAATAGCTAAGATATATATTAGTTTAGTATAATACTTATTTATTTTAGTATTAATATTATTAATCAAGAAATCTAAATATAAATATCTATTAGCTTTAAAGTCAAAATCTATCTTTATAAATAAGTTTTTAAGATTATAATATATATATATAATTATATAGGCTAAGTAAGGTTTAACCTAATAATAATAATGAATGATTAATAGAAGATAGTAGTTATAAATCTTATACTAAGTAGTTAGATATCATATCTTATAATATTTATTAAGAAAAGAAATCTAATAGATATATATATTTACTAAGGCTTTATTAATAAAGAAATTTAAATACTATAAAGATTTAATAAGCTTTAAAAATAAGATCTAGTTTAGTTAGAAAATATATATTATTCTAGAAGACTATAGATTTAGTTAGTTCTAAGTTTAGTAAATTAAGCTATTATAATATATAAAGGGTTTTATATACTATAAGAGTGTATTAGTGTCTATTCTTGAATTTAGAAAGAACTAATAGGGTTCTATTAAATATTTATTAAAGCCTAAAGATTGGATAACCCTAAATTTATAAATAAAGTAGCGTTTCTTCCTCTTATTCTCTCCTTCTTTCCCCTAGACTACTATAATATTATATTATTCTATTTATCTACTCTTTTTTATAATAATTAGTTATATTAGCTTATATTTTTTATTAAAGTCTATCTATAGTAAGATAACTTAGAGCCTCTATAAATAGATAGCGCTTCTTCCTTTCTTCTTTCTTCTCTCCTCTATACCACTATATTATTATTATAGTATATCTATAGGAGGCCTATAGAGGAGCCTAAGAATAGGCGTAGAAGAGCCTAAGAACACTTCTATATACTATAGTTCCTATATATAGTAGAGTAGGCTAGAGAAAGGTTATCCTAATATACTTAGGTAGCTAATTAGACTAGCTATATAATAGAAGTAGGATTATAGAAGAACACCCCTAGAGTTCTCTAGTGATTATATTATTTTTAATATAAAGGTAACTAGTATATTTCTATACTACTCGTGTTATTACTCTTATCTAAATTAATCCCTAAGGCATCTTCCTTAATAAATATATAGATTATTCTATCTATTCATTCTTTCTTTTCTTTATCCTCTAACCCCTAAGTAGTATTAAACACTAATAATTTTCTTTTTTTTCTTTCTTATCTAATTTTTAACTAATATATAGCGCTAATAGATTATAAACCCTTATTTATAAAGTCTTATAATAGGCATTTATATCCTAGTTATTATAAATAACTAAACCCCTATCTTAAAGAAGACTTTAATAAGGATTTTGATGATATATATAAGATTATATATAAAGGTATATTTTAACTTTATTTTTAATGCTTTAAGTTATATATTAATGACTTTAAAAAGCTATAGAATAAAAGTTTTAATAAATCTATCTATTTCTTAATTATTTATAAATAAGTATAAAGTGAATAGGTAGTTTAAGCTATTAGTTAGTACTAATATAATTAGTATTAGATATTATTAAAGAGCTTGATCTTAAGCTATAGGTATCGTCCTTAGAATATATTATTATCTTAGATTTTATAATAAAGTTTATATATTTTAAATAGGTTTTCCTTATTAATTCTTTAGATATATAATTATATTAGCTTATATATATAGTCTTTAGGAATAGATTATATTATTATAAGACTCTATAATAGGATATATAGTTAAATAGATTAACTAAGAGAATAAAATAAGAAATATTAAGAATATTAAAGATCTAAAAAGCTTTTACTTAATAAATAATATAAATATCTAAATTTAAGGATATCTAATAATATATATTATCAGTAATAGTTTAGGGAGAATAATATATCTAATATATATATCTAGTATTAGAATATATTATATTATATATATAATTATTATTATATATTATCTAATCTTTAATAAAGAAACTAAAAATCTTATATTAATATATAAATATATAAAAACTAATAGTATTAAATTAAATATAAATAATAGGATTAAGTGTTATTAATATTAAAGATTATTATATAAGCTTATTAATATATTTAGTAAATAGATAAGCTATATAAGTAGCTTAGCTAATCTAAGATATATTAATTTTCTCTAACTTACTATTATATCTCTAAAATAGTCTTATTAATTATTAGGATTTAAGAAAGTGAGAAGGTTATATCTTACTTATTATTATCTAAGTTAAAGATTATGAAAGATTATTAATTTATAAAACAATATTATATATATGATTCTATATTTTATACTCTAAGATTAATTTTATAGAGTTTAAAATTATATTAGACTATATATGAATTTTATAAATTAACTAAAATTAAAGAAGTTATGCCTAAAAATTTTATAACTCTAAAAACATAGAGCTATCTTAAAACCTAATATTATAGAAGGAATAGCGAATCTTCTTCTTATTATTTAAGGAATAATTCTATAGTTAAATATTAGTAGGAATTAGGTTTATAATTATATTAAGTAATATAAAAAGCTCCTTATTTAATTCATAAGACATTAAAACTATAAATATATAAAGTATAAGGATCTAAGAATAATTCAAGATCAATTTAATCTAATCTTAAAGACTATTTTGAAGAAAGAGGTTAATCTAGATAATATATATAACTTTAATAGGATAGATTACGCGATAAGCTTAATTTCGATTATAAAAGTTATTATAAAAATAAAATATTATAATCTAGTCTCACTATTATAATCTAGATATTATAAATAGATTATATATAAGACTAAAGTTTACTACCTTTAGAAAGTCTTCTTTTTTTTAATTTCCTTAAAAGTAAAAAAAGAATATTAAGTCTTAGTTTTTAATAATTATAAGAGCTTTTTAATTTTTAATCTAATATAATCTATTATTAGAGTATTATAACAATTCTAGGTTATATATTTATATATTTATTATATCTTTTATAGTTTTCAAAAATAGTAAAAAAGAATTATAATTATATTAATATATTTAACTTCTTTAATATATATTTATCTATCTATCTTAGAGCTTTTTAATTAAAAATAATTAGAAATAATATTATTATTAATAATCTAAAATTATATAACCTTATCTAAGTTATTTTAAAGCTTAATATATATTTTTTTATTCTAATATTTTAATAAATTATAAGAGTAAATTAAGTCAAAATTCTATTATTAAAACCTAAGGCTTATATTACTAAATAAGCTCTACTTATAAGCTTCTCTAATAAAATAATATTTATAGATCCTTTATTTTAATAAAATATATTAAAGTATATTATAATATAGATTTATAGATATAAAGATAGTAAGCTATCTATAGGTATTATCTAAATTCTAATAGATAAGTAATCTAATAAATTAGCGAGCTTAATTATTAAACTTTTAGAGGCGATTACTTTATTTCTATAATTCTATAATACTTAGCTTTTTAAACTATTTTATAGTATTAGTGATTATCATTAGTATATACCTAAAATTAGAGGTAATCTTTAAGAGCTTCGTTTATAATATTATTTTTATATATAATATAATAATATAAGTAGAATTAGATAATTTACCTCTTTTTATTATTTTCTAGTAATTTTAGTACCCTTTAGAACTATAGTTATTAAAGAAGAGAAAAAAGAAAATAGTAGTTATTAGGGTAACCTAAAAGTGGCTTAGAAGAATTCTATAGACTTTTATCGGGGATTAGTATATTTAAAATACGATACATATTAATACTTCTCTTTAGTCTTTTTAGTAGTCTAAAACCTTCGTTATAAAATTAATATTAACTATTTTATTACTTTTCTTAATCTCTTCTATATAATCTCTTATATAATCTATTAGAGTCTATCTATAGTAAGATAACTTAGAGCCTCTATAGATAGATAGCGCTTCTGCCTTTCTTTGTTCTTCTCTCCTCTATACTACTATAATATATAAATTATTATATTTATTTATTCTTTCCTATAGTAATAAGCTATAGTAGCTTATACTTTCTTTTTCCCTTTCTTTTCTTATTCTTAATAGGTATATATTATTAGAAGATTATAAGCCCATATTTATAAAGTCTTTTAATAAGCCTTTATATTTTAAGTATTATAAGTAATTAGACCCCTATATTAGAAGAGACTTTAGTAGAGAGTTCTATTATGTATATATATATTTCTTATATAGTTCTAAGGATTTATTTTTTAAGATATATTACCTTAGGGTTTTATTAATATTTCTTAGAGATATATAATTTTTCTTTTTTAATTATCCCCTTTTTCTTTATCTTATTAAGTAGATTGATTTATATTATATATATTACTATATTATCTTTTATTAATAGGTCTAGTTAAAGTTATTAGTAATAATAATAAAATTATTTTTAATAAAATATAAGTCTCTTAGGATTAGGATTTAATAATTATAAAGACTTATATTTTATAAGATAATAGTCTATCTAGTAAAGCTATAATATTATATTAAATAAGAATAATCTTAAAGAAACTAAATTAATAATAGTATATAATTATTATTAAGAATTTCCAAAAGCTAAACTTTAAGCTATAACTATATAATACTAAATTAGTTTTTATAGATATGGCCTTTATTATTATATAGAAAGAGATATATAGATTTAGTATTTATTAGGATATAAAGATATAATATAGGTATAATAATATAATAGCTTCTAATTATATTGATATATTAGTATATCTAAAAGAGTTTAGTATTATATATATAATAGTAAATAAAAAGGATATATAGCTATTATTTTATATAATATTCTCTTAGATTATAAATTGGCTATTAGGATATCTTATTATCTAAGAACTTACAATAAAGTTTATATATAGTGTAAAGATTTCTTTTATTAATTTTATAAATATATATATTCTATAAGCTTATATATAATCTTTAAGAATAAGTTATATAATTATATAGGCTTTAATATTAAGATTTATTATTATAGGTATTAATAACTACTTTAAGTGCCTTAAAATAAGTAATATAGTAATTAAAGACTTAGTTAATCTTAAGAGTAAGGGCGAGAATAATAGATAATAGAATTTAGTTTAGTTAGGGTAATACTATCTTATATAACTAAAATACCCTTAATAAGGACTAAACCGCTAAGATATTATTTAAAATATATATCCCTACTAACTATTAACTAGTTTATAGCTACTTAATCTAGTTCCTTTAACTACTAGACCTAATATAATATCTATTATATCTTTTAAGTATATAAAGATACTTCTAATCTTAGTTATATATATATTATTAATCTAAAGGGAGTAGTAAGGGAATAAGCTATAAAGTAGCTAAGATTAGTAAGTAAGACTAGTTCTAAACTAGTTTAGTACTAATCTTTATTATAGATTTAGTATAATAATAAAAATATTAGTACTCTAACAGAAGTTTTTAATATATTTCTTAGCTACTAAACTAAAAAATCACTTTATTATTATATTAGTGCTAAAGTATATAAATATCTTAATCTAGAGATTAAGGATATATATTATTATTATATAGATAGTAAACTATTTAAAGTTATTAGAGATAAAAAGAAGAAGTTTTTTACTAAGGAGATAGTTATTATTATATAAAAGCTCTTATTAGGGTATAAAATAGAGTTTTAAACTAGTTATAAACTAGTTTATTTCTACTAATTATATTTTATAGACTTTAGTACTCTATAATAAGAAAGTTCTAGGATAGGGCTACTTATAATTATCTCTAAGACTCTTATTATTTAGTTTTTTATATTTATTATAAAGTAATAAATAATATATATAAGTTATAAACTAGTTACTAACTAATTTAGATAATTATAGGATTATAAGCCTTTTATCTTACTTATTTAAATTAAAATTATATAATATAGGATTATTTCTATTTTAATCTAATATTATAAATATCTTAGCTTAATATAGACTATCTATAGTATCTAATTTAAAAAGAGCTAGACTATAAATAAAGTACTATATTATAATTAAGTAGTAATTAATATAAAATACCTATTATTATAAGTTACTAGGAACTGGTTATTAATTAATTAAATACTAAATTTATATAGCTCTTATTTACCCTTAAGGCCTTAGAAAATATAAAAAGCTATCTTATAAGGCTTTATTTTATATATTTCTTCTAATCGATCTAAATATATATTTATATATTATTACTAAATTAGCTATTATAAGAGATCCTTAATAAGATTCTTTATCTTATTAAGTAAAAGAATAGCTTTAATCTAATACTTAGTAAGTAAACTAGTTTATAATTAATTTAAAACTAATATTAACTCTTAGTAATAATAGTTAAATGATATACTTTAGATTATCTAAGAGATAGAGATTTTAATAATATATACTTTAAATTTAAGACTAAACTATTATTTTAAGTATATAACTAAACTAGTTCTAAACTAGTTCTTTATTACTAACTTTCTAAAGGAATATATATATTAAATCTATATATATAATAGTTATAGGGCTATTATTATCTATGATTTTAATACTTAGATTAAGTACCTTACTACTCTAGACTCCTTAAGATAGATATATCTTATAAATATATAAAAGATAAGTTTAATAAGGTAATTTTTATATAATTTATACTAAGATATAAGAAAAGTAAGTATTAATTAAGAGAGTTATTAATTATACCTATATTTTGATAATTATACCCTATTTTTAATAATTATACCCCCCTAATATACTCCTAATATATCGCTAACTTATTTAGATTCTAGCTCTTCTACTAAGGTCTACTAATTATATACTTCTTTAAATTTTTATATCTCTACCTTTCTACCTATCTTTCTACCTATCTTTCTACCTATCTTTCTACCTATCTTTCTATCTATCTTTCTACCTATCTTTCTATTTATATATATTATATTTAATACGTTTTTAGCTTTAATATACCTATTTCTCTATTACTTAAGGATAATCCTAGCTTCTTTATCTAGAATTACTATTTTAACCTTAATAATTTTAATCTAAATAGAAATAAAATATAAGATCTAGTTAAGCGAGATTAACTTAACGCTTTATTTATATATAATAAATATCTTAACGCTAATTATCTAAGTAATCTCAAGACTAGCGAGCTTAACTTTAAATTATAAAAGAGGATCTATAAGGAAATAGCTTATATTTTAAACTATATATCTATATAAATATAAAGTAGTTTTAAGTTCTCGCCTAATAAGTAAGCCTAATAGATCTTATTACTAGTTTAAGTTAAATTATATAAGTTTTATAGTCTTAATAAGCCTAATCTTATAGATTCTAATACTAAAACTATAAAGAGGGTAGAGAATCCTTTATTTTATAACTTTAATTATAAGCTCTACTCTACTATCTTATAGATTAATAGTAAGCTTAAGAATAAGCTAGATAAATTAGATTCTAATAATAACTTATAGCCCTTTTCTCTAATTTTAGATATATCTCTTATTAATTTTATTCTTATATTAGCTTTTTTAGAGGGTATCTTTAACTTATATAAGAAAGTAGATATTATAATTAATCTATTCTTAGTATAATATAATTATATTATTAATATCCTTTAGTCTAATAATATAGGAATTTATCTAAAATATAATTATAATAGACTAGGCTAAGTATTAAAATCTACTATAGAATATTAATATTAAAGTTAGATATATAATACTAATTATCTAAGCTATCCTAAAGTTTTAGTTTAATAGATACTTTAAATTTAAGATAAAAGATCTTATATATAATTATTTACTATCTAACTATAATTTCTTTTATCTAAAGTATTAATAGATAACTCTTAAAGAGTATAAGAATATTATAATTACCTAGCTTAATTTAGATATAAAGCCCTAATATATCCTTACTCTTTTATATTAAGCTAGATATATCTATATTAAGATTAAAGATATCTATAATATTTATATATAAATTTATAAGAATACTCTTAATAATTAAATATTAATCTAAGTAGTCCTTATTTATTTTTTTAGTAAAGATTAATATATCTAATATACTAAAAGAGAGAATAATTTCCTCTTTACTTTATTTATAATATATTAAATAAGTCTTTTAATACTTTAAGTTAATCTATATATCCTTTAAATAGATTATATATAAAAGACTAACTACTATAAGATATCTATATTAAATATTATAGGCTTATCTACTATAAATACTATCTTTTATATAGATTAGGTATTTTTCTAGAATAGATAAAAGGAGTTATATTATTTTACTCTTAAATATTTATATAATATTTATATAATTAAGTTACTTCTACTATCTTAAATAATCTTTATTAATATAAAACTAGTATTAATAAATATTATTAATAAGATTTTCTCTAGTTCTAGTTAAATACTTTATTTATAGTATATTACTAAGAATTTTAAACTTAAAGCTTAATTATATATTATAGAAATAATTAAGAAAATATATCTAATATTTACTATAAATAAGAAGAAAGAAATAGTAAATAAGGATTAGAAGAATATAAAATAGCTTTTTATAAAAGTTATCTTTACTACTATAATTACTAATATAAGATAATACTAGAATAATTTTAAGTTAGTATATAAATATAAGACCTTTAGAGATCTCTATATATATATTTATAAAGAATAGATCTCTAAGTATAATAAGTATTTTCTCTAATATTATATAATAAGCTTTCTATATCTTAAAGAGACCTTGATCTTATAAGTAAAGAATATATATTATACTTTAAAGCGGAATCTTAAGTTAACTAAGAATAATATTCTTTATTATCTTTAATCTTTTAAAATCACTATCTAGTAGTAATATAAGAAGTATTAAGATATAATTATAGATTAAAAATAAATAGTATTAGTTATTCTACTTATAAGAAAGATTAATATAAATATATTAAGAAAGACTATATAATATATAACTAAGCTTTTTAATTATTATTTACCTATAAGTTAAGATAATAATAAATAGTCTATCCTAAGGATATATATATATTTTAAAGGGTATAGATTACCTATATATATATATCCTTTATAAATATCTCTAGATAGATAAAGAGCTTATAATATTAGAGTTCTATCTCTATTAGTATATTAGTATACCTTCTAGTAAGCTATTTGATTTATAACTAAATATTTAAGAACCCTATATTATCTACTATAGTTAAGGAAGGCCTACTAAAGACTTATAATAGGTATATATTATATTATAGGATACTCTATAGGTATTAAGTAGTTATAAGCTATTATAGTTTAAGATTATTAATAGATAATAGGATATAATTCTTAAATATAGTTTATAGGGTAGATAAGGTAGAAAATAAGATAGGAAATAAGGTAGAAAATAGGGCTAAATCACTATTAAAGGCTTTATATTAGTACATTAAAAGTAGTATGAAAAGCAGTGTTAAGAATAGTATTAAAAATAGCGTTAAAAATAATATCGAAACTAGTATATATAGGAAGATAGGTAGAAAAATAGGTAGAAAAGATAGAGATATAAAAATTTAAAGAAGTATATAAAGTAGACCTTAGTAGAAGAGCTAGAATCTAAATAGGTTAGCGATATATTAGGAGTATATTAGAGGGGTGTAATTATTAAAAATAGGGTATAATTATTAAAAATATAGGTATAATTAATAGCTCTCTTAATTAATTCTAAACTAGTTCTTAATTAGTTAATTAATAATTTATAGTCATAATACTCTTTTATATATATATAAATTAGGAATATTTATAAATCTATAAAATAATATTTAAATTTATTTTTAGATTAGTATATTATATAACCTAGAAGCCTCTATAATTTTACTATTTATATAGTAAAGGACTTAAATTAATTATATTAGATATAAAGTATTTACTAACTAGTTCTAGGACTTAGTCTCCTCCTTTAGGAATTAGATCTAGAGTCTTAGGATTAGAAATAGTATTATTATAATATCTTACTATTCTATTATATTTACTTCTTATAAACTATTTCTAAAATAGTTCTAGCTAAAGAGAAAGAGAAATATTAATTAATATATATCTACTTAATATCTCTCCTTTATTACTAAACTATAAATAATTAATATTATCTCCTATAATTAATTATAAATAAGTAAATTAAATTATATATAAACTACTTACTAACTAATTCTAGATTATAAATCTTAATTCTCTAAGTAAGCTTAATATAAATAGTATTCTATAATTATAGTAGGCCTTTATAAAATATACTTATTAATAAATCTAGACTTCTATGATTTTATATAGAACTATATAAGTATAATAGAGTAAGCCTATTATAAATTATATTATATAGGGATCTATATATCTTTATTTAATATAATTAAAGGATAAATATATATTATTAATAAAGAACTAATTATTAATTAGACAATAACTAATATATCTTAGATCTATAATTATTGATTAATATAATATTAATTAATATAAAATTTAAGAGATATTTAGAATCTAGTATTTATACTATAAGAATAATATTAATATATACTATTAGAATCATCTTATAAAAAGAGTAAGTTAACTAATTAATTAGTTCTTTAAACTAGTTCTCTTTATTAATATGGTTTAGTTTCTAAGAAATAATATTATTACTAAGAAACTAAAGATAAAGATTCTAAAGATAATATCCTTTTATATATAAACTCCTTAAGATATATTACCTAATATATATATTTATCTAACTATAGTAGATAAGGATAAGATTAAGTAACTTTATAATTAATAATACTAAGATATTCCTAGAGCTATTCTAAGTAAAAGAAATAGTTCTTAACTAATTTACCTTATTAATATCTTATCTCTAAGACTCCTACTTTAAGAACTTAATTAATATCCCCTTAGCTATCTTTACTTAACTAGGATAACTAATTATAAGTAGGGCTTTATATTAATCTATATATGAACTAGTTAATAATTAATTCTCTAAGTCTAGAAATCTATAATATATTATTATTTATAACTAATAAGCTTAGATAAATCTAATTAAGAATGATGGGATATATCTAAGCTTATAAAAGTAATTATATTAAGCTAATATTAAATAAAAATATTCCTAATAGAGTTATAATAATAATCTAATTAATTAATTAGTAATTAGTTAATATTAATCTTAAAATTATATATCTTTTAGCTAATTATTATTCTTATAAATATTATAAGAAATAAAAAGTCCTATCTCCTAAACTATCTTTTTTATTATTCTAATAAGAATCTAGAACTAGTTTAGAACTAGTTTAACTAAAGGATTAATTAACTTATAATAGAACTATTCTTATATAAAGAGAGTTACAGAAGCGCTAGAATAATCTTAGCCTAATAATTATAAAAAGTAGCTATAATTGTATTATAGAACTCTAGAAAAAAAAAATAACACTAAGACTTAGTTAAATATTAATTCTCCTTACTTATAATTTAATAGAAATTAATAAAATCCCTTAAGATTTAAATAAAGAAATCCCTTATTTATTAATTATATCTACTTCTTCTTTTTAGATAAAATAGCCCTCTTAGATAGTTAAATGGATAATATTATAAATTATAATAATATACTTATAGAGATTATTAGTAATACTAAAAAGATTCTAGAACTAGTAAATAACTAGTTCTTTTTATTCTAAGATAAAATAAAAGTAAGAGAAAAAAGGGACACTTATATCGTTTCTATACTCAAAAATATAGTAAAAATATTCTCTAATATATAGTAAGTAGTATCTCTTTACCTATATACTAATTCTATTAGTTTTCCTTACTTAAACTAGTTATAGACTAATTTAGATATATATTAGCTTTAAGATTAGGAAGCTCGAGACTCTCGCGGGGCGTTTAGTAATATTATATATAGTTAGGCTTTTAAAAACCGAAATTTAGTTAGTAAGAGCTAGGAGTTATTTAGAACTAGTTCTTACACTCCTTTTTACTTATACTATCTCTATAGTGGTCTAGGGTTAATTATATTTAGTTAAGAGTTAAATAATTAGATATGATTCAGTTCTAGGGGTTAGGTAAAGGTATATAAGGTGATAGATTAGTGTATATTAACTATATATAAAAGATATAGAGAGATAAAGCTTATCTTACCTATAGGTCCGCGCTAAGGAAAAGTATATAATAGGACCCGCTATTTTATATATCTCAACTTTTTCTATAGGTAAGCTAACCTATAGTCACTCTCTTAGCTAATGTATAAACTATATATAATCTAGTCTAAGTAATATATAAGCTTATATCTAATTAAAGCTTTTATTAAGCTATAAAAGTATATTAAAAGATATCTAATAAATATACTTAAATATTTTAATGAACATAATATTATAAAGCTAATTAAGCTTAAATCTAATAATAGATATAGTTATATTAACAAAGAATAAGAATTATAAGCCTTGAATTATATAACTAAGTATTATATATTATTCAATATATAAAACTATTATATAAGATTAGATTAAGCTTATAATAACTATAAATAAAAAGAATCCGATAAATGAATCTATTAAAGCTTTATAAGAAAGTTATAAAATATGAATATTTAATAGACCTTAAGAATAAGATATAGCTTAATTAAGAAATATACACTATCGTAGAAAACTATAGATTTAATAGTTCTAGATTATAATAAGATAGATTATAATTATAACTAAAGGGATATATATATATATATATATATATTAAGAGTTTCTTAAAGTCTATTTATAATAAAGTAATTTAGAGCCTTTATAAATAGGTAGTATTTTTTTATCTCTTTTCTCTAAATTATTATAATATATAGATTATTATATCTATATATTCTTTTCTATAGTAGTAAGCTATAATAGCTTATACTTTCTTTCTTTTCTTTCTCCCATAATCCTTAATTAATATATTATATTAATATATATTATAAGTTTAAAACATTATTAATATTTCTATAAATATCTACGATTAGCTAAAAATGATGTTTTAACTAATCATTTTAAGGCTTTTATAACTTTTATACTTATTTATATCTATTAAAATAATATATAAATTTATATTAATCAAAGAAAAACTATATTTTCAATTCTATTATAAATATTAATTATAATCTACTTATAATTATAAAATCTATGAATAAATCTAATCTTTACTAAACTAATATAAAAAAAATAATTTAAGTTATTAAAGAGAATTAGAATCTAATTAAACTTACTATAGTCTTAAAATAGAAATATAAATATAATAGTAAACCCTAGAAAAAAACAGAAATTAATATATTAAATAATTAAAGATAAAAATTGAACCTAATCTAATTAATATAATTATATAATTTATTAATATAATAATAACGTATTCCATAAGCGAGTTAGCTATATAAGTAGATCGGCCACTCCGAACCATATAGTAAATTTGATTTAATCATTATTTAGATCTTAATAACTATATATATTAAATATATTAAATTTTTGGTATTATTTCTTCATACTAATAAAAGTTAGATCTAAAGGCTTAGTGTAATTAAATATAAGATTTTATAAAGTTACTAAAAAATATAGCTATTTAAGCCTTAGCTATATATCTTTGACTTAGCAATCTTCAGAAGTTTATTAAACCCCGGTGGCATACTTCAGAAGGTATTATAGATACCTTTATATTAAGAGAAAGTAGGACAAGCTATTATTAGTGAATTATTAAGTTATAATTTAACGCTTTTAGTATATATTTTAGAGTGGCCGGGCCGCTTATATAGCCGACTCGCTTATAGAATACGTTAATACTAAAGATCCATTACTAAGTAATATATTATATTATAAATAAAATACTAAAAACTAGTTAAAAATATATTAAAATCTTTTTGAAAAGGATAAAAAAATAATATTTTATAATATATATATAAGAATATTAAGTATCTTATAAATAAATACTTTAATCTCTTATAATTAATTTAGGCCTTATTTATTAATAAATAAGAAAGAGTTAGAGAATTAGACTAGATCTTATTAATCTTAACTTTTTATATTCTTCAATAATTAAGATATAATATATTTATCGTAAAACTAAAGGCCTAGTCTAGATCTATATAGACTTTAATAAAAAGCTAGAAGAAATTATATTAGTTTTAAATTTCTTAAACTTTATAAATTTAGATATAAAAACTTATAGTTTTAGTTTAAGAATAACTTAAAATCTTAATTTTCTTAATTATAATGTTATTTTAAGTACTTATTATATCTTAAGATCCCTAAGAAGCTATCTATCTTTTATATATTTATTATACTATTATAAACTAAGAATCTAATCAAAAAAAATCTTATCCTCTTAACTATAATTACTTCAATTAATTATTAAATCTATTTTATCTTATAAGTAAAGAATAATAGTTTAAATTAATAGATTTAAATATATATAGCCTCTAAATATTTTTTTAGACTTATAGAAATAAAGTTTATACTTTAATTCAAAGCCTAAAAGCTAAATCTCTAATATCTAATTATTTATCTATATAGATAAAATCTTATACTTTTCTATTTCTCTATTCTAGTCCTTACCTAATTTCCTATAAAGCCCCTTAATAAAGGATATATATCTTAAGCTAACTATCGTTAAACAATATTATAAACTTTTTTTTTTTAAATAATAAAATAAAAATGCTAAAAGTAATATATAATTAAAAGATATTATATATCTAGATTAAGAGTAAACTCTAGACTTATCTATAAGGAAATTGATCATAAATAGTTTATATAATATAAATCTATAATAAATTGCTCTTTAAGCTTTAGATATAATAATATTTCTTTATCTTATTCTTTTCCCTGTTTTTTATATATATTATTACAATATTATATTATTTTGTTTATTTATTCTTTCTTATAGAAATACATTATATTTATTCATTTTTTCTTCTTCTTCTCTAGCTCTTAATTTATATATAAATAATAATAGATTATAATCTTCTAATATATACAATCTTTTAATAAGTTTTTATATCTTAGTTATTATAAATAACTAAGCCCTTGTTCTCTAAAAGATCTTAATAAAAATTTTTATTAGTATATATATATATATATATAAAGAATATATCCTAGTATATATTCTTAATCTAATTCTTCAAAATATATTTTTTAGGTATTATTAATATTTCTTGAAAATATATAATTACCTTTTTAATTATATATTTTTTCTCTTTTATTGAATAAACTAATTTATAATATATATAATATAAAAATCTTTATTAATATATCTAATCATAATAATCTAATAATTATGATTATTATAAATAATAATAAAATTATCTTTAATAAAACATAAATCTTTAAAGACTAATATTTAAAATTATTATTAATTATTAATTATATCCTATAATATAATAGTTTATATTTAATAAATCTATACTTTAATATTATATAAGAACAATCCTATAGAAACTAAACTATAATAATGAAAAAATTATATATTAATAATTTTAGAGAGCTATAATATATATCTTTATAAACTTAGCTTTTTCTTTATTTATTAATAAATAGGTCTAAAATAAATATAATAATTCAAAAACTCTAAAGTCTTTTAATATATTTAAAAGAGGTTATTAAATATATATAAAATATATAGAAAAGATATATAATTATATAGACTATTAAAAAAAGAAAGAAAGATACTAAGAATATTAGGCATTTACCTAAAAACCTTTTAATTAATGAATAATAAGACTATCTAGCCCTAAGAGTGCTTATTAATATATATTGTTAGTAATAGCTTAGGAAAGATAAGATAATATATATTTTTACAATTAAAATATATTATATAATATAAGTATTTATTATTATTTATAATCTAATATCTAATAAGATAATTAAAAAACTTGAAATAATATATATATATATATAAATATATATATAGTTCGTAATATTAAAATATAGATAAGAAATTTATAGTTAAGTCTTATCAATATCTATTATTATTATTATAGCTATTTAAGAAATAATCCTAGTATATAGTATTATAGATAATCTTTATATATATATAGTATTCTATTTATAGTTAGATAAATAGACTTTTATCTAATATTAAAATTTATATATATATTTTAATATTAAAAACCTTTATATAAATTTATTAGGGGGCGATTTGAAGATTATAAAAAATACTCTATTATAGAAGAACATTAGATAATAAAGGAAGATCTAACTATATAAGTCTTAAATTGGTATTAATCTAATATTTCTTTTCATAGAAAAATAATAAAAAATAAGAGCTTAAAGAATTATAGTCAATAAAATATTTAATAATAAGATATATTTTCTTATAAAATAATAATTAATAAATATTAAGAACCAAAATACTAGAAAAAAAAGTAAAGAATTATACTATAAATTTTAGAACATACATAAAGAAGACAAAAAATAGTCTAATCTTATGTTAATAATTAATTAGAATTAGATTATAAAATATATAAAAAGAGATAGTTAGGAAGAAAGAATTAAGAGTAGTAATGGTCGTAGTAGTTAGATTTAATTGCCCGATCTAGCTTGCCTCTAGTAATGGCCGCTATACGGGGGTGCTGCCGGGCCTGCCCGGCGGCGAAATAGTGCGCTGCACCCAGGATATATCGTGTATGGAGGTGAAGTTAAGGCTTGCCCGCTACCCCTAGTTGCCTGTAATCAAAGAAAACTAAGTATAAAGAACGTCAAAAATAAAGGAAAGGACGTCAAAGGAAAGTTGATCTCCTCCCTAGTGACACTAAAAGAATTAATAAATTTGAATAAATTTAATAAACTAATAAAAAATATGTAGAATTATAACTTTTCAAATTAATAAGATAAGTTTTAGTTACAATAATAGAATGTTTAATTTTTTAGCCTTAGGATTTAGATCATCTAAAATATCTATAATAAAAAACTAAGCTATATATATATATATTTTAGCCTTAAGATAAAAGCTTATATAACTATAAGTTAGCTAATATATTCTTCATTTTTAAGCTTAAGACAGAATTATTGATAATTATAAAAATACTCTATTGATTTTATTAATAAATTAATAGAAAGAAACAAAATAATAAGGAAGATATGTTTATAGATTTATTAATTAATCTCAATTAGTTTAAAATACTTTTAATAAGGTTTTATTATTATATTAAAACTAAAATATAGATAAAATATAGTCTTAATTATCTTAGTATAGAACTTACTATAATTCTAATTAGATATATTATAAAAATTAATTTATTTTAGAACTTAGTAATCTTATTATAGTATATCTATAAGAAGACCTATAGAAGGGCTAAAGAATAGGCGGATAAGGAATATAGAATACTTCTATATACTATAGTTCCTTTATATAATAAAGACTACCTAGAGAAAGGTTAATCTAAGGTTCTTAGATAGTAGATTAGATAAGCTATATAATAAAAACAGGATTATAAGAGAATACTCCTAAAGGTCTCTAGTGATTATATTATTATTAATATAAAGGTAACTAATATACTTCTATACTACTTATATTATTACTCTTATCTAAATTAATCTTTAACATATCTATCTTAATATTATAATTACTTCTTAATTTAAATAAGACGAATAATATAAGAATCTATAGAAAATGAAATATTATATAATATATAGAATTATATATTAAGAAATAAAGTACTAGATAATTTTATAAAAGAAAAATAAAAGATGACTGATTTTAGAGAATATCTTTATCTAAAAGTATAAGAATCCTTAATTAAAGATATAGCCTTAATAAGAGAACCCTCTAATATAGATTTTATTTTAATATAAATAAATATTAAGGTTATTTATATTTAAATAGAATTAATAAATAATATTATAATAACTAAGAAGCTAAAAGAGATTAAAACCCTTTTATATTATTAGAAATAAATAATAGAAGCCTAAAAAGAAATTAATAAACTTAAGATAAAGATTATAAAGTAAAATGAATATATATAATATTTATAAAAAAGAATAATCTATAATATAATATCTTATATTTATATTAATTAGATTAAGAATATCTCCTTTAGTAATTATCAGTAATATTCTATTATAATAAGAGTAGGAATAGAATAATATATTAATATTAGATATAAAAGAGCTATAAAATAAGCTTAAAATAATAGATTTTAACAGGAAGATACTAATTATATTAAAGTATATTAACTCTTTTATTACTAATATTATAGAAGAATAAGCTTTATTTAAAAGTAGATTTAATATTTTATTTTAGATAGTATCTTATTTACTATAAAATATAATATAAAAAGATATTATAAGCTTTTATATTCCTTAGAGATAAGCTAAGAGTCTAATAAAGAAAATCTATTAAAAAAAGAAGAAGAAAGATCTAGACTAAAACTTTGTTTAATAAAATTTAATAATTAATGTTATAATCTTATTATAGGCTAATGATTTATTATATAAATATACTATAATAATAGAATATCAGATAGAGATATAATTAATTGATTATAAACTTTTTTATATATCTAATAAATATCTATATATTACTATTTATATAATTAAAAGAATATTAATATATATAAGAGTGAATATAGTAATATCTAAGTTATAAACTAAGCTTATAGATTATTTAATCTAAGAAGATATATATAAAGCTATATTATAATATTTATAATACTTTAAATCTTATATATTAATAAGATAAGAAACTATAAAGAATTCATCAATTCAAAAGATATCTATAAATAAATAGATACTTAATCCTATACTCTCTTGAATAAAAAAATAAATATGAGTATAATAATAGCCTATTTATAAGATATACTAATTATAAAAAATAAGAATATCTTATATCAAACTATTATTTAAATAACAGTAAATTAGATATAAATGATTAGATAAAGAAATAATAAAAAAAAAAATTTATCTAATATTCCTTATTATAATAATATTAGTTTTAACCCTAAGAGTAAATAGATAATAGATCTAATATTAGTAATAAAAGCTAAGATCTTTATTCCTTAAAAAAAAATATAGTTAAATAGTATTTATATTAATAGATCATAGAATATGAAAAAGCTTTTTAAACTAAAGAGAGATAAAAAAGAATCTATAAGATATATTTTTTAAACTAGGAATTATAAAAGCGATTAAACTACTAAATATAATTATATAAGACCTAAAGGATTATACTTAAACTTATAAATAGTAAAAGAGTTAAAAAGAAATATATAAGAATATTTGAAATAATTAATATATAAGGCCTTATATTAGAGTATAATAAATTATATTTTATAAATCTAAGAATAGATTAAATCCTTAAAGAGCCTAATAAAAGCTTTTATATTATTTCTTCTAAAAAAGGGAATAGATAAGCTATATCTATATATTAATTACTAAGGACTTAATTAAATTATAATTAAGAATAGATATCTACTTCTACTTATAATAGAGTCCCTAGATATATTTACTAGTCTAAAGGATATTATC